>VRYO01002772.1:72052860-72092716 GCA_009812075.1 Sialia sialis
AAAAAAAAAAAAAAAAAAAAAAAAAAAAAAAAAAAAAAAGTACTTTTTTTATTCATTATAGAGTTAGAATTTACTTGACTATTTTTCTTTTTGATTTATAGTATCTGAACCTGAATGGCTGTACATTATAAAAATAATTTCTGGAGCAATAGCTTTATAGCTTTCAAATGTTGCCAGTGTCATAAACAGTGACATTTGTAAGCTGCTGAAGGAAAACCTCAAGAACAGAAAACTGAATTTCTCAGACTAGTCTTATTCAGACAGATCTGAAGCCAGAGCCAAATTCAGAATTATACCCTCAGTAAATTCAGGCCACTGTTTCTCAATAGCTACAGCCTACTTAATTAGGACTTTCAAATGAGGATGAAGCCAGAAACGAGTCTCCATTAAATGGCTCAGACCAGTAATGTGTTTAAAGTTAAGAACGTGTGGTGTATATCTGCTTTATCCTTATTACTAGTAGCTTGAAAATAAGCCAATTATCATTTTAAATAATTTACAGTCTTATCCCCCTCTTGTCAGCTTCTAAGATGCAAAGAGAGGGAGAGAAAGTGGGGGTTGGGAATGGAGAGCAATAGAGTGACTGTTCCCTTTGATTCAGAAAAGAAATCTGTAAGAGGCAGCTTTCATCTAGGAGATGAAGCAGGAGGAACTTTCACCTAAGCATGGCCAAAGGTTTGGGTGAGAGCTTTCCCATCTATTGCTGCCAGCAAAAGCCACAGGAAGAGAAACTTTTCTCTGAAATTGAAAAGGAAATTGAAAAGGAAACATAAAAGAGGGAGAAAATGCCCTGTATCTGTCTTCACATACGCACAGAGAAAACGCCCTGTATCTGTCTTCACATATGCACAAACCCTCTCCATTTCAGGCTGAGTGTGGCTTCTTTCCAGAGCTGTTTTTTATCATTACTTTAGAGAAACTATAAACCATGTCCACTGAATAGCTAAAGGCTGCTCCGCACCATGTTACAGTGACTCTTTCTGTTAAAACATGAATCTGACCAACCTTGTCAACTCTGCTTTCTCTCACCCTCCCCACAGGTACATTTCTGAGCACCACATCTTACACAGCCGAGGGTTTGTCTCACTCCTGTAAACACCAAGTCTATCTGGAACAGTCTGTTGGGAGTCCTCCTGCTTCAAAAACCACCACCACTTATCACCTGGACATGAGAAAACAAAGCAATGATTTAACTGTTTCTGTGCATGTCCTGCCCCTACACACAATTTCCAAATTTTCTGGTGGGAGGGGAGACGAAGAGAGGGAAGAAATGCTGAAGTACAGATTAGACTACAAAACACATGTGGGAGCATGCCTGCCACACACCTCATGTAGACAGATGAACTGGGTTTGTTTTGGGAAGAAAAATTAAGGAGAAACCAAACCACTGTACACATACCAACCTATAAATCCAGGCAAAGAATTTTTTGCAGTTCAAGGAACGCATGTAAATAAATGCAGCTGTACAGCAAAACCATATCCACACCAGGGGGGGAAAAGTTTGGAAAACCAAAATATGTACAGTAATTTCACGATTATAAGCCGCACCCGAATATAAGCCGCGCCTTTTTTTGTTTGTTTGTTTTTTTAACTCCGCACGGCAGAGGGGGCGGGGCGCTCCGGCCTGGCCCCACACAGCCCGGCTTCCCAGCGGCAGGGGCCAGCTCGCCCTTGTGCACCCCCCGTTCCTGGCAGTCCCACGCTGCCGGCAGCTGCCAGCAGCACAGGGGCCGGCCCGCACATTTGCAGCCCCCATTCCTGGCGGTCCCATGCTGCCGGCGGCTCCCGGTGGCAGAGGGGCTGGCCCGCCCACTTGCCATTCTGCTTGGCCGGCTCTCATTTCCGGGTTGGCGTTTCGCTGGGATTTGTCCATAGATAAGCCGCACCTGAATATAAGCCGCACCACTGGGGTAGGCTGGATTCTTCAATGAAAACGGTGTGGCTTATATTCGTGAAATTACTGTAATTCTATCTTTACAGCATAGTACCTGCTCTACTCCTAGAATTAATAACAAGGCAGAAATTTGTATCTTTTACTCACCCAGGAACTGCAGCTTTTCTTCAAAAAGAAGGACAATAGTTGCTTTTGTTTTACCTACAGTCAGATTATTATTTGTGGGAGTTTTTTACATAACATTAGTGATGCCCACTTCCCACCTCTACCCAGCTCCTTTCAGACCACAGAACTTGGGAGAGCATTCTAAAACAGCCATCTCAAATGAAACTTTCAGGCCCCTGTGAATGCTCTAAAATTACACCCAGCAAAACAAGAAAAAGTTTTTTAAAAAGAAAAAAAAAAATATTTAAAAAACCCAAAACCCAGAGGTTTCATGTAACACTGTTGCTTTCTTTCTTGGGAAAAAATCGGATTCCTTAAGCTCCCTGATTGCACCAGGAGGGCCCACTGCATCTGTGAAACTCATTGACTGTGACTACTGCCTTCATATGAAGCAAAAATTCAGTTTTATGAGCTCTAGCTTGTGTGAAGCCCAGCAATAACGTCATCAGAGCCCTGTGGGTATGGCAGGGAGGGCTGACAACAACATGCTGTAGAGTTTGTGGGACTAACTCCAACAAGGCTACGGGCTTCATCTGGAACATTGCTGAGCCTCAGCATGATCCAAAATACTTGAGCTGCCAACCACTGGTAAATGTATTGACTGTCAGGCAAAAAAAACCCCGGAGAAGTCAGTAATTTATTTTATTATACTGATAGATGTCCATTATTATGGCAAAATATAGTAGTAGAAAAAAATATCTTCCCTCTTCTCCTGAGAGTTATTTCCAGATTACCAGAATGGCCTGACTGCTCTTATTTGATCATTTTCATAATGTACATGGAGCCATACAGTATATCATATATGAAAACAGAGCATGGATTTATGGATTTTTGCATTGGAGGTCTGAGTCAAAAACTCCCTTTGGCCTCCACACAAAAACACAGGGAAGATAAATAAATTCTGCTGTGCTTTTACTACCTCAAGCACAAGAGATAACTAGCTAATGCATAATTACAGAACCCTACCAGGAAAAATGATGTTCCTCTGAGAGCCTGATTTTAATTATGGTTCAGCCAATGACTGTTTCCAGCACTGACCTCAAGTGGAGAAGGCACATGACTTGCAGACTGCAATACCCACACAGATTTTAAGACCAAGATGGGACCTGCAGTGTAGTTAAAGTTCTACTCTTTATTCTTCCAATTAATTCACAGTTGTGAGGACTAACCTGAGGGGACATCAGATAGGTTCATTCTAAATGGCATTTGGGTTTTTTCACTATTTCCATGAATGAAATTCCAGCAGTAAAAGTGGATTATTACCTTAAAAGTTTTGTGGAGAGAATGCACTGCTTGGCAAACCAAATTGTAAAATCTCTAATTATATATCTCAATAAAGAGCCAAATGCTGCCGTAGCAACACACCACCGAACACATCCTCCTTTTTGAAGGGTGTAAATATAAACAACAGAATTCTGCCACAGCTGTATACATTGATTGTAAGTGACCAATGTGCATTGAGTTTTTGTTTTTTTTCTCTAAATCTGTTCACCAAGAGGGGCCAACTCTCCAGTGATTGACATCACCAAAACTTAACTTCAAGAGCTTAACCACATGTGAGAGCACAACCCAAACAACATGGTGGGTAGGGCTTTCCACACAGAAGAACCTATCTCTCCTTCACCATACAGGAGAAGTTCCAGCAGGTCTCTTGCTACCACACTCCAGAAAAGCTTGGTCTGCTTCTGGTGAATATTCTCATCTTGGTCAGAAAGTTGTCTGATTTACCAAGGTCAATGAGGTCAATCAAAACCACTGTTTTTTTGTGTGCTGTAAGCAAAAAATCAGAACCTTCAGCTTTAAAACAACATATTCAAGGAAGAATAAACCTCATAGATGAGCAAGTTCACACTGCTCCTTTCACTGTTTTTAGATTAGGCAAACCTGGGGCAAGTTTTAGGTTCACAGAATTATTTCCCAGAATAACTTCATTTAAAAAATTTCAACAAGTCTTATATTAAGGAAGACAGTAGACAACACCTCCTATCTTGGGACCAGCCAAAAAATTATCTACAAGGCTAATTTTCTTCAGCATTGAGCTTCATGAAGCTAAATCTCCTCTTTTCTTCTTGGCGCAGTAAGAACTGAATTTTCTGAAGTTTATTGTTCTTTATTCCTTTATATGTCATCCTTCTTGCCGCTGAACTTTCCAGACATCACATTTAAATGTGCCTCTCAGAACCCCTTATATAGCCCTGGACTTTTTGTCCATATTCTTGCTTTTGCTTTTCCTCTCCTTGTTCAGTGCTCTGTGTAGTTTCACATTTGTGACACTTGGGCTTCTCTGGGAAGCCTTGTAATCATATTCATATTGTGCAAAGAAAGAAATTACTGTGAGGAAAACAGGCAGCACATTGGGTTTGTGTGGCCACGTCTTGGTAGCAGGGTGGCTACAAGGGTGGCTTCCATGAGAAGCTGCCAGAAGGTTCTCCCATGTCCAGCAGAGCCAATGCCAGCTGTCAGTGGCCAAGATTGGACCAGTCAGGAATGATGGCAACACCTCCTTAAGGAGGAAAGAAGAGTTATTGCACAGAGGTAATTGTAGGAGAATAGTTTGTAGGGATAGTGCAGAAGGCAATTTTCCTCAATGAATTACAGCTGTACTGATTGCTGAGGAGTGGAGACAGCCTTGCCTGCCCAATGAGGTTATAAAAGAGTGGATTAGCTAATCAAGAGTGACTTGGAGCTTGGGACTTGGTATCTGCTGCAGTGTGGGATGGTGTCTGCTGGAGATAAGGAATATGCAGTGCAAAGGACAGACAAGGTAAGAATATGTTGTGTGAGCTACAGACATGGTTAGGTAGCTAGGTAAGGGACAGATTTGGGTTAGCCAGTCTTGCAGAGAGGAGTCGGAGCGGCCTGTGAGAAGGTGCAAGAAGTTTTTAATAAAGGACTGATGGTGGTGTCAGTCCAGTCTGTCTCAAGGTAATTACAGAAGAATGGAGTGAGAGCATGAGAGGGACAGCTCTTCAGAAACCAAGGTCAGTAGAGAAGTAGAAGCAGGAGGTGCTCCAGACACCAAAGCAGAGATTCCTCTGCAGCCTGTGGTGAAGAGCTGTGCCCCTGCAGCCCATGGAGAGCATGGGGATGCAGAGATCCACCCACAGCCCATGGAGGAGACCTGTGCTGGAGCAGGATGCCTGAGAGGTGTTTGTGAGTCTGTGGGAAGCCTTTGCCAGAGCAGAGTCCTGGCAGGACCCAGAGACCCTTGGAGAGAGGATCCCAGACAGGAGCAGGTTTCCTGGTAGTACTTGTGACCCTTTGGGAGACCCACACTGGAGCAGCCTGTTCTGGAAGAACTGCACCCCTTGGAAAAGTCCCACACTGGAGCAGGCTGTTCTTGCAGGACTGCACTTCTTGGAAAAAACCCACACTGGAGCAGTTGGTGAAGAACTGCAGCCCATGGGAATGGCCTGTGTTGGAGAAGTTCATGGAGAACTGTCTCCCATGGGAGGGACCCCATGGTGGATCAGGGAAAGCATTCCTGTTCCTGAACAGTGGCAGAACCTGCTTGTGCCGAGCTGACCATAACATCTGTTTTCCATCTCCTTGCACTGCTGGGGAGAGGAGAGAGAGGTGTCAGGAACGTGTTTTTAAAGATTTACTTCTCATTATCCCACTTTGATTTTGTTAGTGATAAATTCAATTAATATCCCCACATTGAGTCTGTCTTGACTGTGATGGATTTTTGTGTGAGTGATAGCTCCCTGTCCTTATCTCAATTCATGAGCCTTTAATTACAGTAATTTCACGATTATAAGCCGCACCTGCGGGTAGCCAGGCAGACCACAGGATTTGTCCATATATAAGCCGCACTTTTTTTTTTTTTTTTTGTGAGGATCCATGTGTGACAAAGTAATGAGTTAGTAACAGAATCGCACCAGTGGGGGGTTTGGTGTCAGGTGCTCAAATTGCAACAGTTTTCACAGACCGCAGGAGCCATTAAACACAGCCCTGCCGCCAGAACAACACCACTCCCTCCGCTGCCGCTAGCGGCCCCGCTCTCCCCGCTGCCTGACGCTGTGTCGCTCCTCCTCCAGCAGCCCCGCTCGCCCCACTCCGCCTGGAGCATCCCTGCTCCCCCGGCTCCTCCCAAAGTGGCCCCGCTCCGCCCACAGCAGCCCCGCTTTTCTCCGCCTGTAGCGGCCCCACTCTCCTGGCTCCTCCCGGAGTGGCGCCCCCGCCCCGCTCACGGCTCTGCTGCCCCGCGAAGCCCGCTCCCCACCTGCCCCCGCCCACTTGGCCGCGGCTGCACGGCAGCTTCCCCGCCGGCCGGCTCACACTTCTGGGTCAGCATTTTGCCGGAATTTGTCCACAAATAAGCCGCACCTGATGATTAGCTGCACCAGTGGGGAAGGCTGCATTCTTCAGTGAAAAAGGTGCAGCTTATATTCGTGAAACTACTGTATATTTCTATTCCCCTGTCCAGTTTGGGCACTGAGCATCCAGCCAGGGTCAATCCTCCCTCAAACAGGAATAGCTGTACAAATCCTGCAAGTTTTTCACAGAATCTGCATGAAAATTTGGCCCCGTGACTTTCTTGACTGTGCTCATAAATGCAGTTTTCTGAAACTGAAAATCAAATAGCAAATGGGTGCTGACTGATGATCTCTTTGCTGCAGTATGATCTTTGGCTCTGAGAACCATGTATTAACTGAGAATATTGCATATATATCTTAGTGATTAATACTTTAAAAATTACAGATGCCAAAATACTGACTTGAATTTTAAGATGTTTTTCAAGCATATATTTAGAAAAAGTTTTACTCTGTTTTGATGTGAAAAATTAGAACTACAGCAACTGTAAAATCTCTATAAAATATACTCTTGTCTGTTTTCTTTATAACAGTTACATTCTGTATTTTGAATTGTAAAATTCAAAGCAAGGGAAATATATTGCTTAAGCAGACAAATGCATGTATTTTCACCTCTCAGCCTTCAGACATTGAGCTCTTGACTTGGGCCATACAGACATAAAGAAGTACTAAATCTGTGCTAGAAACTGTATGTCTCTTCCCTTGCTTAAACTAATGTTCTAAGGTTTTTTTTTCAGGCAAACTTCTGCATTTTATACATGTTATTATGCCACTGGATTTGGTATGCTTCATGCTGGATCACTTGGACTCGCTCCAGTCTTGCAAGTAGTTAAGGTAATGCTGCAGTTGCAGAGCTCATGAAAGCTGTAAGTGGCAACAGGAGAACATGGGTTTCTTCACCTAACACAAGAGAGAAGAAAAAGAAACAGCACTAGGATCTGCACCAGAATATGGTCTGAAATGTTCATCTTTGAAAACAAAAATGTGATTTGGTTACCATACCCATCCGTTTTAGCTCATTTAGGGATATCTCCTGAGGTTGTTCCTCAAAGTCTTTATTCGTTTCCAAGAAATTGCAACAGAATAAGTGCTGTGAAATGTACTAAGTCAATATATGCAAGTGAAACTGGCTCTACTGTCATCAACAAAAAGATTCAGGACTCTGCAAACTCATTTCTTGTGAAGCAACTAGTATGTCCTACAACAGCTATGCATTGATTGAAAAAATTGAACTGAAACTGATGCTGATGAGGGAGACCTCAAAACTTAACCGGGACCTGTGCAAGGAAACATGGCACTGCAGAGAAAAAGAATCATCAGCCATTTCTGAACTCAGGCTAACTCAATTCATTAGTCCTGCTTTGGCCTTATGCTTTCTCATTCCCACTCACTGTACCTAACTCAACCATTTATCTTGTCAGAAAAAAGAAACAATATTTTATGCATTTCAAAGCTTCCAGAAGATTTACTGGTGTGAAGTACCAATCAGAAAGTTTGGATTAAAAGCTCATGATGTCTTGAGCAAGAAAGGCTCAGTTACCATAAACAGAGATTGTCAAATGGTCTCTATGCCATTTAGATAACAGATTCTCTACAAATACTGTGGTAAAGGATGAAAGCGAAATAATTTAGAACTAAAAAGTTCAATGTGCTATTGTCAACCTCCTTAGCCAACACCCTATGACATGAGACTATGCTAAATTCATTAGCAAATAACTTGCTGCCTTTGTCTGAAAATATTAAAAAGTAAAGAATACAGCAGATCATTTAAAAAAGCAAAATCAGATAAGTCTCAAATATGACTGGCTCAGTTGCATTATGTTAAGGACCTGGAAATCTTTTGTTCCCTTTTAAGGCAAACTCCATTTGAATACACATAAGCAGTTAAACTGCCTAACAAGATTTATGATCAAAGCAAATGTGAAGTAATTGGTGCTGGCTTGTGCAGCAAAGTGCCTCATATAAGTAAAGGAAACAATATCAATAGAAACTAATTTGATTCAAAGTGTAAGGAAACAGACCTTATGGGGGGTGGATATGAAATGTATGCATTCATGTTATTAGATCACAGTTATTTTTAAACTTCTACCATGAAGTGACAGCACCTGCAGAAATGAGATTTCCTGAGCAGTGTGCTATGTATAAATGTGTAATCATAATTTCAGGTTGTTTTGAACATTTCTCCAGTCCTATAGATGAGGCCTTAGTAGAGGACCTGGGGAGGGATGAGGCTGGGGGCCAAACATGAATAACTAAAAACAAAACGGGGAAGTTCACCTTTGGAAGTTAATTTCTAAACTAAAACAACTTACCTTAAGTGGCATCACCTTTTCTGTAAGTTTCTGCTATTCTGGTGAAAACATCCATCTGTTCAAGAAGAAGAATGGCAGGAATTGAATCAAGTCTAGAATAACAGCTTCAACATGATTGCCATTTTAGTTTTTTGAAATGCTCTAAATAATTTCACAATACAGAGAGCAAGATTCATTTCTAAAAGGTTATTGTATTTAATGGATCATTGTATTGTATCTTGAGAGATTCACAGCTCAGTACCCTCTTTTCTGTATTGGAGAGATAAGGATTTGATGGGTGGACTGTTTGATGGATGAGAAATTGGTTGTATGGCTGCACCCAGAAGAGAGTGGTCAATGGCAAAATATCCAGATCAGTGACAAGTGTTATCCCTCAGGAGTCCATACAGGGACCAGCACTGTTTAAAATCTTCTTGGATGATATAGCAGGAGTGAGTGCAGCCTCAGAAAGTTTGCAGATGACACCAAGCTGAGTGGAGACACCATCCAGAGGGACCTGGATTGGTAGGACCAGGAGAACCTCACAAGGTTCATCAAGGCCAAGTGCAAAGTGCTGCACTTTTGAAGATTTCAGTAAATTTATCAGGAAGGTCATAAACATATTGCAAGGAAATACAAATGAAAGAACCCATTGTCTGTAAAACTTTGAAAAATTATCTGTACTCCAGGCATCACCTGGGTTTAAATACCAAAGTATTTATACTCATTATCTACATCACAGAATTCACATCTGCCAGACACAAAAAAGGAAAAAATTCTTTCCTTGACCAAAATTCTTGCCCTTGAACAAATTCCATATAAAGAGTGGTAATAGTAAACATTAGTCCATCTACAGGATGAGGGTGAAAGAAATTTTTGATTAATCATCACTGACCACTGAATATTCACAGCTTGGCTACTAAAAGATGATTACTCACTACTGACTATGTACTTTTTGGTTCTCTGATATTCTATGCAGCAGAAATGGTGACCACTGAAATGTTGACAGTTCTTGAAGCAATCAGCATGGACAAAAAGAAGCATAACAGATTTTTAAATCCCTGTTTCATACCCAAAGATAACAGTCATGTTAGCTTTGCTGCAGTGAAAAGTTCACACTTGCTAGCAACTGATAGCCATTCTATACACATACACTGAAATTTATTACTGAATTTCACAGCAGTGATTCACCATTGAAAAAGAAGTCTATCTCGAGTACTTAATTCCATCTATGCATTTTCTAAACTGTGACAGCTGGGAATGACTCCAAGCCACACTTCAATCCCTGAGAAACCACTTCTGGACACCAACTGCCTCCTCTCCAACCTGCCATACCATTCTTGAATGAGCTTGTAGCATAACTAAACAAAGGCCAGCTACAACCTCATCTAACTGATGCTCAAGTTCTAAACTTGGAACAGTTCAGAAATCATGCCAGAACACAGAACGGAGCCTTTTTAGCAGCACAGATGATCCCCTATCCACAGAGGGAACACAGAAGATGGTTTCTCATCTGGGGCATATCTGCAGCATTTGACTGTAAGTTACATGGTCTTATGGAGATTATGAGACATTTGCTAAAAGATGACAGGAGCAAAAGGTAATTTGCTAAAATGTTTTGAGTCTTTTTGGAATGTATCCATCAAAACCTGATGGGAAAACCTCACTTTCATCTGGTATCTATTACTTTGGTGTACCATATGATAGGTTTTCTTTAGTACCTATTATATAGACAATTTAAATGCTAATAATGCAAATGCCCATAATCTATAATGACACAGAGATATCATTCACACACACAGCCATGCTCTTTTGCACAGGGTAAGGTGAAGTGCTTCAAGGGCAAGCATGTAGCTGAAGATGAGCTTCAGAACAAAAGAAATAGTGAGAGGTTCTCACCTCTTGAGAGCAATTAATTTCATCTACAGGTCAGATAAATCACTCTGTGTAATGTGTATCTCTCTTCATAGATTACACAAAAAGAACTCCATTATTAGCTCTGGCCACGATTTACAACATTCATATATTTTTTATTCCGTAATTTGGGAATTCTCACCAATACTGAAGGGTGTGGTGATGCCATGCTCAAACAAGTGTTGTATCAAATTGTAGATCTTTCTGGAGGATGAGACAAGTGCAGTAAGCCAGCAAAATACAAGATACAGCACAGAACCCCAGTGCCTATGGAAATCCATCTAAAACAAAGTGCTGGAACATGTCTTCAACCACTGTTGACACCATAAACATAGAAAACTTTATTCCTCTGCCTATTTTAGCTACCCAGAATACTTGGAATTGCACTTATCTTTATAGTTGTTATTGTAAGAATTCTCCAGGTTGCAGATAACCGGGAAAAAAACCACCTAAAGTTTCAGGATAATTATTTAATATTTGCTTCTTTGCCATAGAAGAATGGTCTGTAGCAGAGGCACACAACTCTGCCACAAATTAGGTTTACAGCAGAATTGAGAGTTTCGTGTTTCTGTGGCGGTGACTGTACTGCTCACCATTCTCTTGGTCACTGGAAAGAAGTAATCCCTTGCTCCCAGAGAGAAGTTCTGCCTCTGTAAATGTGGAAGCAATCCTTGCGTTTCTACTCTGTAGCACTCACAAAAATTACTAAGCAGACCTCTATAAAAGCCAGTGAGCCTCAGAAAGTAACCAATTATTCATGAGAATGATTTAGTAGCTGTGCTCTACAAGGAGGGCAAAGACCATTTCAGGACCTAATCTATGCTTGTGAATTTCTAAGAAATTATGAACATTCACAACCCCCAGTGCCTTGCAAGCACAAGGCAAATTTCTTAGACTTTGCTCTCACTAACAGTAATGCATAACATACATGTTAAAAAAACACCAGATATCTTACAAGCACTTTTCTGCCCCACCCAAGGAGCAGATGAGTCTGTGACAGATGTTAGTCCTGTTCTTCAAATGCTCCTGGGAATCACTCACATACTATAGTAATGAGTATGGCAGTAGTCAAAATAATAAAGCTACACCAATTTCATTGCATGTTTTCCACAGAAAAGACCTTTCTATTTTTTATTTCTCATGTCCTGATGGGAGAGGAGCAGTCAAGGAAGGTTCTCAAAGCTCATTGTGTTTAGGCAGCAGCAAGTGAAGTAGAAAGAGTAAGCTTCTTATAGAAAGGTCAAGACTGCATCATCCCATAAGGCTTTCTCTTAACATATATGAACCACAAAGGAATATAAATTATTCCATGTATTTCAATGAGCTACAGATGCATGCCTACTCCCCAGATGTCCTTCTCTACCATAAAAGAATGAATTTTGGGTGAAATTATACAATGAGAAAACTACTAGGTTTTTCATATCTTCCACTTTTGGATCAGAAGAAATGATCCAGGTTTAGAGAGCAGGAAAAAATATGTAAGGTTAAGCTGAGGAACAGTACATACAAACTTGGAGAAGGACTATTTACAAGGGCATGTAGTGACAGCACAAGGCTTCAAACTGACTGTGTTTTTAGATTAGATATTTAGAAGAAATTCTTCCTTGTGAGGCACTGAAACTCTTTTGCTCAGAAAAGCTGTGGATTTCCCATCTCTGGCAGTGTTCAAGGCCATGCTGGATGGAGTTCTGAGTAACCTGGTCCAGTGGAAGGTGTCCCAGTCCACAACACAACATGTGGGGTGGAAATAGATGATCTTTAAGGTTCCCTTCAATCAAAATCAGTCTAATTTTCTATGATGAGATTATGCCATTTAAAAGCTACAGCACATGTTAGGGAGAAAAAAAATAATAGAAATAAAGTTTTAAGGCTTCTAGGAATTAATCTGAGAAAAGCAACACTGAACTCCCCAGTTCTGGAAGGAAAAAGACAACACTGCTCTAAAGAGGGAGTGGGACCAGATAATCTCCAGAGATTGCTTCCAACCTGAGTGATTCCACAATTTTACATAACAAACTATAAGACAGTATAAGACAATCCTAACTAAAGTGAAATTTATGTTCTCGGTGCAAGGGACCTCAGGAAAACCCCACATAAACCTGTAACTTTATTGTTGTCATGCTACCTCATTTTTAAAATGAGAACTTATATTTCCCCAAATTTGTAACATCCTGGATATTTATTTGAGTTGTCAGGTAACTGTACCCCTCTCTACAGTGTGCACGTGTGGCTTTGTTTAAACATTAAGATACTCCAAGTTGTTTTACAATCCTTGAATTCTGCATATTTAAATTCCAGATTTTCACCATGACTTGAAACAATGCCCTGAAATACAGTCTGACATAATGCAATGTAACGTAAGATTTTGTTTTCTTCCCATCATGGTAGGAAGCCCACATACCATTGCTGCTGAACCCAACAGGAGTGAGACAGTCTTTCCACCAAAACCAACATAATCCAAAAAGCAGGTTCCCTGTCAGTTATAAAAGCTTTATTAAACTGACCTGAGGCACTATCCTGTGTTATGAATTTGATGGCATTTTTGTATAATTTTTAGAAGCATCTCCTGATTTTAGGGTTCTGCGCTTTTCCTCTCCACTCAATACTAGTGTAAAAATGTGCTAGCGAAGTGTTACTTTTAACATTGCCATAATGGAACTTTTTTTTATTTTATCACTAAGCTACTATGTGGAGGAAAGGTGCTAAAGTCCTCTGAAAAATGTATGCAATAGCTTAAGAAAAAATCTGACATCCAAACTTGTAGTGGCAGCTTCTGGCATATAGATAAGAGTTCACTTTATCTTTGCCTCAAGGGCTCAGAAATATTTATCTGTGGACCTGCTAGCCTTAATATTAACATTTGGACAAAACAACTGGAATGGTCTATAATTGCTCTGACTTAGATCATTGCATTTTCTCAGCTTTCTGCTCCAAACAACATTCTATCCTCTCCTATCAGTAATAATAGGCTCTTCCCTATTCAGAGGATTGAGGATTCAGAGGATTGATTTAAGGTATAGTTAATTTTAGACTTTTGCCTTCTCTTCCTTGCTTGTCTCTAGTAATGAAATTGTTTCCAAACAAAGCAAGTTACAAACATTATTTTAAAAAGTAGCTATCCATGTTTTCTAAGACTTACTGTAAATAAACTCAAATTCCACATGGTGACTATTTTTCAGACACAAAGGTTATTGATCTGCAGCAACCCAAGCCTCTGGAACAGTGTGTGCTCATGGCTGCACTGCAGAATGACAAACCAGTCATCTTCAGCTGAGGCTTCTAAGTCTTGAATCCTAAGCAGCACCAAATCTGTGAATTTTTTCTGTAACCAGCACTTGCCACAGATTCAACAACCAGCTGTAAAACAGCACTGCTCCTGTTGTGCAGAATATTTATGCTGGTGTGTCTCAGCTAACAGACCTGTTAGAGAATCCAGCAATAAATAAACATGGTAATAAGCTGAGATCTCTGCAAATGTTTCTGAACCAGCACACTGAGAGCTGTCTCTATGAAGTCTGTCATCTTATACACATCACTTCAGACTGATCAAAGAAAAGCATTTTGGCCTGTAAATTTTAAAGTACTGCAAAATGTTTAAAACTGAGATAATGTTTAGCACTTTGCAAAGAGTGTTACACAAGATGGTAATGCTTTGAGTCCTTTCACATTGCAATGTACAGAACTTTTCAGAAATGTGAATTTGACACCAGCCATAATTTAGGTGTTTCCTTCTATTTCATACAACCAGCAGAGTGGCTACGTATCTGGAAGAGGGTTGGTTTGAAAATATTCCAATTGTTTACAAAGATATTTTTTTTAAATTCACATCCCTCTGACATGAAGCCTCTGGTTATGTGCTGTCTTTGATTTCTGGAAGGTACATTCACTGTTATGTTTTCCCATTTCTTTGGCATAGTATTTACATTCACTTGGCTTTTAATTTCTTTGAAGCACACTTGTGGGAGGTTTTATTCTCTAATACATGAAGATTATTGGGTGTCCCTCAGGTATTTCCAGATTTGCTTTAATCAACTTTTACAGAATACAAGGCTTTTTATCTGGAAACAACACAATTATTTTTTTTCAGAGCATTTTATCTCCTTTTTGATCCTAGGAGTAAAAAGGTTTTTTTCTATTCTGGAGGTGGAGGTCTGCATGATCGTGCCAGTCTTGAGAATTTTAGAGGACCTAACACAGCTGAGGGAGAAGTTCAAAAGCAGCACTGAGATGCCATGCTGTGAGACACAGACACAGTCTCTGTTCCACCACCAGCCTGGGCATTTATATATGAACATATATCTACATACAGTAATTTCACGATTATATGCCACACCTGATTATAAGCCACACCTCCCGGTAGCCAGGTAAACCACGGGATTCGTCCATATATAAGCCGCACCTGAATATAAGCCGCACTTTTTTTTTTTTTTTTTCCAGCGAGGATCCATGTGTAACAAAGTAACAAAATAGTAACAGAATCACTGCCAGCTGGGTTTGGTGTCAGGTGCTCAAGTTGCAAACAGTTTTCATAGACCAGTGAAGCCTTTAAAGGCAGCCCCAGGCACCCTCCCTGGCTGGCTCTCACTTCCGGGTTGGTGTTTCACTGGGATTTGTCCACAAATAAGCCGCACCTGAATATAAGCCACACTACTGGGGTAGGCTGAATTCTTCAATGAAAAAGGTGCGGCTTATAATCGTGAAATTACTGTATATGTTTGCACATGCATGTATGTGTGAATATATGCACATTAGCATGGAGTCTGCTTCCGTGTTCTGGGGACAACTTCAGTACAGGCAGATCCAATTGTGAGGCACTAATCCTCCACCAATCAGCTACACAAGTGCAGGTCTTAGCTGATGTATGGTCATTTGCAGTGAAACATCTGGCATTTAGCCATCTCTCACCCAAGCCACTGAAGAATAGAGATGCTGTGACAATTCTTTTTTGATCTGAAGAACAGAGACAGCCTTCATGTCACCCATCACCAGTGACATCTGCTGATCACTCAGAAGCACAATAACAGAAGGGAGACTTGCAACTAAACATTCTGTGCAATTGCCATCCTCATCCACATCATTGCAAGCAAATCTGTGCTTTCGTCTCTATTTAATTCCTCTTTGCTCTCATGTAAATTTATTCCAGAAGCAGCTCCAATGTATTTTCCACCAAATGACACTGTAAGACTGCCAGATTTCTTCCTGCTGTCACAGTGCCTAATATAGATCTCTAGCCCTGCCATTAATGTCTAAGAGCTCTAGAGAAGGAGGACAGCATTATAGAGAGCCATTCATTTATGATTACAATTATGGCTTTATCAGGATTTCCTAAAAACCTCTGTTTTGGGGGTGGGCAACACAATAGGAAATCTAAAACAACTACATGAGCTGTTTCTGGATACTCTTCTCAGCTGAAATTGCATATTTTGTACCAAATATTTCACTATGGCTAAGGACTATCTAACCGAGTTCAGAATGTAATGTAGATGTGCCACATTTTCCACAGCTGGATTCTGCATAAAAAAAAGTTGGCCCATACTTCCTTTCACAAACAGCATGAGGGAGGAGCAGTAGGAGGCAATAGGATGTGCCATGGCTGGCTGCTTTGTGCTGGCCATTTGATGCAGAGTCATTTGCCCTACAGCACAGGATTGGGCTCCGTTATTATGAATAGGTTTGAAATGCTCATATGTCCCAGGAGACCAGAATGAAACATTTCAATCAATAATGCAGCCTCAGCCCTGTGTGCCCCTGGAAACAGCCCCAGATCAGCAATTGGCTAAGCTGAATGAATGAGGACAACACAAGTGGTTTCAGTGTACAAATGTATATAAGAAGAGGGAGTATTTTATACACATATGTAACTGTTGTTCTCCATATTTGCTCTGTACTTTTCACTGAATCCGTGCAAGGTGGGGCTTTTTGACACATCTCTGAAGCCAAGCTTGTACTATATTTTGTATTGCCACTGACTAGGCCTTTTCTGCTGTTAGAAGGCATATTGAATCTTTGTCAGGTATTTACTTAATTAGGTGCATGTGTTACAGGTAATAGGGGTTAACTCCAGTAGCAATGGCCACTGGGATTTTTACCAGCCTGAATCTTTGACTACAATGATAGGAGGTTCAACTCTAAATCATGCCTTTACACAGGCCATTTGAAAATGGAAAAGTGTTTGAGCTTTTCTTTAAACAGGTACACAACTCAACTGAAAAATTTAAAAGAGAATTGCTTATTTTGTCTCCATTTGCATTTTCATTCTACCACATTTGCACCATACACGCAATAAGACAAGAAGCTGTCCCACTTTCCCAAAAAGGACTGATTATTTCCCAAAATGTGTTTAATTATTTAAACACACAGTAGTTCCTCTTTCTATTGAATTCATCCAGTGCCTCACAGAAATATAGGAGCACAAATTCTGCGAATGCTTTCAATGCCTGTCTCCCTTTTCACTGCAGTTGATGGAAGAGCTCCAGTATTGATGACTCAACTCTACTGCACCAGCACTTCCTGCTGAGGGCATGATGGTATCACAGAAAAGGACCTTGTCTTTTTTCCTGTCACATACGTGGTTGCACTGCTACTTGCCATCATATCGTGGCAAGTCAATGTGACATCACCTCAGCATTTACTTATCAGACAACCTGTCAACAGCTTAAAGGAAACATTTCTGTCTGCCAATCCACTATCTGAACCAAATTGTGGTAGGCTGGTGGTGGATCATGCATATCTACAGAAGCAAGTAATTGAAATGATCCGTGGGTCAATACCCAGACATCTGTAATTCGAAATTGGAGTGGCTTGTGCAGCACATGTTTTATAGATCAACCTTTTTTTACCTTTGCATGATAAGATTATCATCAAGATGCAGCAGCAGTGTTGACATAGCTAAGGATATCCCTGGAGCTTTTTACTTCAGATTGAAAGTAGCTTTTGAAGTTTATTAATATTTCAGGTGGAAGATAGAAAGGCCAAATTTTGAAGATAACACAATGTCAGTGCTAATGTTAAGCCCCATTCTTGTCTAGTGCCATATCACTAAGTCAGACAGTCTGTGAAAGTCTGTGTGCAGGAGAGTGTTAGGAGAAATGTGAAGAAAACTCTCTCATAAAACTCTAAGTACAGAGTGAACAAAAAATGGGAGCAGCACGTTTAGATGGGTGAATGCAACAGCTGAACTCCAGTGAAGATTACTCTCTCTTCCTAAATACAGAAATTCTTCTTCTGCAGTTGCAAGAAATAACAAAAGAACCCTTCACCTCTATTCATTCTGTTTATAACTCCACTAGGAAGCAACAGCTCTATAAATAATATCCATACATGAAGAAAAGCTTCTGCCTTTTTTTTTCCCTGACTGCATTGTCTCATTTAAGACAAGGAGCCAAGAGGGGTTCAGTTGTCTATGTTACACATATTTCCAAGTATGTACGTACATTTGTTTTATACATTTTGGCCATAAGCCTGCAAGTAAATCCCGGCATTTTCTCTGTCCAAACTCCTGTCACTGAAATGCTTGCAGACATGAACCTAGTTTAAAATTAAGTATTTTAGTTTTTTAGTCAAGACAGAGATGATTTTTTAGTTGCTCAACAATTTTCCCAGTTTCTCAGGTGGATTTGCAGTCCAGGATATATCCCACAGAACAGGTCTAACAGCATTTGTCCAGCTTACTGGGAAAGGACCACTGGAGACAGAAAATCATTAGACAAGTATTCCAGGCACTAAGCCACAGCTTGGTACTTTGTCTGGGCTTGTAAATTACATAAAGCCAACCAAGAAAGTACATCTCGCTTGCAATTCACTTACACACACACATGCCCAAGATGCCACTGGGAAATTAATGACAATCCCTTCTACAGCATTCTGTACTTCTCCCCCACTTCCACTGATGATCCTCCTCTGCTTCCAAGGAAAAGAATAGCGAAGAAAAAGCTCAATTCACTGTTCTCATGACAACCACTCTGCCTCTCCTTCCCCTTTTCCACAGACCAGACATGAACTGGAGGCATACACATTGATCTGGTTACAGGGAGGTGGACATGCTGCTCACAAAGCTGTGCCCACCATCACATGAACTAGGTGGTGTAAAGGCAACAGCGTGAAAGTACCCCTGTTTCTTCCAGTCACTAGGGTTAGCAAAGACTGCCTTGGCATTTGGGGACAGCTGAAAAGAATGAATATAATCAAAATGTTTGCATGGAAAGGATACTTTTCACCAAATGGAGGTACAGTCTCTGTAGACCTCTCCTGCTACACCCACACATTTCAATTTCCAAACTCTTCTACTCCACTTCTAAACCAACTCTTGCTTGTAGGAGCATGAGGATTTGCAAGCCAAGAGCATTCCCCCACAGGACACACAGTCAGGTATAACCCATTTTGTACCAACAAAATTTTTTTCTCCAGTCTCTCTAAGCTACTCTTGAATTTGTTGCAATTTCTGTGATTGGCTGTCATACCATCAATTACTCCCTGCTCTGTATCTGTGATTTAATTTCATCCTCCTAAGCAGAGCTTTTGAGGACTTTACCTAACTCCATTGCAGTGATTTGAGACATCTCTCCTATTATCCAGACATGGTTTAAAATCTGATCTTTCTTCTAAACTTATAATTTAATCTAAGAAGTTTACACATTTAAAACATGTGAATTGTTCAATCATGTAAGTTATCAATTAACTTCTTCTTAGAACAACGTAATCCAGAGAAAACTCTGTCAAGATGTCATTCTAGGCATTGATCAATATTTATGATAGGACTTTGATAACTCTGCAGAGTAAGGTTTTACCAGACTACACTGTCTCTTCAAGACCAAATTCCATGAAATCACATACAAAAAATTTCAAGCTGGATAGTATCAATAGTGTTCCTGAAGGCAGGAACCAAACAGACCTATCAGAATGAAACCAGATTCAACAGACAGATGCAGAACAGTATCCTGAACATGTTAGAAAGAAAGTCTATGCAATAACATCCAATTGCTCTGTCAGAATAGGAATCTTCACCTTTCCTTAGTTCCCTGTCTCATTTATAACACTCTAATACTAAAAATAAATGGGGCTGACCAGAATCATCCTCCAGCTCCTTCCCACTCCTGTTGTGATCTCTTTATATCCTCTTTCTCTCACTGTGCATGACAGGCTACTTGGGTATCTTTACCTGATTTCATAAGTTCATAAATTGTATGTAATGGCAACCAACAGAATAACACCAAAAGCCTTCATTGCTTATCAGGGCTGAAGAGAAACTTTTTTATTTTTCTGATTCATTCAGTTTTAGTGTCTGCCTAAGCCTGGATCTTACACTGAATGGATCATTAATCCACTTAATGCTGCACAGGGGATCTGCTGTTTCCCAGCTGTCTTTAGCTATGGCCATTTCTCCACTCTGTTCTTATAAATAAATGAACCACACTAAGCAAGACAAGAACTGGCACTATAAGCCCTGTGTCAATATATTGAGATGAGAATATATTCAAAGAGGAAGCTAAATAAAGTATGGACAAGTACAACTAATTTTTTTATGCTAAACCCAAAACAATGAGAAACTTTGAGGACAATATGGCAGAAGAAGACCTAACCTAGTTTACCACGGTGCAAAGTGCTAATTACAGTATTGATTTACATGAACCCCTTATTTTATATTATATTTGCTTTGTAACAATGACAAATATAGACCCCCCACATACAGGCACATAAGCACATACTCATAAAGGTGTCCTAAAGTCATTCTGAAAACTGAAAATCAGCAGTTAAAAAATGATGATAAATACATGGAGAGAAGTTAGCCCAAATATATATATAATGTATTTGCTATACTCTAAGGGAAAAAACTTTCCCAAATCAGTTCTGAAAGCCAAGTCTAAACAATATGAAAGCCTCTAGCAAAGGGGCATTCATCCAAAATCAATCAAATCAAAACACACACAGTTTAAAATAGTAAATTAAGAATTTGGCTATCCCAAGATTACCTTATTGTGTAGTTCCTTAAAGAAAATTGATTATTTAGTCCATCAAAAGAACACTTAGGATTTCATTGCTTCCCAGTCTCGTCACACATTTCTTTGTTATAAGGTAAATTCCTTCTCAAAACAAAATCTCCACAGTACAAAGCAACCTCACAATTCAATTTCCAAATGAGTCACTTCAGGCAGAAACAGTCTAAGTTAAAAAAAACAATCAATCCAACACAGGGAAAAAAAACAAAAAACAAACATAAAAAAGGTGTTAGGATGCAAAACTCTCCTGCTGCTGAAAAGCTTTTTTTTTCCAAAGCAATGCACAGTCTCAGCTCAAAGAAACCATTAATTCATAGAGCTACTTAATGCTCTCCAGTGTCATAAGATTAATCAGTCTCTCTAAACACTTATTCCAAAGCCAGTTCTCCAAGTTTGAATATCTTCCAAAGCAGTTCCTTACTAGAACTGCACTTGCGATAAACATTTCCCCTTCCAGGGTGCACTTCCAACAGATTACTAGGAAATAATCCCTGATGTCATTCCAGCAGCTTTGCCACATTGGAAGCCAAATGGATCTTGTATAAACTCGTCAACTCATGAGTGTGAAGCCCTAGGTAATTCAGAAGCAGTGCAATGATCCCTCCAGTGCAAGTGAGGTAAACTGCTGTAGCTCCAATTCCTGCATGGAATGGGCATGGACACACTGCTGCCAGGTCAGCAAAGCTTTACCTACTTGGCAGGTAAGAGCTGCTGCCCATGCAGATTAAAACCAGCTCACAAGTTAGAAAATATGTCATGTCTCCTAAGACTTTATAAATGTTCCCTAATCAGTTCCCTGATCTTGGAACTACCTCCATGTGAATATTTAAATAAGGCAAATATTTTAAGCTACCTTTTTTTTTTTGTTTCCTATGGGAAGCATTTGTATGTAGCAGCAGAATTCCACCCCAGCCATATTCTCAGGCATAACAGTTTTGCACACCTTGTAAGATTCAAATACGCTAAAATTGCTGTCTACTACAGTTAATATCAATATACCTTTTCTAATGTGCATAATAGAGACATGCCCAAAAAATGGAGGTTCAAAAATTAAAGTCTGAGCAACCTAGCTTGCCAGGTGGAAAATTGTTTATGATTCTGCACATTTGTAAACACCTTTATGCTTTGATGAGGAGATGCAAAATGGTAACCAGTATATGCTTGTCAGGAGGAATCATATCAGATTAAATTAATTCATTTCCTTAAGACCAAAAATAGATTTGCGCTCTCTTCCTCTTCTCACAGTAATTCATTCCCACTTACTTAGTAGCATGATGAAAATCAAATGAATACTTAGGTGAATTTGCAGAGGAAACAGAAAGCAATGAGACTACATTCTCCGTGAAATTTGTACAGTAGGAGTCAGGCTTGTGGGGGTGGATTGTTATGAAGAGTTGGCACAGTAAGGAATTTATTGGGTCAGAGTGGACAGACTCCTCTTAGCTAACCACACAGCACATTGTTATTTGCTTACATACAGACAAAGGCTTTTCCTATGACAGCATGTGAGGGCCCACAGCTCCACACAGCTGGGATAATCCCAGGAAACTCACTGCAAGCACCAGTTCTTGCCTTCTGCACTGCACAGAATTACCCAGTTCTGCCACAGCAAGGAACGTGGACTGCTTAGCTCAGAAGGAAGGTTTTTCAAATCAGATGATTTTCTGATCATGTCTAAAAATACCTCAAACTGTCATCAAAATGCTTTAAGGAATTCCATCATAGTATTCCTTGTACAGTAATTTCACGATTATAAGCCGCACCTTTTTCACTGAAGAATCCAGCCTACCCCAGTAGTGCGGCTAATCATCAGGTGCGGCTTATCTATGGACAAATCCCAGTGAAATGCCAACCCAAAAGTGAGAGCCGGCCGGGGAGGGCACCTGGGGCTGCCTTTAAAGGCTTCGCTGGTCTATGAAAACTGTTGCATCTTGAGCACCTGACACCAAACCCCCGTACTGTCGTGATTCTGTTACTAATTTGTAACTTTGTTACACATGGATCCTCGCTTAAAAAAAAAAAAAAAAAAGTGTGGCTTATATTCAGGTGTGGCTTATAATTGTGAAATTACTGTAATTCCATTATAATTTCACACAAACTCCTTTTCTTGAGTAATTTTGAATATTTGTATACCAAAAGAACATACAGTGAGCGATACTCCAGTGAGCAAATAATTGCAAATCTTGAACTTGAATACTCAAAATTAATGATTTGCAAAGAAAATAAATGTTATTATCCTTGCTAGGATATAAGTATCTTTCAGAAATGCTTTAATACTGTGAAGTTTTCAGTTTCAGGAAAATTAAAATAGCCTATTTTCCTAAACTCTTTCCTTTAAGTGCATGTAGGCTTATCATGGAATAAACAGTCCTCAGATCTGGATTTTAAAGTCCAGGTCCACGTCTTGATTTTAAGGTTCTGTATCCAAAACCTAAATTTTTGGGTTTAAATAATATATAGACTTCCATTTCTTTCTCTAATGATAGAATTATTCAAGAAAGAATGCCTTATAAAACTGGATTTTTGTTAAGCTATATTGTAAATAGCTCTAAACTATCCTGAATGTATATCTGTCTGATTTGTGTTGGTAAATCTACCTATTTGTTGTTACCAATCTCAGACACTGCCCCTTCCTGAGGGCAAGTCCCATACTGCACAAACAGGAGTAAACAAGAAGAAATGTGTTGTCAGAGAATGCAGGGCAGCTGAATATACGAGACGAAAAAGGAAATTGAATTTTCATATTATCAAAACATGAAGCCCCCATCAGCACTCAGAGGATACACCCTCCTGATAGGGAAAACTGTTCCCGAGTCAGCACATAGGAAAGGCAATTCAGATTTTTCTTCATCATCCTGAAGCAAAATACAGCAACATAATTGGGAAAGAAAACCCTGCAGAACTACAGCCAGCTACTACTATGAACAGTTTGTGCACGTCCATGTTCAATACGACATTTCAAAAAATCTTTAATAATTTCTAAGATACCACACTGTAACTAAAATGTAACAACAGAGAAAATTATAGCATCCAGATTTCCTTCAAAAATTTTAAGTATTTTTTTCTTCGTTTGCCTTGAAGACGGTGTTGATTAAGTCCTCCTGAACACCCTTTAATCCCAGTTACATTTTTTTCAGTACCCAGAAAATGTGCATCCACATCTTCATGCATATTTGGTCCTTGGCTCAGAAATGAAAGGCAGCACATTATTCACATTGCAGTAAATCTTCCAGCCGGTACAACTGGCAGAGCTGATGTGCACAAACGCATAGGATTGCCACTTCCTCTAAAACTCTGGGAAAACAGCAGCACAGCTAAAGAAAACAAGGCCATGGTTACATGGCACAGAAAACCCAGTTTAAGGGTTTGCACACATGTGACATGAAAAGCTCCAACTCTGCAAGACAGTACTGCAGACTCAATGCAGACTGGGAGCCACCTGGTCCAAGTCCCTGCTCCAAGCAGAGCCAGTTACAACAGCTGATCCAGTCCTCTGTCCATCCTTCACTCCGCTATATCTGTGTCCATTGTACTGGTACAGCCAAAAAGGGACGTTGCTCTCCAAGGGTGGTCCCAAAAACGTTGAACAGAGGGGAAAAAATCACTTGACCTTCTGGCTAAGCTCCTGCAGTCCATGGTGGGGCTGCTCACCTTCTTTCACAAAGTGAACTTGTCCAGTTCCAATGAACTTGAATCCACTAGGACCATCAAGTCATTCTTTGCAAAGCTGCTCTCAGCCAAACAATCCCCAGCAAGTAACAGTGCATGGGATTGCTCCATCCCAGACATAGGATTTGTGGCTTTGTGGCTTTGTGGAACTACACTCAGGTCCTCTCAAACCAGCCTCACAAGATATCCCTGAATGGCAACTCCCACTCTCCAGTGTACCAGTGTTAGGAAGTGTTTTCTTTCCATCATATGAAGAAAAGGAGGCTTACAATTTTTAGTACAGAAGGCAGAAAAATACACCAAAATAATGAGAAGCAAAGAAACGTGAGTTTTCATTTAAGTGCTACAGCTATCCAGCTATCAGCTATTCTAGTTGCTTCTGCTATGATCAGCTATCCATTGCAGAAAAAAATAAATGAACATTTTCAAAAAGACCAATATATTATATTTCCAGGAAACCATGGATTTCTGCCAAGTGCATTACTGGACAAAACATCATTCACAACTGATGATATTTTATTCTCCAATGATTATTTAAATGCAAAGTCCTGGAAACCACAATATCCTGGAAATACCTCTTCTTCTATATGCTACAGCCATAGAACTCCGTGTGCCACAGGGTCCCAGTCATTATGGTGGAGGAGTTAAAGCTGACAAACCAGATTTGTCTCTGATGTTACACAGGCTCCTTTAACACAGCCTCTGTTCTGTAAAACCGAATGGATCTGAGGTCAGAATTCCTCTGTAAGTCTTCTCATTTGTTTAAAGTACTTTTTTTCTCCTCAGTAAGCACAGAAAGAGTTTGAAGCATAATTTATATGCTGTTTTGTTAACAACACACAAAATTCTTTGTTTATGCCAACCTCATCTAAAGTTGCTTTCTATGACATAATTTGACACACTGGCAGATTCTTTGGAATATCATTTCTTCTATTTTTCCTTTACTCTGTCATGTCTAAATCTATTTCAGTAGGTTTTCTTGGTTATTGATGTTTTTTCATTTTCAATAGAGCACATTACTAATATTTTTCTACTTGTTATTTTTCCTTTAGACTCAATGGATAGAATTTTTATTCAGTTTTGCAGGTAATTTTATTGTGTGTTTTTGGCTTAAAAATTAAAAGAAAGAGACAGAGAGAAATCTCTCATCTCTTTTTTAGCTGGCATGCCCAAGAAACTGAAGTCTTCCAGACTGCCAGTAGCACCAACATCATAAAAGTATTTCACATTCATTAATAATTCATCATATTCCGCCTTAAGAGAGTTCAAAAATTCACCAAGTCACAGTTCAGTAAGCTTGTTCCCAAAGCTTCTGGGAAGATTAAAATGCTTATCATAATTATGTGAATATAATGTGTAAAAAGGCTGCATGAAGTTGCACAGAATGTTAAATGTGCTAACCTCTTTACACTAAGACATTAACATCTGTCTGTTCATACTGACATATTGCCTAGTGTCAAATGATGCAGAGTTTGTAAAGTCTCAGACTTCAGCCCAGGTCTTGCAGCAGGGTGTTGTGGATTTTCTGTAAGTGCCACTCTAAAAAATGTCACATTCTGTTTCTGGAATCAGACTGGGTAGCCCATTACAGAGTAAGAGTAATGACAATCTATTTGCATTTCATATGCCTTTTCCCAACATACACATTTGAACAATTTGCTTTGACCTATTTTTCTGTTTTTCTAACAGAGAGGTATGCTGCTGCTCACACTCTCTTCACGCAGGTGAGGGAGTATTTTGGAATTGCCACTGCTGAGGAAGACCATGCTACAAATCCCAAGGCTTGCAATTGCAGGAGTTTTATCATAACAAAACCCACCATCCTTGACCCTCCACGCACGCCTTCCTTTTCTCTTGCAGGCTGTCTGGGGCTTTCTCCAGCAGCAGGGCTGCAGACAGAGCTGGCTCTGTGGCAGGGGTGACCTCATCCCACACCACACAGCTGCACAGGCAAGCTGTGTGCCCCACGTTCCAAACAACAGCTTTCTGGGGAATTTATTTGTTCACACATGAACAGTAAATCAGCGTTCAGCATTTCTAAGTTGCAGAGGGGTTTTGCTTTGTGGGAAATGCCTAAGTGTGAGGTTTGTGTTTCACTGTTAGGAATGAGATGTAAAATGCATAATCCGTCTAACAAAGATATGTCAGAAACAGCTCAGAGAATCCTGAAATACAAACAGCTCTGTCTGCAGAGTCAGATACTCCACACAGCAGATCATGCACTAGACCTACGCATTACAGTTAAAGGGACAAACTTCACATAAATAAATGATTTAACTAAAATGACTAAATAAGCCATTATATATTAAAAACCTTCTGAGTTGTGCTATTTGCTCTGTATCTCTGCTCCCCTAAGCCTATCACTAGATCAGCTATGGGATACAACCACATCTTCCCGCCTGCCTGTTTTCCATCATGTCCCTGGGTGCAACACCAGCCCCCCAGGGCTCAGCCCACCCTGCCCAGAGTCCAGGACCTCACACCTGTCCCCAAGGCCATCAGCCCCTGTCTCAGCTCCCCTTGGGGGTGATGGCATGGCCAGCAGCCAGGGCCTGTCCCAGCCCAGCCAGAAGCAGGGCAGCTGGGGGTACCAGCGCAGCCCCAGTATCAGGCACCTCTCTGGGGACAAGGGCAAGCCAAGCCCAGGCAGGAATGGGTGGGCTAAAATTTTCCCAGGACTAAAGGCAGCCAAATATTCCAGAAGATGTGTGGTCCTTCAGAGCTGACTGTGGGGACAAGGCACATGTGGTGTGCCTGCAATGGGAGCTTCCAAAGACCGTGGTCCTCTGATCTGATATGCCAGCTTCAGCACGCCTGGCCAGCACAGAAAGTCTCAAATCGCCCTTTTTCTGAAGAAACCTCTGAACAGAGCAGGAACGACACAGCCATTTCCTGGTTCTCTGCATAGGAGACGTGTCTGAGAGGAAAAAGTTGTAACCTGGCTTTTGTTGATACAAAAAGCCAATTTTCCGATTCAGGGAACAGCCCCTTGTCAGAATTGCAGCACACAGGAGGGAACAAACTACAGTTGTCCCTCTAGCTGGAGCCAGTCCATCAACCAGTTTTATCAACCTCTCTTCTGCATTTGTATCAAAATTTGTTCCTGCTGGAGCGTGAGATTTGGGATCTAGACTGACACTTCGAGTCTCTGCTAGTGATGAAATTACAGAGATGAAAATAAGCAGTTTCCTACAGTTCTTCCCAACACTGCTTTCCAGTGAGCAGGTTCTGAGCCTTTCACATCACGAAGCTGTAATGCATCACCTTTTGTGGAGTTTAAAAAACCCCCTTCCTGCATTTTTTCATTATCATAAACTGCTTTTGCTTGCAAAGTGGCTCTGCTGTGTGGCACAGCCATGCAGGGACCTGCAGCAGACCTGTGCTTGCTTTGGTGAACCACTGAGCTGCAATTGTTATACCTTCCGTGTAGAAATGGGGAGCAGGGCTAAGGTCCCTCCAACCCCTGACATCTCTAACAGCTCTGCACAAGCCCCACCTTGGGGGATGGAAAGAGAATGAAAACAGCCCCTGAACTATGAAATAAATTTCCTATGTTTCAAGCACTGACTGGAAAGAGACCTCTGATATTCTGGAGGCACCACCCCAGCACGGCTGACTTTATGAAATGTGGGGAAATTTGCCAAGAAACAGCAGAGTTCACAGCAGGCAGTAGCCTTGAGAAGGTAGAGTAACACCTGAACTGATGAAAACGAGTTATTCCAGCAGAGTTTTCTGCAACTCTGTCACTTGATTTAGAGTAAGGGTACAGGTACCTCAGTGCGATGGAAGTAAGGCAGAAGACTGGCAATCATGAAAATTTTGAAAATCAATGTTTGAGAAGCGTGGGATAGCTGTAGAAATGGCACAGTGCAAAGGGAAAGAGCTGTGAAATAGAGTAGTCAGACACAGTTCTACAAATATGATGGATATTTTTAGTTGATGGCAAATCCACTGTGGGAGGAGAAGGGAATGAGGACAGAAAAAACAGTTGTCACTGAACTGAAAATCCTCTCACTGTTGCACATATCATTTCAATTTTGACTGGGTTTTTTTGTTGGGGGTTTTGGATTTGTTTTTTTTATTTTTACTGAAAGCAGAGTTCTAGGCAAGAAATACGTTTGAAATAAAAAACTTGGAGTTTCATTTTGAAAGTTGAGGAAAAGTATTCAGATTATTTTGGCACATGTTGGATTTTCAACATGAAATTCAACAAAGTCTCACAAGTCCATAGACTATTTTCATGCCACTGAATCTACATCTTTCCATGGAAAATGTTTCAGCTTTAAATATTTATCCAACATCATCAGTAAGAAAGATTTTTGTCATGACAGGAATTACAGCAGAAAGTGTTTGGTATTCTTAGCGTCCACCCTTCACAACACATTTTGCATAATACAGATTTTCTTCTGCTATATACCACTACAGTACCATGTGTCTTCACCACAACATAACAAATTTCAAAATAAAGATTACTTGCTGGATCTAACACAGCATTACATTATTTTTTACTATTCTAGATAAATCAATAGAGAGGACCTAAAATATTGTGTAGAAAGCATTTTAAAATTAAAGGTTAGATTCCCTCTGGAGATGCATGCAACTCTAACTGCATCCCAACAGCAACACTGCATTTTTAAACAAAGGCAAATATTAACTCATTAGAACTACATACTTCCTAACTCTATGTACTGTTGCAGCAATTGCAAATAATGCTGTCTATTTGACAATATATAAAGAAGCTATGTGAATACAGATAAATTTCACTGAAACTATAATGGATTTTTACAGCTTCACCTGTTCTAAATAAAGACACTCTTACAGGAAAGGAGAAAACCAGGGATGTAATGCAGCCAGAGCTGCCCAGTGAGAGCCTTTGAGCTCATTCCTCGCAAGGACTGTGATCAAGAAAAAACTGCCACCCTCAAATATCAAAAAATAACATCCCAAAGTGCTCTGGGATTGATTACCTATATGCCACATGGCAAAATCACAGCCTGTCCTTTGACATGCTGAAACAGGATCCTGTAACTGGGAGCACAGCTCATGGGCTGCCTTGGACCTACAGCACAACAACCCTGCCACAGCCTTCCACAGACACCCAGCAAAATTCCAGGTGCATCCCTACTGATGGGAGCGTGTCCTACACAGCAACCAGATGCACCTCGTTACACATGCATAGGTGTTCCAGCCCTGGCTGCAAATCCAGGTGAAAGCAGAGAGACAGAACAGAGAGAAACCTGCCCCCCATGAGAAATCTTGTACAGCTCTGCATGTGCAGGCACAAGCACGTCCTTGGTTCCTCCAGCCTTGACCCTTCCCTAGAAGGAACTTCCAAAAGTCAGTCTCATGGGCCTGCTCAGGCCTGACTCTCCTGATTTCTAAAAGGTTCACAGCAGGTTAAGGAGGGGTCTTTCTGAAATACTTCCTTATGAATTTAATGAACAATCATCTCAGTCTCCACAAACACCCAACCCAAAGGGGAGGAAGCAAGAATCTGTCTGGCAGGTGGATACACTTCTGTACACAAAGGCACCCACATAAGCACATATGCAAATATTCATGAGGGGATTTTTGGAAGTCTTTCCAAGAAGGTTTTCCCTCCAGTAAAAATGGAGCAAAAGACAAATATAGATAAGGAATTTTAACCCTTATTCTCAATAATCTTTTTCTTTGAGCTTGCATTTAATATGCAGGCTGCAAATATTGAACTACAGACACTAAACCAGTGCCTATGCCTATGCTTGTTCATAAAAGTTGTAAAAACCAAAAAGCCCATATAAACCTACATCAGCCACCCCATCACCTATAGTGACAAAGCAACATCAATACTGGCAAAAAATGTAGCTTTTTCAAAAGACAAACAAAAAAACCCAAACAAATAAAAACCCCATGCAGACAAAATTCTGATCTTCATCACCACTTATTAATGATTTTAACATGCTGCTATAAGGATGATCACTGTCCAGCATTCCACTGCCTTTGCCAGTGATTCAGACAGGGCTGCAAAATTCATTGACCATGCACCACTGCCTCTTCTGCTAATTGCCAGCTGCCACCCAGCTTGCAGGACAAAGTGCAAATGGGGAGCAACCCCTGGAGGAGCCCTGCTGGCCCACCTCTAAGCACCTCCAAGACCTAGAGGGAAGCTGACATGTGAAAGGGAAGCTAAATGTGACAGAGGCCACTGACACCAGGCCACCACCATTTGGATCAACTTCCAAATCTGTGGGCACGGTGATCAAGAAGGAGCAATGGGTTGGTGACCTGCCTCTGACAACACAAGATCAGCGAGATGTGTTGCTCTATTTGTACCTCTGCTCATTTTTGTCTCATTTATGGACATTATGTCATTTATGGACTTATCCTAGCATCTGTCAGTGGAACTCCAGTTAAGCAATCTTGTACCTGAGCTGTGGATGCTTTGCAGGAAACATGGCAAATTTTCTTCCCTCAAATCCAGCCTTGCATCATACTGAGTGCTGGATGACTACAGGAAAATAATCCCCCTTCTGTCAGCTTCACCTCATGAGCACTAAGCATAAGAAAAAAACACAGTGTCATTCAAAATGCTGCCTTCTCTACAAGCATAAAAAATCTTCTGTGGAGAAAAATGACCAAATTGGTTGATTTGTTCAAAGGACCATAATGCATACAGAAAATGTGTGTGCACTATTTTCTGCATTCTTTTCTCAAAGCTGCTGATTGTTCGTGTGTGTGTGTAAATAAAGTTTTCACATTCATAATCAACCACTTCCTTTTCCTCCTCGCCTCTCCTGCCTTATTCTTTTCATATTGTTTCAATTGTTTTTAATAGCAGCAATCACACAATGAGATTTGCCTGAGAAATTTCAGGAAAATCATAATGAAAAAGAAAATTTCTTCACATTTTCATGAAAGTGTAACATTTCAGGCTGTTTTCCTTCTATGACTGAACACAAATTCACTCTTCTGAAAAATATACATTTAAAACTTTGAGGCAAAGGAAATTGGAATGTTTTCCAACTCTATGAAAATGATAGTGATATTGCAAAGAATAGGCTGTAAAACCTCCAAAAGAGACAGAAGAGCAACAAAATGCTTTCTTTGTGTCTCCAAAAGATCTAGGTAATGAAGAGTTGGAATACAGATAATATCCAAAGTAAATAATTTTAAAACATTTGTAGCTGTTAAAATATCACATGCCTTTTTCTTTTATTTTTTCCCTCAGGAAAGCTGTTTTAAGAATGGAAGGAGTCTCCAGCTCACTCAGTTTTTAGCTGGTAGATTTCACTGCAGGAATAGCTTCACTCTCCTCCTTCCCCTGTCCTCTGTTCACCCTCCATCTATATTGTATCCACTAATGTCACAAAAACTAACTCCATCTTTTACTGGTCTCAATTTAGGTCATGGAGGAAGAAGGATATACCCCTTTTTAGGTAAAAAGCAGCTTTTTTACTTTTGGTAAAGAAAAACAGAAATGGGAAACGGGAAAGGAAAATCATAAGAGGGAGGGGAAAAGGAAGAAAAATTGGAAGGGACAGAATATGGGGAGTTCCCTTTTTTTTTTTTTTCTTTTATGGTTCAGTTATACTTCATATTGGCTTAAAGACTGACAGAAGGCAGAGCTATCTTATATAAGTCTTCCTATCAAGCTTTATCAACATCTTTCAAACTCTAAATCACACTACAGCCCTCATAACTCATAGTAATTTATGCTCATAAGATCATAAGGCATTTTTCAGGATATTTAACTTCAACCTGGCTTCAGAACTGAGAGACTGCAAGTACATAATTGTTCTTTAGTTACCCATCAAAGCAGATGTCGAATCAATGATTTTTTGTATGTTAACTTGATCTGTTTTCACAGGCTACCTAATAAATTTTGAATTAAACTGCGGCATGCAACACATTAAGCATCTCTAGATCTAGAAAAGTCTCTATGACAAACCTTTTAAATATAATCAATGTACTGGTTGGGAGTAATTCAGCCTGACTTTCACTAAAACAATGAATAAGATGCCATTCTTAAACAAAAGAAAAAAGTGGCATATTTTCTCCCCAGTCATGCGAAGCTATTTAGATTCATCAACCCCAAATTCATGAGGAATTCTAGAAACTGTGGTTTGGGAAAAAAACAGTGTGAAGTTTTCTGAAACATGATTGCATTACACACCATTTGTAAAACAAAAGAATCCAGATGTCAGCGACCTGGACAACTCATTACTAACACTGCCCACAACTGAAATACATTTTGTGAATAGTGTGCTAGTGTTTATAGCTAGAACAGCATGTCATCGTTATCTGTTAGGCATTTTCATCCATGCACTTTCCAAACAGTTTCATAGCATAAAAAAATCAAAACTAAACCTTTCCTTTGTAATGGTTTCATAACTGCAAGATTTATACACTACCTTAACTTAAAGTGCAACAGATGGATTGCTAGCAGGAAACCACGAAATTGTCAGGAAGACAGTAAGAAAAGGAAAAGAGGAAAAAATTTCAAGAGCTCTATTTATAGCTTTTGAACCACCATACTACTCATCTGTCATCCTTGTGAATGCCTATTCTCCTGGAAAACTATATTCTTATCCTGGCAGGAAAGTATAAGGGCCCACAGGGCTTCCTTCCCAAACTATAAATAATAGACCTGCAGCAATGCATTGACTGTTATGTGCCTTAATTTTTATTATAGTGCATTAATGCTAACTGAGGTGCATCATTATGACCACAATAAAAGACAAGCAAGGTAATATTTTTGTAATAATTTCTTTTATTTCCTATTTCCTGTTTTTTCCCCATCTTTAGATAAGCAGGAAAATGTCTACATTGTACCATGACATAAGTACTTAACACATTTCCCACAGTATATCCAAGGATTTCTGACCAACTTTTGAGACCCAGACTTACTCTTTTTATATGATTTAGCTAAATCATTCCATTGATGGTACTTACTCTGTGGGAAAAAATCATCCTGGCTAAATTCTTTTTAAAAAACCTTTCCTGTCAATACTGATACAAAATAGTAACCAGTTATTACTCTTACCAAACATCAACATGGAATATGGATGATACCACTCACTATGAAAAAGTCCAGACATACAGGGAGGCCATATGAGGGAACAATGAGTAACTGAAAGATGAATCATTAAAAAAAAAAGAAAAATGAGAGCTGAAAAGAAAAAATTACAGAAAAAACAGACTACTTTTTAGAAACATATCCACAGGTGGAGACAGAGAAATTCTTTTTGATTGCCAGATGTGTAAGGGGAATTTTTTAAGAGAATGAATGGTTTGCACATCTTATACTGATAGCAAAATATTTTAGTGCATAGTAAAAAATCTTCTAACGATTCTAAAGGCCTGGTATTCCCATCAGCAATACTAGAGGCTTCTACATCAGGTCATAGACATAATCTTCTCTCCTGGCATTAAGGATTTGGAAGCTCTGCAAGTATAAAAGCAATTGGGCGATTAGGGCAAAATCTCCTCCAGGGCTCCTCACCCTCCCTGACCATACTCAGGAAGGAAGCTGAGGAACAGCAGAAGCCCAGGAGATGGATGCAGGAAAGGTCGGAGGCACACAGACACCATAACCGTGTCAAGCAGGAGCAGAACAAGCTGCACAAAGTCAAGGATGATGAGCACTGGCAGAGCCACCTAACTGCGACAGGCACCGCAGGAGAAAGCTGCAAGCACGCACAGTGCTTTATGAAACACACAAATGACAAAAGCTCTGCTCCAAAAAGAGCTCAATCTCCTCACTCCTTTCCAACCAGCCAACCCCAGCTCCTGGAGCCAGATCAGACACCACGCCACATCTCACTGCACCACCTCGGTGTGCCGTTTCCAAGAGGTAATCTATTTGCCAACTTCTATTTTTGTCAGACCAACCTGTTCCCTGAAGCATAATGAAAACTCCTTGCCAGATCAATTTGTTTCTGAAGTTTCCTGGTTGCCAGCTCCACTCTGAGCTATTTCATTTTGCCTGCATGTCAGAACCATTAGTCTGGCGACTGCTTAAATCTTTCCTTATTGTCACAGGTTGGGGGGGAGGTGCTGGATACTCAAAACCAAGCAAAATGCCTGCCCTGCAGAGACAGCTCTCCAAGTGACTAAAAAAGCAGCACTAAAAACTGCTAACAGTGAATTCTGTAAGGGGAGAGGTGATGTGGTTTGGGGTCTTTGCAGCAGTGCAGGTGGCTCCTGGTGTGACTGAAACCTGCAAAGCTGCCTCTGAACTGCCGTTGAAATTAGCTGAGTAATCCTACACCATTCATGGCCTTGAGTGGAATTTTCTTTTTTTTTTTTTTTTTTCTTTTTTTTACTTTTTTGACCCACTGTGATACTTTGTTCTGTCAGGAAGTGAGTGTCAAAGGCCAGTGTCCAAGAAGAGATGAGTCAGGTTATGCAGACAGACAAAGGCATCAGATCTGCAGCCCTGCAAAAGGAGTGTGAGGCTGTCAGCATGTCCAAGAGAGGCACAGGGGTTTTATGAAAGGCGGTGCTGAGTCATGAATGACAGCAAGGAGACAAAGGGAGATTGAAGGTGAAACAGAGTATACACAGAGAGGATTACCAGGAAAAAGCCTGCGTTTCATATTATCCTTTCCATTCTTTAGGGCTTCACAGGAAATTCTGTGCCTTGGTTTTTGAAAACAGCTTGTTGCAGAAGCTGTGTGTGCTCTGCTCTTGGTTCACTCTGCATGCTTTGCTGTGAACCAGGGCAGCGCTGATTAGATAGACGGCTCATAACCCTGTTCAAGATTTTTCCTCTTAGGAAGAGGGGAAAAAAAAGAAAAAAAGCTGATGTAATACCCCAGGGCTCCTTCTTTGGCTTTGCAATCGCATAGCTACACAGTCTCCCAGAGTAATTGTCTTGAACAACATCCCAGCCCCCATCCACACTGAGGGACTTTCTGGCTGCATTTCCTTGCCTGTGTTTTCTGCTTTATGTAAGGAATGAAAGAGGGAGAATGAAATCAGAAGAATGAAAAAGGTGATGAAATTTTCAGTTCAGACACAGAAGGTACATTCAGTACTGGATGTCAGAGGGAAATCTGAGAAAGAGGCTTCTGCGTTCCAGACTCCGACTTCTCTGCGGATGGGGTGACACTGAAGTGGGAGGCACAGACAGGCTGCTGATCCTCTGCAGCAGAGGCCTTTCCAGACAGTATCAGCCATGCAGACTCCGCTCAGATCTCTGCCTCCCTTTCTGAAAACCTGCTCCTCCATCACACCCACAGGTCTCATAAATGCGCTGTGGTTAAAATCATCCTGGCCTGAAGGCTGAGGGATCACAGATATATTCAAGCCCCTTGTCTGAACCCCCCAAAATACAAGTCCAGAGAAACATTAAAAAATCTGCTTTCAAATAAGCAGGAAAAAAACAGACACGCTGAAGGTCTGTTTAAGAAGTGCTGCATTCCCCTGAATCTGTGACCACTCATTCTGAAAATCAGCATCTGAGGAATCAAAGGAGATTCTCAGATTTGGAAGGCTAGTCACATTTGAATGTAAATAAGAATAAGTGTTTATGTACTAGTGGAAAAAAATGATTTTACAGTATATTGCAAACCAGCTTGCTGCCTGCATGTCTCTTTTTCCCACCTGAAAAGTAGGTCAACAGTGATGGCTTTGAAAAGGTGAAATGAGGAATTCTTGTTGAAAACAAGGAGGATTTGAGTCACTGAACAGAAAGAAATACTGATTTTACCTCTTGCATGTAAGACTTCAGGATAAAGCCAGAAGTCAGGCACCACTGTTACTTGGCATTCATACTAAGAGCCCACTGCACCCCAGCTTTTCCATACTCTGCCTCATTATCCACACATGCGGATGAGTTGTAATATACTGCCTGCAGCAACATAAAATCAGCACTCCTCTCATGAAGAACAATGGCAAAAAGGGAGAGATGGGCTAGAACAGCTTTAAAAATAAGGAGCTTTAAAAAAAGGGATTAAGGAAGGCCAGGTTACCAAAGGATCAGATGACTCAGCATATCCCACCATAACTGCCAAGAACATAACAGAATAAATGGGATACTAAACTATTTATAGATACTCGTGTCATCACAACAAAACTCAAAGGAAAAATAGTAATTACATTTCTTGCCTTCTCTTGAAATAAACATCCACCAAGGGCACTATGGATTTTATGGTCCCAAACCCAGCAAATGTAAGAGAATTTGTATTCCCTCTATGACAAAAAACATTTCTCAGTTAAAAGGAGCAGGAATTGGCATATTTTTAGAAGTGACTGGGAAGGCTTCTGTCTTCTGTTGTCAGGGAATTTCCAGCACCCTATGTGAAGCACTTACCTTCTTTGGAGTAGCAGGAAAGCTCTTTACACAACTAAACACGCTGCACTTAGGCCAGTACATGCTCACATACACGTGCACACAAACACAGTTTCATCTGTAACCATGACTGCTGCAGTTGCACATTTTTCTTTTTAGTTTTCCTGACAGCCTACTGAGAGCACTTTATTTTACTTAAACAGAAGAAAACGCCTGGGACCATGTGGTTCTGGCTGCCCCACTTCATTCCATAACACAGTAACTATTCAGAAAAAAATCCCGGGCAAAAGAGGAAACTTATTGACATTCTAGCTTAAAAAAACATGACTGCATATGCATTAGTGAGGCAAACTGAAAAATAAAATCACAAACAACACAGGATGGAATAATTGCATTTTGTTTAGCTACACAATGAATTTTCAATAGCCCTTAAAAAAAAAGTGTTTTATTACTTTGGTTGAAATTGCAAGCATTAGTGGTGTTTGTACTGTGTCCAGTAATTCTGGTGGATCCTTGTCAAATTGCAGCAGGCTTTCCATTTGGATTCTCTCCATCATTAGGTCTTATTTTCCTGTCAATTTGCCCATTTTGTCATGAGTTTCTTTCAGACAACAGACTGGGAAACATACCTTTAGCAGCAAAGAAATCAAACAATCTATAAAAATATGTTTAAATAATTATTTCCAAAAATATGGTTTATCAGAATGTATATGAATGTATAATATGAATTCGTGGTAGTCATTTCAGTTCTCTCAAGTGTACAAAAAAGCTTTGCTTTTCCTTATTTTTTTCTAAAACATAGTGGATGCACTTGGATTCTATTTAAGACTCTTGAAATGTGTTAAAACAGCCCAAAAATGCTAAATGGTCAAACTCAGCTGTGATGAGAGTTGGGGTTTAAGATGCATAGCAAGTTTAAATGAGTGAGAAAAGGGGTAGATGTTAACATTTTTTCACTGGTGCCAGTGTAACACTCAAAGCTGACTCCAGAAGCTTTTAAATCATACTGAAACTTCTCAGGAGCAGAACTGATCCTATATTTATTATGGACACTATTGTACATTTAAGTAAACATCAGTTTACACCAAGCCTGAACTCTACTGTCCCCTTTACTTTCGTCTGCTGAAATCCTGCTCTTATTGTTCCAGGATCCGAGTCACTTCTTGCATTAATCAGTGCAATTTTCTGAGATTACTGGAATGGCATTAGATTAAGTCAGCAGAGAAACTGGCTCTCTGCGTGGATCCTAATTTTACATCCCCATGAAATACCACATCACTCACATCAATCTGGCTTTCACACTTGGAATGAGTTTCACAGCGCTCTCTTGCAGCGCAGCCTCATGCCATCACTGACTAGGCTGTTTAATCTGTCCCAGGATCCCCAGAGAGACCTCCTGGAGCCTGTTCATTTGAGGCAGCATTTGACAGACTGGGGATTTTTCTTCATATTTTTCTTTTTTTTATAGTTTAGTGGACATTCAGAAACAACATCGGGAAAAACAAGAGGTGATGAATTGGTATCACAAAGAAACAAATCTCCATTCTTGTTGTTCTGACCAATGTTGCAGAAGAGGCTGCAGCTGCATCACTCCCAGGAGATTCTGTGATGCTTGGCACCTCAGTACATTGCTTCTTTTGTCCCCTCCTTCTGGGCTGACATGGAAGATCAAGGCACAGACAAGCTGGAGAGGCATTCACAGATTTTGGTACCACAGAGCACAACCTGCACAGGAAGGGCAGGTTTTGGTCTGCTGTTTCACATCTCTGTGTCAGGAGTCACCTCAGAGGGAACAAGCTATAGTGCTTACCATGACCTGGTGAGGAAAGGAAAGAAATTCATCTTGTTCAAATGCTTTTATACTCCCAGTGCCTAAAATCCCCAAAATGATCCAGGCAAAACTGTCCTGTGTGGGATCTTCCCTGGTAGTGTGGAACTGCAGTCCCTACACACTGGCTGCCATCTGGGCTAGAGCAGCATTTTTGGTCTAAGACTTTCCACACCTTAACCCAAACCTTCTAGAGGACCTTCCTCTTCCCTCACCGCCTTATTCTGCCTGAAAATGTAGAAGGAAATACTCTACACAAGCAGTTTTTTTGTGAAAGTAATGTGAACCATTGAATGCATAGCCTTCTCTGCTCCAGAATGTACAATATGCATGAGTACAGTAATTTCACAAGTATAAGCCACACCTGATTATAAGCCGCACCTCCCGGTAGCCGGGTAGACCACGGGATTTGTCCATATATAAGCCGCACCTGAATATAAGCCGCACTTTTATTAAAAAAAAGCGAGGATCCATGTGTAACAAAGTAACATATTAGTAACAGAATTGCTGCCAGCTGGGTTTGGTGTCAGGTGCTCAAGTTGCAAACAGTTTTCATAGACCAGCGAACCCTTTAAAGGCAGCCCTAGGCACCCTCCCAGCTGGCTCTCACTTCCAGGTTGGCATTTCACTGGGATTTGTCCATAGATAAGCCGCACCTGATGATTAGCCGCACTACTGGGGTAGGCTGGATTCTTCAATGAAAAAGGTGTGGTTTATAATCGTGAAATTACTGTAGTTTCTGAGGAGCAGAAAAAGCTGGAAGATACAGAAACACCCAATTCTTTGGTTTGTGTTTAACCAAAGTAGGTTTCCAATAGGACAAGAGGACAGAGTCTTAAGCTGCACATGGGGAGGTTCAAGCTAGACATTAAGGATTTCTTCACAAGAAAGTGAAGGGGCATTGGAACAGGCTGTAGGACAGGTAATAGGGAGGTAGTGGAGTCACCATCCCTAGAGGTGCTTAAGGACAAACTGAAGGCGGCACCGAGTGCCATGGTCTGGTTGATTAGGGTGGTGCTCGGTCTCAGGTTGGAATCCATTATCTCAGACGTCATTTCCAACTCAATGGATTGTGTGATTTACAAGGATAAACGATTCACAGGCTGGAAAAGCACCTGTGTTGTGATGGATCCTCCGGGCCAAACAGCCCCTTTGGTCTCGCCAGGCTCAAAGGCCGCAGAGGACCCGTTTTCTCCTTTACCGCTGCCAAACCAGCCCAGCAGCCCGGCGGTGCGGGGCTCGCCGGGACACTGGCGGTTCAGGCCAGCAGTTTTTGGGGTGCTGGAGACGAGGTCTCCGCCCGCACACCGGCGGATCAGCCCCGCCGCCCTGAGAGGCCCCGGGCGCTCCCCGAGCCATGGCGGCGGCCACCGCTGCCCCGCGGTCACGTGGCCTGCCCGGGGAACCCGCGCTTTGTGGCGGGGTCAGCTCCGGCCCCGCGCCGCTACCGCCGAGTCTGGAATAGAGGGGCACTGCTGCACGGCCCCGCGCCGCTACCGCCAAGCCTGGA
>VRYO01002772.1:72092734-72110822 GCA_009812075.1 Sialia sialis
CCGGCCCCGCTCCGCCCGGGGCAGGCCCGGGGCCTGAGGGGTGTCCGGGCTGCTCAGCAGAACGCCTTGGGCCGGGCAGGGACAGCCGCCCCCGCCCCTGAGGGCATTGCCTTCCTCTGCCTCCTCTGCAGCCGCTGGAGAGCTGGAACTGAGGGGGCTTCAAAGTGTAAGCACAGCGCAGGTAATTTTGTGGCTTCTGTAGGGGAAGGTAGATAGGATAAATTCCCCTGGCAGATCTTCCCGGAGAGCAGCACCAGTCAGATGGGATCTCTCGAGGCACTGGTAACGCTGGAACGAGCGGAGACAAAAACACTGTTATATCGATACACAAAGTGCCCTAATCCCCACTGCTTTCTTCGCCTGCAGGAAAAACTTTCTTCGATTTTTCTCTCCTTTTTAGGCTTAACGATCAGTTAGAGCTCCAAGGCACCTTTCCTCCGGCCCGCAGCCCTGGAGCTGCACACTCGGGTTGTGTGGGCGGGACGCTTCCCTCAGCCTGGGCCTGCTCGGGGAGAGCCGGGCTCCTGCCCTTTGACCTCTGTGGGATAAGAAAAGCAGGTTAAAAGGTCAAGGAAAACAATTGCAGGGCTCCTATTGCTTGAATAGCATGCCAAATAAACTTATCCTGGGGATTTGGAATGATCCTTTTATGGGAATTTCTGCCTCCCTCGGGATTGTGCAGGCTGATTTTATGGGGCATGCTCAATTATTTTGGGGGAGGGGGTGGCACTGCTGGAGCTCCTCTCAGCACCCTTGTTTAAGGACAAAGAAGTACAAGGGAGGAGAGCACTGCAGCCTGGTTTAACTCTCCTTGAGCTGCCCTGAAATTTGTCAGCCAATATATTGACTTCTTCTTTTCTGAATTATTTCTAATCTATAACATCAGCATATAAAATCAAGGAGAAAATACAGGCATGTTCTGCTTTTTACATAAAGTGCATTACTGTGACTCCATTTACTAATGAAGCTACTGCTGTATATGAGAGCAGACCTTTCCCTAAGTCTGAATAAAAGAATACTTTGTTATCAATAGCTGTCTTGTAGTTGTGGGGCTTGAACCTTGTTAGAATGGCTTTCTATAGGTGCATTGGGTTGGTTCTATTTTCAAATTTTAGCTGAGTAAACTGGCAAGACAGCACCTTCCTTTGAGAAATCAGTTTCTTAGAATAAGCTCTTTCACATGCCTATAAATTCTTCAGAGCTTTTAAATTAAAAATAAAGGGGAAAAAAAGTATTTAAGAAAAACAACACAAAATATTTCACATTTAATTTTTTAGAATTTTGTGACAAAGGGCAAATTTTTTCAATCCACAGTTTCTGAGGGTAGAAAGTAATCGGATTTTTGTCAATCGGTTTTTCAGTTTTTCATCTGAATCTTTATTCTTTTTCCGTGTTGCTAAGAAATTGTGGACAAATCCCCTAAGGAAACCCTAAGGAAACCAGTCGTCATTGTGAGGCTCTTCCAGGAGACACCAGCAGCCTTTGGTGTCCAACAACAGGGGGAGTGCTGGTGAAAGGGAAACCCCAGAGCCCCAGCTCTCTCCTCACTGTGCCATCGCCTTTGCACTTGGGTCAGGGCCTGATCTACCAGTTGTACCGGTTAGTGGGGGAAAAAAGCCCAGCCCATGTGGGCAAGGCTTTGTGTAGGCACAGTTATAGCCTCAAGTCAAAATAGGCAAGTATACACCAGTCTGGCACCAGGGATTTCCTGCATTTGCATGTGTAAGGAGTCATACTGGGGTTGTGGGCAATTCTGAAGAGCTGGTAACTCCAACAGAGAAAGTCCTTTTGATGTAGGGAAGTGCTTGGAAGTCTTGGATGAGAAAAGGACTGGGAAAATCGATATATTATGAAGAAACTGTGCTAAGTTAATCAAAAGGTTTTTTTAATTCGATGATCTTTTGGGATAACAGGGAGAATGAAGCTGAAAATATTTCCTTGCGTCAGAATACTGAAGGCACTTCTACAGGTGCAAAATAGATGCAGAGCACAGAGGTTACATAAATTATAATAGGTACATTGGTATTTTTTTAGTAAATTTTTATTCTTAAGAAGGTAGTAGCTTGCTTGCAAGTACTAGGAGATCCTGAAATGAAACTCTTTCTTGAAGTGTGGATCTTTGAATTGCTGGTTCTCTGGTTTTTATTCTTAAAATGTCTGTTATAAAATGTCGCTGCACTCACATGTAAAAGCCTGTTTTAAGTAAAACTTTCATGATAGCCAGAGAGATAACAGAGGGGCTGTGGGATACTCCTGAATCCCTGCAGAGACATGAAACTCCCTGGGAATATTCCAGTGGCTGGTAGCAAAACTGGGGCTCGTGGGCAGGTGTGAACCCTGCCTGGTTAGACACAGATTTGAGGGAGTTTCCATGGGGAGGAGGTCACCAAGCCTCATTGCTGGGCTATTTCCAGTCTAGGATGTTCATGAGTGCAAGCTGTTGTTTCATCACTCTTGTCCCTGAGGGTGACTAGAGGCTTTGCGTCCTCCTAATTTTAACGGAAAAGTCACTTATCTCTTTTTGTGAGGCAGTAAAAATACTGCCCTTCTTCCCCGAGAAATTGAAAAACAGAGTAGGTTTGCTCAGCACAGGAAGGGCCCAGCTACCACAATTTTGTGTCATTTCTGTTCACTCAGGGCTGGGAGAAAAATAGTCCCATCTCCTTGCTGTTGCTATGGGAACTTTTTTGGAGTTCTCACAACTTCTTTCAATGCTGTTGGAACAATGAGGAATATTGAGGAAAGAGTATCAACCATCATCCAAAGCACTTTAACAAATACCAAGTTTTAAATAAAACTGCACCACCATCAGCTCTTGCCAGCTCTTGCCTAATTATGTTGCAGCAAATACGGTGGCTTTCCAAGAACTCTGCTGCAGCTCCCCACAGCTCTGTTGCTCATCCATTTGGGTCACCTACCAAGTCACACTTTGCCTTGCAGTAAAGCAAATTCTGTGTGCGTTTCCTTGTGATGGTGCAATTAATTTATTTATTCAAGCAGTTCTCTGAAACATTAGATTAGAAAGGCATATGGCATGGCCTACTTGCACAAGTCAGAGTCAATTTGTTATTTTCAGCACTGGTAACTTACTACGTTTGATACTTCTCCGTTGATTCATTTTTCTGCCCAGCTCTAATCTTTAATGCATTAACCTTAAGAAACCTGGATTTTAAGCATATGCATATATTCTGAAACACTGCAGTTGATTTCTTGATGCAGCTATTCCTTTACCTCAATTCTTTATACTGTGTGGGCTACATTTTCAACAGCCTACATCCAGGAGCCTGTTGCAGCACAGAAGTCATCATGTCCCTGTGGACAGGAGTTCTTAATTTCCAAATATGAATCAGTCACATGTTCTTGCCTTTCACTCAAGGGGAAATTGAAAATTTTTAAAATTATTTTTCCAGGATCTACCCTGTATCATAAGTCTGCGACAATTTTAATAACTGTTTCTTCTTAAGGTTGGAGTTAGTAATTCTCTAGTTTTATGCAATATCATGAACATGTCTAGTGACCAGCACAGTAGTGACCTGTTGCACTGAAATAGATTAATTTTCTCTATTAGAATTTGGGAGTAGGAAAAAGGGAGGTTGTTTTTTTTTTTTTAAATTTCATTTTAATCTCTCCTTAAGGATGCTTTCTTCTCTTAGAAAATAGTGGGAAAAGAACCAATTCATGATACAAATTGCAAAAGGAAAGAAGTATTGAAATCAAAGTGCTGCTCAACTCAATTTCAGGTGAGCAGGTGAGAAAAAGATATCAGAATCAAAATATGTGTGATTCTTCTTTCAAAAATTAGTAAAAATAGAAAACTCTGTATTAGAAGCATGTCTGTGAGCTTGGGCTTAAATATTGTATGTGTAGCTTTTTGTCAGTGAGTACCTGAGAAAACTGGCAACTGAGCTGCTGGGCTACACTCTTCAGGCTCATGTGAAGGGCTGCTGTGAAGATTAGAAAATTACATCCCTTGGCTGTCGTTTGCATAGGTGCACACACCATGCACTATTCCTTGGCTTTCTGCCATTCTTAAATCCAGGCAGGGAGTGAAAAACAGGAGACTCTTCCCTCCCATTGGTGAGGAGGAATAAAGCCCTTAATCTGTCTGCTGTGGAGCTGGGATCTGAATGCCTGCCTGCAGTATGGTGACATAATCCTGTTTGGAGGGAAAATAAAGTTGAAGTTCATGAGGAGATCTTCTAGAGCTGAATGAACCAAGGGCTGTTGTAATGTGGAGATGTGTAGTCAGGCTGGATGGTGTTTGGCTTCAGAGAGCTCCCACAGTGTGGGAAATTGCCTGTGGCCACAAGGATTCAAGGTGTTCAGGTTGCTCTCCTGCCACCCCATGCAGCTGATGTGTGTTTCAATCAAACCTTTCTACAGTGTACAGTGACATAATCAAGGATTTCACTCAGTGCTTCTGAGTCCTCGTCTCTGGCACCCCCAGTTCTTTTCCCACACTGAGGGGTGTGCTGGGTGAGAACTGCACACACTTGTAATTGCACTTAGGGATGGAGTGAGGCAAACAGCCTGCTGGCTTTTGGTTTGGGACAGGAAGGCTTCCTAGGAAGGTCAAAATCCTAACAGTTCCCATTCCCACCAAAAAGTTATACGGTTGTAACCATGGCCACAGCTCTGCAAGCGTGGCTCCCTCCACAGCCCAGCTCTCCTCCCTTCTACTGGGACCCCAGATGTCTCGAGTAACTGGGCAGCAGCTGGCTTTGCCAAAGGAACCACCTCATGGGAGAGGAGAGGAGAGGAGAGGAGAGGAGAGGAGAGGAGAGGAGAGGAGAGGAGAGGAGAGGAGAGGACTGCCTGGCACCCTGAGGGGATGGGGTCAGGTCAGAACTAGCTTAGGGGTGCCAAGCAAAGAGAAAATGAGTCTTGATTCACAGTTTCAGCTCTGCTGCATGCATTTTGCTTTGTCAAAGGTGAACAACTGTTCTGTCCAGAGTCTCAGCCTGATGGGCTCTGCTCACAGGGTTTAGCTGAAACCAAGTTAAATGAGTCTGCTGAGGGGCAGAGAGGGAATGACCTGTGAAGCAGAGTTCTAAAAAAAACCCACTCTTGTATTGGAGCAATTGCTGCTGCAAGGTCACACAGCAAAGGAACATTTTCCATCCTGAAGTTTTTATTGTAGAGGTGATGTGGATATTTTCCTTGTGGATCAAGGAGCAGGAGAGGTAAGGGTAATTTCAGGGCACTTTTTTCAGAAGCATGGCTTCAGCTAACCTTACCAGCAAAAGTCCCATCCACTGCAGCAGAGATAAATTAAACCAGTGCCAAATGCCTTTGTAAATCCCACTTAAGATGCCATTAATTTCTGTCAGTGTTGATAGTACCTGCCTGCATATTGATTTTTTATTGCAAAATTGTCCTTTGTTCTATGCCTACTGCCTTTTTTTACCAGCAGTCAGTGCTCCCCACCCCATCTAATCCTGTTCGTCACCCTTTCTAATTTTCATAGCAATTAATTGTGTTTATACAAGCCCAGTGTATTTTTCAGAGTTTATCTATATTTATTGTCACTAGATTTTTTCATCTCTGTTTAAAAAAAAAAGTTTTAAATATATTCAAAATTCCATTGGAAAACATATTGGGAAATGTAGTCACACTCTCAGAATGACATTTAAAAATGCAGTAACTTATAAAAATATTCTAATAATTTCCATTAAAATGAAAATATACAAATTTTTCCATTAATTTTTCACTAACCACATTGTGATATCCAGTTCTTGAGCATGTTACATCACTGCAGGGCATTATTTTTTCATAATGTAACTCTGTTTCTAGCTGTACTGGACAACAATTTCAAAGTTTGCATTTTTTCCAAGGTGAAGAAACTCTGCTTTGAGTCTCTGGAGCTCCAGAATAGCTCAAATTACTTGTATTTCTTTTTCCACTCACTGTTAGTTCTTTGAGTCAGCAAAACAGGAAATGTCAAGGGATTGCTGAGGTATGCTTCAGGTATAATAAAGGGGTGGAAACATATTCTCATCGGTTCCTGTGTATTAGGAAATCTCTGCTGGAAGAGCTGAGATACTGCTAAAACTGAAGGACATTTCAGGCGCTCTCCAGATAAAAGAGAGGTTATGCTGGTCACAGAGAAAACTAACTCAAGGGCAGACAGATGTGTTCTAAAAGTAAAATACACATGAACATCTTCCCTCGACTGCCAGACTATGCTTTAGCTGGACTTGAGTTTGCAATGGGCAATTTTTTATGATGATCTGAATGCACAAGAGATCACCAGGCAAAGCAGCTTTTCCAGATATATCTGTGCTTTGGGGTTGCAGGGCACTGTAGGTCTCACAGAAAAGAGTTTAGTTTCTGTTTTTGGCTCAGATTCCCTCTTACTGTTATTTCAAAATTAACGTGAAATCTGTCTACCAGAGACAAACAAAGCAGACTTACATTGGACTGAGGTCATAATTTGGCTCGTAGTCTCCTATTTAGACTAATCTGAGGTTTGCTTTAAATCAGAACAATTGAGGAGTTACAAAAGAGAGCAAAAACATGATCAACAATAACCATAATAAAAATTACTATGTTTTCAGGAATGTTTTCAGGAAGCAGAGAAGTTTACAGCGTTCACAGCCCTGGCATTTAATTAATGGAATTATATGTCTGCATGTGAATAAGATTTTGCAAAAAAAAAAGTAGTATCCAATCTTCACTAGCAATCACCTGTCTATAGATCAGCCATCCGCTGTCTGTACCTGATACCATTTCTTAAACAGCTTTGTATTTGAGGGAAAAGCTATATCTCAGTGGGGCAGGTCTCTAAAGATTTCAAATTTTAGTGGTTATTAAGAATTCATAAAAACAAAAGTTAGATTTCATTTTCTCATTTACAAGTTCATGTTTACTTAAAATTTGCTGGTGTGCAGAAGTGAGCAGGTGAAGATCCAGTTTCATTAAAATCCCTCCGTTTTTGTTACATGAATTTGGTAGTGTTCTGCTCAGGAAGCACTGCAAAAGGTTTCTTCTCTTTTTCAGATTTTCTCTTGGTGCCATAATATTGAATATTGACAGTTTTGAAGTTGCTACAGGATAATTATTCTACTGCCTTTTTCCTCCTTGTCTGTTTAGGAGCCTCCAGGAAGAAAGGGCAGCACGTGACAGCCAGTCCTGCACTACATAATAGCTGTTCTCTATTCCCAGCCATCCCACTGGGTCATCATCCTCAGTGAGTGAAGAGAAAATGTCTGCAGGTTAGTTAAAATGCATTCACAGAGGACAGATTCAAGAACTTCCTCTGCCACTCATTGCCTGTGAGACCTGTAAAGGATTTAACCTCAGCTTCCAAACCTCGTTAGGCATTACATTTCATTTCTTTTGGGGCATGTGCTGAAACAGAAGTACAGAATAGAAAGTCCTTTCCAAAGGGACATTTAGACCCCAAACCACAGGCTGTGAATGCTAATACTATCTTGGCACCTAACTCTGGCCTATACAGAGAGGCTTAAATTTAGGAAGAGGCAAAAAGGACTTCAGTGTGTCCTACTGGGCACCTACCATGTTATCTGAAATTCTCACTTTTTATTTGCATTCTGAGTCACCTAAGAATCATCGTAACTGAGTCCTTTTGAGAACTGAGTTGAAACATCTCTTGGTTACATCTAAACTCTAGAGCAGATTCATGCCATATAATACAACTTGAAGCCATGCCTAGCAAAGCTTCCAGACTTCCATGGATTTGTTGGAGTACTCCTGGACTATCTCCTCAGCTAAGCACTCAGGGTTCTCTCCAGTAGGTTTTTGTATTTGGGGAAAGGAGAATAATGTGTGTTCAGGTCTCACTGCAATGTTTTGAGAAGCTTCTGAATGTGGAACTGAGAAACTATTCTAGGTTCTTAGTTACACATCCTATCTCTAGCCTCTGTTGCTGAAATGAAGAAAATACCAGTTTGAGTGTATTCAAGCAGAAATTTATCTTATTTATCACATGAGCATAATTCCAATGAATACTGCAAAGAATTCACATGCTGTGAAGTTGGCATCTGTGACTTAGCCCTGAGTGCCATATCAACCTTTGACAGCTTAAATGTGAAATATAAGGCCTTTTGTCCTGCTTTTCTTCCTGCCTGATCTAAGCTAAAGCTATCACAGGACCCTGGAGACAACTTTATGCAAAGGAGGAAAGTCCTATAAATCCAGGTCTTTCTTTCAGACCTTTTATCTGATTATTTGGGAATTACTTTAGCTAATAAATTAAATTTGTTTATACTTGCCAAGTGTAGCATTCAGCACAGGAGTAGGATAGACATCCTCACATTGGTGGGATTACGTCTTTGTTCAAAATTACAGCTTTTGATTCATATTTACTGTCAAGATGTATGCCAGCTTAAGAGTCTGCATCTCAGTTTACATCCATGGGATCCCAAGAACCAAGTCAGTCTGCAAATATACGCCTGAACTGAACTGCAGGTACTTTCTATTGTACCTGCAGTCCTGTACCATGCCATTTGTAACAGCTGTTGGAGCATGCACAGAAGGAGAGAACAAGGAAGCAGAATGGGGTGGTGAGCATGCTGAGCAGTCAGGATGTTTTTATGAGTTCCATAACTCAGTTGTAGCCTAGCGTTTTGACAGAGGAGGGTTTCTTGTTGAGGTCTCCAGTCTGATCTTCACAGTTCTCTCCTGTATGTGAATGTATCCTATCAAAGGCCAGGAAAACCTGGGAAAAGGCAAATGAGGCAAACAAGAACCACACATCACTAGAAGTGCTCATTGCCTCGTCTCACCTATAGTTGCCCTCTTGTATCCTCTTTCCATTCTTGTGTGAGGGAGTTGCTGTCTGCCATTGTCACTGTCCTACTGCATGACCATCTAGCACAGATCTCATCTGCCCCTCCATGATAAAACTGTTCTGAATCTTCCTGCAGATCTTCAAGTGTGGGATTAAGATTTCCTAGCACGTGCAATGGAGAAACACAACTGAAGTGATGAAATCCACTCATCTATGGCAATTTAGCTCACAATGAAAATTTCAAATATGCTTATAGGAAAGATTCTCACTCAAAGACCTAGTCAGTTGAAAGCTCACTTGCTTTTTCAAAAAGATCTGTATTTGCAGTGCTTTTCTGCAAACAGCTCAGATCAGTCCTAGTTTCTTTACTTATCTCAACAAAATGCCACAGGTCGATTGCCGCATTTCTTTAGGAAAGGGAGGGCAGTTGTTCCAGAGAGCATCTACCTTAATTACATGGTTTCTGAGCTGCAACTCATGGCTTATAGTTCAGTGGTTGCATAAACTCCCCAGTGGGGAACCTGAACAATATTTAATTAGCCAGGTCCTGCTGTGTGGTACTCCAAACACCCTGTTTACCCAATTAAGACAAAGGTTGTGGGATCTTACAGTTAGTAAGAGTCTCTGTATAATTGCAGCTGGAAACTGGAAATGTAGAACATCTCTCTTTGTAACTTTTAATTGTGCCATGTCTAAATAACACAAAGCAGATAGAGAATAAGAGAGTAAGGAATCTTTTCCAAAACATCTGGTTTAAACATCTACATGATGCAGGGGAGGCTCAGCTAGCAATAGGATTCTGGTTCATGGCATATTCTATGGTATTAAAATAAGACAGAGGAGACATTTGAGATGACAGTTTAGGTCTCTAGGATATACCTAAAAAGGGATCTTCAAAATCAATACACTCTGTACCAAAATGCACATGAGCACTACTGTATATTAAGTGTACTGAGAAGCACATGGTGCTAGGAGACAGAAAGGAAGGAACACACTTGATGTGTTCTCTTGTGACTCTTTTCAACTCCTTCCAATAAAATGTTTTTGTCCAGAATTGAACGAGAATAGAGAATACTCAAAAAACATGATGCAGCTTTTGCAAAAACTTTCATTTTATTAATGGTGAAATGATTGCCTCATCCAGAAGATTGTCTTGAAAATGTCTCTCACCCTGAGATCATCCCATCCAGAAGGGAGACTGCAGAATGTTGCATTGCCTTAAGGAGCACTGCATACTGCAGACCTGCCCTTCTGGCTCTGGTAGCTTCTAGTTCCCTTTTGTCTTCAGCCTCCATCTTCATACTGTTATCCCAGCTGTGGGCTCCTGATAGCCTCACAAAAATCTAACAGTAATCTTCTCTAATGGTTTTTTAAAGTGTGATATCTTTAGGGCCTATTTCAGTGTTTAACTCTATAATAAAGTACAGTCTTCATTTCCTTACATTGCTCCTAAAATGATCTGAAAGTGGAAAATCTGGGTCCGTTTGATTTTCCAATGAAAAATCAAATTTAAAAAATCACCAAAGTGTAACATTCCACTTTCCATCAAAAACCAACTTTGGTTCTAACATATATACTAGAAATCAAAAGTGCAGGCTTTTCTTTAGATCACAGTGAATTGTGCCACATCAACATTTACATGGAAGAAAATCTTAAAGGAAAATTCTTGTCTTACCAGTAAAATCCAAGAGATTTTATGCCTTTAAATTTAATTGGTAAATTGTTAGAAAGTTTTCAAAATAGTGTTACAAGTAAAGAATATCTCAAAAACTGTATACTTTACCTTTTAGTTATTCACACCAGAAGATATCGGCAATATTAGTTTGTACTTGCCAAGAGTTTTCTTAATGTAGATATCTATTATTGCTAGTTATGTCTCACCCCAGAATTCACCCTTCTCCAGTGGTGGAGAACAGATAGCATTGTGTGTGCATGTGTACGTGGGTGGGAATTGTAGTCATTGTCTGGTCACACCAGGTGAAGTCATTTGTAGGAGGTGGCAGGACAGCTAAAACTTAGGTGTTGCCATGGCCATAAGCAACACACATATATTGCTCCAGTCCTTCCTGTGCTGTAATTTCCTTTGATCATGCCAATGCTTGTCTCTAGAATTAGTTTTACATGAAGCCAGAAGCACTCTGGAAGCACTGAAGAGGTTGGGAGCATCAGCTGAGGCAAGGAGGGGGCTCATTGTAACAAGCATTTGTAGTCTGCAAAAATGGTTTGGCTGGTATTTGCAATTTTTGTAAGAGAAAATTTAACTGCCCCTACTAAGTGGGTGTAACACTAGTGATGTGTATAAGGATTGATGACTAAACTAGGAGGATGCAGTAATCCCTAATTTTCATCATGTAGCCTGAAGTGAAGAAGAGCTAACCAGATTATAAAATCTTGATCCTTTTAAGAATCCAAATGTAAGTACTTTTTAAAGATTTCATTATGCTTTGCATTATGTAATTGCATATCTAGGCCTTACCTGTATAATAGGTAAGGAAAACTATGTATTTAAAAGATGATTGAAAATTAGTCATTAATCTGTAGAGATGAAATGATCAACAAATCTCAAATAGAAAAGAGGCAAACCAAGATCAGTCTGGCAATAATTTTTACAACCTCATACAAAATCTATCCAAAGAATTTGTAGGAAATCCGTTACTCAGCCTTTTGAGTTAAATTCAAGATGTGCTGTTTAGCACTGCTTTCCCTTTAAGACATGTAAGGCTGATACTTAGGCGAAGTCAGCAGTGACAAACTTCAGGCTCAGCTGTTGTCTAAAGGACCTGGACACATATGGCCACATCCATACTAATAAATTTAATTGTGCCAGGGAAAGATTCTAGGCACTGGAACTCAAATCTTTTATTCTTTAATCAGTGGTCTTTGGCTTCTTCCAGGTTTGGATCTACCATCACCATCCTGAACATTTCCTTAACGTAGTTCAGGCCTTTGCACAAACCAGAGACTGTCTGTCTCCACTTGACAGCGTTGATGTGGATGCCCTACTTGGAGGCTAAAAGAGCTTAATGGTATGGATTTGGGTATGGCTGTAGTGTCAAAGGAGGGGTCAGGGGATTTTTAAGTTCCTTTTCAGGACATCTCCCAGGTATAGAGAAGAGAAATTCAGAGGGAAATGTCCCATCAGTTTCTGCTTTGAGGCATGTGTAAATTTGTACCCAATTCCTGGCCATGTTTAAAAACTGGTGAATTGATCAGGTGAAGAAACGCATGTCCCAGTCCTAGATCAAATATTTTTTCTAGGAAAGGAAGAGGTTTGAGTCTTTATGCCCTGTAATGCATGTAGCATGTTCCGAAAGTTCTGGCCATCTCAGGGAACTCACTGTTAGCTGAAGGGATATCACACCTCAGACCAGCTGGCTTATTATCACAGCACAAAGGCTGGAAGTGAAAAGTAAGACCTGAATATGTTTTCAATTGGATTTCACTTTCCAAACACAAAACTTCTGTTAATTGATACTTGAAAATTATTTTTGCTCTGTTAATACCTTGGTATGTATAGTCAAGACAAAGGAAAGATGTCTCAGCTCAGGGCATACAGAGCATTTATATTCTTTTTGAAAAGTGGTCTTTTGTCTGCATTTTGGCTTCTGATGCCACATTCAGTTACAAAAATAAATTGTCTTCCTTTCAAAAATGTTGAGTGCTCTTGAATCCTACACAGTCATGTTCCCACATATTAAAAATGCTAGGCTGGAAGAATTTCTAAGCACTGTTTAGTAGACAAAAGCCTAAAGGTTTTGTTTACGGACTCTTTCACAAAAGAATAATCAAACTGGGTAGAGAACTCCACTTACTCGCTAGCCTTATTTTGACAGCCTTTGCTATTCTGAACTAACTTGTAAAGGATGGGTTCATGTGGAAGCCAAAAAAGTGAAATCGTATTTACTGTCAAAAAAATACGTGTGTTTTAATCTTTCATGTGCCACTAGCTAGCAATCAAAGATGTCAGTGGTAGCAGCCCTTGTAGTTAACCCAGTGCATGTTCATTAAACGGCAGGGGGTACCCAGGGTGTTTATTTCAGTAAAAACAATTAAGCATATATACATTTATTTTTCAGTGTTAATGATTCCCTGTTGACAGAGCTGAAAGGCAAGTGCTTCTTGAGTCTCCAAAAGTGATTATTAAAGAGAAATGACTGTCAGTCTTCTAATTTGGGTGAATGCCAAGTAGACCAAAGGTGACAAAAAAGGGGAAAAGAAAAGAAAGAATATTCAAGGCTCATTATCAACATGCTCTGTCTTTTTTATTTTTTTGCATTGTCACAAAGAAGCTTCACAGCTTTCCCTTCATTATCAAAATACTGGCCATAATACAGTCACATTTTCAATTGCATCATGATGTGGTGTCATATACGCCTGAGATGATTTCTGCTTCCTAATTTCTTTCTTGGAATAATTTTCTTTATAAAATATTACCACTCCTATGCTGTCTTGTCTCCCATATGTGGAGGATTTTGCTTGCATTCAAGTGAACCATTTCGCAGGGAAAAAAGTAGGGAATTTTCAGACTCTCCAAATCTGTAGAGAAAAAAAACCAGACCCTGTCATGGTGCCAGCAAAGCATATTCTCTGGAAACCATGGTTGTTAGGACCCAGGCTAAGAATTGGGTATACAAAAGCCAAGAAGAAAGAGGTCATGCTCTTGGCATTGTTTTATAAAGCAAAAATAAGGAATTAATAAGTTCACAGCCCTAAAAAGGTGTGGTGTTCCTAACAGGTTGGCTCATCCTTTAATGAGAGTTAGCAAGTGTTCATTCTCCGTGTCTTTCGTATTGCTGCAGACCAAGTTCTGCTGGCTCATCACGATTGTTATCTCTACTGGAAAGCAAGCAAACCTCTCATCTGTGTGAGATCTGATGTGACATTCTGCCTTTTAGTCAATTCCAGCTGGCTGCTCCAAAAAAGCAGGCAATGTTTCATAGGTACCCCAGCTATTTCTTTCTTCAATCCCCTGAAGCAGTAGCTGTGGGGCTGTACTTTCAGTGAGGTAAGGAACTGTGAATTCCTGTTCTATCATATATAGATTTTTTATGAGCTCTTTCACCATCTTTTTAGTAATCCAGCTGCATTAGGTGATGTGACTAAATGACTCCTTTTATCTGTTTCGACAGTTTCCCATTTTTGATACGTCTGACTGCATTGTATATATATCTCTGGACTTCATAATCTGTTTAAGGGTCTAAATTACACACTCCAGCCATACAAACACCATTCCTCTCTGTCTTATTAATTTCTTACTTAAAGACAAGTTAATGAAAGTTTTAATGTGATGATTTTAGGTAGAAATGGGAAGGCAGAGTAAAAATCTTCTGCTAGCATAAATTCCAACTGCAGTCTGTTTATTTCAGTAGAATTATGGCTGAGGATCAGCTTCCTGGTAGATCACGTTCATTTAGCCTTTCAAACAGATGTGCAAGACATATATCTTCTATGATTACCCTGCCATGGACTGACTATACTATAACCTTTATCAGAAGCCAAAATAGGCTCAGGAATATATACCTTCCATTGACTCCTGTCCAAAAGAAAAGAGTGTAAATTTTAAGACAAATTAACATAAGCAACTATCCTGAGAAGGAATAAATTGAAAGCGAGCATTTATTTAGTTTGGTTACATGCAGTCATCAGGTAAAAACTAAAATATTTAAGGTTAAAATGAGTTACTATGCTCTTTAATGGTGGATGAAAACTTTGGACTGACATGGACTGACATGGATTGTCTGTAAATTAAAAGGGTGGCTTGTATAATTGGTGCAGTATAAAGTATATTTTATTATGTAAAATTTTATAACTTCTGCATTAAATTACTTATTTGGTTCATAGAAATTATTCTAATTGCCATTGCCACACACTCACTCTGGTGGTAGTGTTGGCAAATTAGTTCAAGGGATATGTTTTGGTCATAGCAGTAAACATGAGATGCCATGGAAAAGGAGACTGTCCTCTCAAAACATACAGTTTGATAAAATGCTTCTGAGCTGGGCATTTGATTGTTATCTGAATCACCAAGAGCTCAGAAGTTTCAGTTTGACATTCTTTGGGCCATGACAGACACACGGAGCTGTTACACACACAGCCATTCATCATCAAGCATCATCACAGCAATAAATAATTGTGCCTCTGCGGCCTCCTGAAGAGTAAGAAGTCCCCTGCAAGGTTGCTGCAGCAGTCTGCTGGAGCAGTGCAAACAGGTAAGCCAGGTGTCTGGGGATGTTTCTTCATCACCATTCCCTGGCATTCCCCTCCTTACCTGACACACCTCCTCCTCAGCAAAAGCTGTGTTGCCATATGGTTTTGTTTTGCTGAAAGGAAATCCGTCAAACCTGCCCACCTTAAGACAACGATTTCCTCACTGCCAGTCATCACCTCGAGGCTGGCACCACCGGGATGTGGAAAGCCATCACCTTGTTGGTGAAAACAGCCTCACTGTGTGCAAATCCCCAGCCCAGTTGCAGCTGAGCCGTAAAAAAGGTGAATGTTGTTCTGTGACTTGGCTGAGAAAAGAACTTGCTACTGCCTGGAACATGTTAATAAGGGGTTTAGTGTCCTAATATGGTTATAATTCTTTCCAGTCTTTTCTGTCTGGAAATTGGAATCTGAGCTTTTACAATGTATCAGTTCCTTGAATGCTTGCATTATGGACTAAAGCTCCACACACCTACACATTGGGCCAAATCCCCGATGACATGATTTCATAGTAAATCTATTTATGTCAGTAGTGACTTCAGAGTTTATCAGCTTCATAGTAGCTCTGCATTTTGGAATAGTTTTTAATATATTTTAATTTAAATAAACCTTTCTGATGTTTTTGCATGGTCAGATAGTAATAAGACAAGGGGGAGCAGTTTTAAACTGAAAGGGGAGAGATTTCAATTACGTGTGAGGAAGGAATTCTTTATTCAGAGGGTGGTGAGTACTGGAACAGTTTGCCAGTGGGTGCCCCATGCCTGGAAGTGTTCAAGGCTGGGCTGGATGGCAGGGTTGAGAAACATGATGTAGTGGAATATGTCCCTGCCCATATCAGGGAGGCTAGAAGTAAATCTCAAAGGTCTCTTCCAAACTAAACCATTCTATGGTTCTACAACAAGATCAGAAATGTATAGTTACACTGAAAATAGAATAGAACTGACCTAAATAAAATGTAAAACCTATTTTATTAAACTTTGAAATATTCTGTCTAGAACAGAAACAGTGATACTTGCATTCAGAAAGCAAAACCAAACAGAATTGACCCTCCCTTTTCGTTTTAATTTTTGGTTTAACATTCTACATGTAGTGAAAAACCCCAGGAGTACTTACTTCAAAGTGCTGTGTTGAAAAGCAGTAGTTACAGATTAACAGATTCTATCTCTTTGTATTTTATCAACTGTCCTGCTTTTTATTATAGTTTACAATTGAATAAACTAAATTTAGTCAGTACTGCACTAGTAAAAAAAAATAATTATTAACAAAGAATGGGCTTTAGCTTCAGATGGAATTATTTGTACTAGTGAAACAATATACATTAAATGTTGTAGATGAGGTAAGCTTACTTTTTATTATTATTGTTATTTGCTTAGGGCTTGAAAAAAAATTTAATATACTTCAAAGTCAATGGGAAGTTTCCTCTTTTTGATAATGTTACTATTGGATGTTTGATTTCCAATTTAGTATATGAGACATTACTCATACACCGTGATTCAACCTGTTCCTTAATGAATAAAATTGTCTTCTGTACTTCATGTTTTCCTGAGCTGCCCTATTCTGCTATCCAGAGCAGGTTCACATGATACAGCTTTGGGCCAGTCTGGACTATGGCAAAATAATACCATATTTTGGCCATTCATATAGTCTTCCCCAGGCACCTACTGTAGGGCTGCTGTCACTGGACACAGTGAAGTTTCTATCTGATCTTGTCTGCCTATTCCTACCTTCTCTTGAATCTTCCTTTTTATTAAACAAGAGACACCACTTAGCAATCCATCTATGAGCGAGCACTGCAATGCCTCGGCAGGGAGATAGTGCTCTTCAGGGATCTTTATTCCTTCTCCCCACCAGGGGTAGATTGCTTTTGTAGGGAAGCACTCTTTAGTTAGTCCAGGCGTGCCTAAGAATTTGTTCACAAGTTGTCAGAACTACATGCAGCTCAAAACACTAATAAAGAGAGTCTCTAATACCAAAAAACGAAATAAATTTTGAATTTTTGCAGTTTTGCACAACCCCCTCAAAGAGTCACAATAGAAAGAGAGATATTTTCAGTATCTACGTAAATTAAACTTTCAGAACAATAGTTTACACTGAGTGTACAATTTTGTCTTCTAGATCTTTTCTTCATCTTTTATGGAAAATAATGTTTTCTCACATTGCACAGACCCTCCAGCTAGGGTTGATTTTAGTGATAGAATCGTAGAATGGATTGGGTTGGAAGGGACTTCAAGATCCTTCAGTTCCAATGCTTCTGCCATCGCAGGGACACTTTCCGCCAGACCAAGTTGCTTGAAGTCCCATCCACCCTGGCCTTCAGATTGTTAATGAGATCATTTCTTAGCTCTCAGCTGAGCCAGGACATTTGTTTCATTAGAACTATCTCCAGATAGTTCTTTTCTTGTCTAAGACAAAATTTTGCCCCAGTCCTTAGAGCACCTTGGTTGCTCTTATGTCTTACACAGTTTGATTTACTAAGTCTCACGCTTTCCTTTTTTTTCCCCTCTTGCCTTGTTTGAGCCTTTATTCTTTTGTATTGTGTTAGTGAAAGCATAGAGCCAAAACCTGAAGGTTAAACAGAGAAACTTCCGAACATGTTAAGTCTGACTGTGGAAAGTCTCCTATGCAGGGTATACTGCAGCAAGTTTTCAAAGTGTGTTCTGTTTTCACTCTCTTCTAGTGCTGAGTGTTAAACATTTCTTTTTTCTCTTTGGTATTTTTTCTTTTTGCTGTGCTGTGTCATTAGTGCCAGCTCTGTTTGATCCATGAGAAGAGCAAATTTCCTGCTTCTGCCTACAATGCACTTGAGAACCTTTTCACTAGAGCCAGTAAGAATGCTCTTGCAGTAAGGAGAAGAAAGAGAAGCCAGAATAAGAATGCAATTTTTTTCTTCTCAGCACTTCCATGTATAAAATACAGCAAGCCAAAGTTGTATACATACCAAGAGGTGTCATGGCAAATTTCTCTCACTGTATTTCCCCAGAGGTCACAGCTCAGAGTTGAGAGCTGTGCAGAACCAAATGCTAAAATTCTTCCCTCTGAAGCTGGTCCACCTGTGGTGGTGGTGTCAAGGATAGTTTGTATTTTCTCTCTGTTGAGACTTACAGTAATTCCACGATTATAAGCCACACCTCC
>VRYO01002772.1:72111822-72129602 GCA_009812075.1 Sialia sialis
CTGTATTTTTGATTTCCTGCAGAAAAGAGGGGACATTGGCATTGCTGATGTGTTCTTTGATTTCAGGATGTCTTTGTTCTCCATCATTTTGGGGGCTCCTATGCAGTATGTCTATGATATCTGAACACTCAAAGATTGTAGCTGGCTTCTATTGCAGGTGTTCCCTCAGCACAGTTTCATGATTCCCATGTGTTTGCAGAGAGTGTAAGTCATCGTCTAGTTTGAACCACTACATTGTGGATGGAAGGTATAGGTCTACCTCGTTTCAACTTTGGTGTCTGCACTTGAGCTAGTTACCATGACCTTCCTTTAAAGTCAATTTTAAAATATAGGCAGGTCTAGACTGATGTTGATAGCTACAATAGGATGAGTCACTGCAGAAGCAATAGTACTTCTCACTAACCATAAAGGAAATCCCTACAGCAGCTCAGACATAAACACATGTGCTTGGTCACATAGACCTCACCTGCAGAGTTCTGCTTCTATACTGCATGATGTTCACACAAAAACAATTTATAGTGGAGCAAAAGCTTTTTGGTTTTGCGGACTCATGACATCAGAAATCAAGGAGTGTAAGTCTAGGCAGTTCTACTTCTGCCACCCAAATCTAGTCTGAGCTGTCTAAACTTACCTCTGTAGCACTGCACTGGGCAGCACAGTGGCCCTTTTATTGCAGGACAATACACCATTTCATGTGTTAAGATTTTATTTTCTTTTGTTAATATTCTTTGAAAAGCACTTAGTTGAACTTTATTTCAGTTAAATTTTCTTGGAAAGTCTCACCTAATATAACTTCTCCTTTCCCAAGAATGAAATAGGAAGTAATCTCTTTAGTTTTTTTGACATTAAATACATTTTGATCTCTGTTTCATTGAAAACTGTTGCATTTCTATGCTATGAGGTGACTTAAAAATGTTTCATGGAAATAGGTGTCTATGACATCTCTGATCGTTCCAATAAAATGCTGATCTAGCTTGGGTCCTTGAAAATTCCCAAACCTTCACCATAGAATATGTATGTTACAAAGGAGTGTAGCATCAGTACCTTCCCAGAAACTAATTTTTTTTAGCTGTCAACAGCTAATACCACTACCGTGATGCCTAAAGTTGAAACTAAGAGTAAGAGTTGTCTGTTTTGCTTATCAGACCCCTCTGCTTCCGGCAAGTGACTCAGTGGAGGGAGGTGGTGACTTGATTAAATGCAGAGGGGGAAAAACACACAGAGCTAAGAACAAAGAAAAGGAATGATGTGGGGCAATAAGAAAAAAACTCTGAAGTGGCATCAGGAACAGAAATAGATAACAAGAGGAGAGTTAATAGAAGTGTTGGCTGTTGGATGCACAAGCCAGAACAAAATGGGTGAAAAAAAGTGATAAATGATGGGCAGGTCTATATAGTAGGCTAAGACAGGAGGCAGAAAAGAAGGCAGGAGTGGCAGGTTCTAAGGAGAAGAGAGAGGGAAGCATCTCAGATTTCTAGAGCCACAGAACTTCTGGCATATGGCATGTGCTGGCCACCAAGCATTTAGACACAACTCTGATGTATTTCTAGGGATGATTCAGGTTCTTAATCACATCTCATCAATTAATACTATTTACTTAAACTTGGCTATCTTAGACTGACATTGCAATCTCAAGTTATTTGTGAATAAGCAGTTCACATATAATTCTCTCATATTTCATTTTCCTGGAATGTTATTTGATACAGGAGAATGCAGCCACCAAAACCCTCATCAGCACACAGAACAAGAGCAAACAGGTTTTGTGTGCCTGTAAATCATAGAAGTGAGACAAATTCACATATATTAGATGGAAAAGAGGTATAGAAACCTGCAAATGGAAACTGAGATTACACTGAAAGTGTGAAACCATAGGTTATTTTATATATTAAGAAGAAATAGAGGAGCTATGAAAGTTTTATCTTTCATTCTCTTTGTAAAGTTCCAGTGCTGCCCTTCACAAGTCTCACTTGAATATTTCATTCAAGTGAAAGTAAATTCAGCTTTACTTCAGCAGACTATGATGTCTTTGAAAACGGTCTCAATCTTTCCATATGAAGAGCACATCACCAACACAGCCAAGCTCTCAATATTGCGTGACTCCAGACACAGCACCTATCTTTGATCCAAAAAAAAAATATATAATGGCACTCACTAGCTGAGCTCTATTCAAAATAGAAAATAGGATTTTCTTTCTTCTTGTGCAGTTTCATGTGATCCTGAATGTTTTCTTGTTCCAATATAGCTTCTTTCTTCTGTTTACTGGAATAAAATCTGGAAAAAAAAAAAAGCAATCCGCCCTTTTACCTTTCTCCAGCATTCAAACAAAAACACTACAAAGCTTTCCCCTCTCTCAGATGAAAGTTTAGCCTATATTTCCATTTCCTTCTCCCACCATAAAAGACACCTCTCTTGCCTTCTTCCTTTACACACCTTGCTGCTGAGCTGTAAACGAGCTCCAGATTCCTGAGTTCAGTAACCTGTTTTTCCTAACCTAAAGGCTTGCTAGGGGAAATGGATTATGTTTCTTAACTGAATATCACTGTAGTATTGTCTGGAGAGTTCACTCCACTAGAACTGCTACAGACCTGCTCTGATTTTACAGAAAGCCCCTCATAGGAAATCAGTGTAGCCATGGTTGTACGCCATGGTCAGGAGTGCAGCCTGCAGACTTTCCTAAGGGGCTTGGACTGTGCAGGTTATATTTTGCAGAAGAGCAAAATACATGACATATCTGGAATCTTGGCAAGGTTTAAGGAAACTGTTTAGAGTCTGGATACAGATTGGTCTTTCCTAATTTGAGAGTAGTCACATGTCTGCATGCCCTAGTTAGTGGGGTTGATGCTGAGCAGTCCACGGTAGTATCTCAATAGTGTTTTGAAATGTGTTGCTAGAGAGATGCCAGGAGTTTAATTTAGTAGGTCATTTTTCCACTTAAGTTACTATCCATCTTCAGCTCAGTTCTTGTGTGGGTTGACATGCAGGGACTGTTAAATGTGTTCAGATTTTGGAGTTAAGGATATCAGGCCTTAAAATTAGAGCCTTTCCTCTTGAAAGTGCCTGGTGTGGAAATGACCCCAGCAACATGTAAGGTCATGGCAGAGCTAAAAATATGTGGTGGGACGTGGCCTTGGGTGCCCCAAGGAGGGGTGGGATGCCTCAGGATGTTCACAAGTGAAGCTGAGACAAGGTCTCTTTAAGTGGAGCTGTGGCTCAGGGGTGTCACCTCTGGATCACTCAGCCTCCTGCCTGCCAGGGCCACCAGCTGACATATCTGTGATGACAGTAGGGTGTCTGGGCCACCTGGAAGTCCTAGAGCCTGCAGTGTTGGCCCATGGAAAGTTCCCAGGAATTTGAACACAGGAAGAGCTTTATACCCTGGCACCTGCAAGGGAAACATCCATTAAGAGGGCATTAGGAAGGAGGGTTGGAGAGCAGAAAAAAGATTTTTAGTTAAAACATGTTTGGTGTTGGTTTTACTTTGTTCACTGTTCCTCCTCAACTGTTTGAGCTTTCTACTCTTTGAGGATAATTTATTGCACAAATGTATATTTTAGTCATGATCTTCCTTAGGTTGCCAAGGCAGAGGAGATAAACATCATGAGTTGTTGAAGTTATTCATGGGACAACTCTTAAGTGAAATTTCACATCTATCATGTATATTTGTACATGGGAGCAATCCATGTTCAGTAGGAAAAATGAAGGCATGCCCACTTTGGTCTGAATAAGTCCACCTTCAGTATTAAAACATTTGTCAGGTAAAGGAGTAGTATGCAAATCTACTGAACTTTTAAATTAAGTTTAAAGGGGCTGATGAGGTTGATGAGGTCGTTGTAGGAAGCCTCTGTCCATCAGCAGGACTTTCAGCAGATGAGCTGAGAAAAACCAATGTGCAGCCACATAAACATGTATTCCCGCTATAAACTCTTGAAGTTTACCGCTTGGCCTGCTTTCCTTGCAAGTTTCCCCTGTATCTTAATAATCACAGAGGTGACAAAATATCTGCTTAATACCACATTTGTCTGATATACATTAAGGGAAATATATTCACTCCTCTGGTCTACTGCATGTCTTTATTTATTACTGTGTTGTTTCCAAGCTAATAAGTCTTATAAACTAAAATTGATTTTTTAAAACAACCCATGAATCTTAAGATTCAATCAGAAGCTTTTGAAGCTTTGCAGCGTGTAACTGGAGCTGATCTCTTATTCTTTCTTCTTCAACCTGCAGGTCAAGCAGTTATTACTTTCTGTCTCTAATTTTGTGCCAGTCTATTTTAGCTTGCCAACTGTCATGTTGGTGGATTGAGCTTTTCCATAGTTCTACATAATACATTTCCAGCTCAAAGAGTAAAGCATTTTTAAATTAAAATGCATTCTCTTCTAAGAAGACTGTTACTATAAAATCAGTATTTAGTAAAGTGTAGTCCTGTCTGATGCCAGTTTCTACTAGTCCAGCAAGACCTAAAATTCAAGGCAATTTTCATTTGGCTTTAAATCAGGGATCTGGGAATTAAAACCATTTTCCCTGTAAACATGTTCCTGAAGTTTTTTTCAAGACCAGAATAAATAATTATCTTTTTGTGGTTAAATTATGTGATGGCTGTAAATGTGGTTACTTGCATGAAGACAGGTGATTTAGTATGTCTGGCTATCAAAGAAATAGGTTTCTGTGTTTAAGTAGGAGAACTGCTGGATTAACAGGGGTAAAATATGTTTATTGGTTTGTAATCTGCTTTTGTTGCCTGATTTATGGACAACATCTGGGTAAGAAAGTGTTGAGAAGTAACTGGTGAAGGTTGTTTAACCTGCTCTATGTTTTTTTTACACAGAAGGTGCTTTGTTGTGCTGGGTAGATATTGAAACAGAATAGGGTGCTGTGTCTCTGGGTCAAGAGCCTGATGGGCACCAACCTTTCTGTTTTTCACCTTCCATCCTTCTTTTGTGTGGGGGTGTATGGGCACACACATCTGTCCTCACCTACATATACATATATGTACATAAATTGTACTTATATTACTTATTGTACCTTGTACTTTCAATGTGTGTAGGGCTCTGAAAGCAGCTTTTCAAATTGCCAGAACAGAGCACAGAAATGTTTTGTGACCAGCATTACTTAGAAAAGTAGCCTCACAGCACGAGAGCCTCTGCTATGCAAAATACAGAGGAAAGATTAGCAAAAATTAATGGGCTATTGGTGACCAAAAAAAGATGATCCAATCACTAGGTGGGAATAGAAGGCAACATAGCATTACTTTTCAGCTTGGTCTCATTTATACTGATCTGTAAATTACACAGTGCCTGAAGCTATGCCAGGGCTCTGTAAACACTTTTTGCAAAGAGTATGCAAAACATAAAGACATTGCATAGCCAATAGGATTTGCTCTGAAGGAATGGTGAAGTGAAAATAATGGCAGCAAGAGTGAAGCATGGCTCAAATTTTTGCTTGAAGCAAAATCTCTTCAGGATAGTGCATGACATAAAACATTGAAGAGATAAACACCTGTAAAAGAGGAAGCAGGCTAGGAGTAAAGGATGAACAAAAGTATCCACAGCATAGAAAAGGAGCTAAGGAGTGGACAGACAACTGGAATTAGATGAAAACACACTCAACAAATTGTGGTGAAATGCAAACTGACAAAGAGAAAGATTTGGAACCAACCTAGCAGCAATGACAGAATGGTGCTGGGATGGACCATGGAACAGAGGACCTTTTTCACAGTGTTCCTCTGTTGTTTCCCACATGAGTTACTGCACTGAATTAAAGCACTCCCTGGCTTTAGCTAGACAGTTTGACTAAGCCAATTCATGAAGCTTCACTTATTTTTAAGGTAAAGGAGGAAATAGTGGCTGTGGAGTACAAGGTATGTCATAGAGAAGTGAACAAAAGGCAGGAATGAAATCGCCAAAATTAGGAGGTAAGTGGGAAATAATTTTAAGTGGTAAAATAGTGTAGTAGCCTAAATAGAAGTGTTGGGAAGAAGGTTTAAAAAAAAGTAATGAGTTAACTGGTGTACTGTAATGCATGCAGTGGGACAAAGAAAATAGGATAAATAAAAATACAGAAATCCAGAAGGAATCTGAACATCACATCACAGCTGATCAGATTTGACCAAACTGTGCTGAAGACACAAAACTTAGCTGCTAAACATACAGGCTGACATTTTTAAACATGCATAAGTAGATGAAAAGGATGAGGGAGAAATAAACTTGTAAAGGGAATTCTGTGAATCTCCATGGTACAAGCTGTATATTGCTCAGACTGTTTTAAAATATATTAGCCTGCATATGGAATTTCACACTCTTTACATCATCCCTGCTAAATAAAAGGATAGGAAGGCAGACAGATCCCCCTAACAAAAGATTTCCCATCCTAATGAGGCCACTGTATTTGCCCAAAAATTATCCCATACTCACTAGCCTGCTGGACACGAAGATACTCATTAACAGGTCCAGCCAAAGCACATGGTACTTGATCTACTCCCAGCCACCTGATTTTCCCTCATGGACAATTTCAGCCCAGGTGCAAATTAGAGCTTCCAAGAAAAAGTAGAGTCCCAGAAGAGCAGGTGGGCTTTATGTGTCTAGAAGAGAGAAAAAAAAGCTGTTAAAATAACACATCTGTGTTTCTGTCAAGTAGAAGACAATAAGGAAAGCCTTAATCTGTCTTTCAAAGGCAATCAGGATCAAGCTTGATAAAAGATCTAAGCAGCTCCAGATATTCATGTGCAGAAGGTAAACAGAGAAAGATGATATTTATCTGATAATTTGTAGGAAATGAAGCTCAGGATACTGATGAGGTGCTTTTAGTTTTAGGCAAATTTTACTTCCACTTGAATTACTGGGAAGGTTTTATTGCCAGAAAGGGGATTTAGAATGTTAAAATCAACAGTTAGATCATGAAGACATAAAAGTCAGAAGTACAACTTTTCAAATATAACATAAAATATTAATCCTGGAATACAGGAGACATTTCTCTGACTTGGGTTTCAAAAACCTGTTGGAGAAACAATTCCAAAGTTGTATTTGTCCAAATACTTTATTTTCTAATTTTTCTGTAGTTATCAGTCTCCTCAGAACTGAAGTGAAAGTCTTTTGCTAAGGCTTCCAGGACTGTTTTTAGCTCTTTGCTAAAGAGCTGTCAGATCTGAACTGTGCTTTCTAAAACCACATAGCAAGTTTTTCTGGCTTTTTTTTGGCATGCAAGCTCTTTTCAGTACCAGTTCAACAAAAACATGAGCTAGATGCTGTTTCCAATATGGTAGTGCAAAACAATCAGCTCAAGTAAGAGCAAGTCTTCTGTAAGAGAAGATAAAATTTGAGTAAATTTAAAATACATTTGAAAATATTGCAGTCTTGGATTTTGCCACTGCACCACTTCTTGAGGGTAAGCAAGGGCAACCAGTCTCTGCTTATTTCTTTTACCTAATCTTCTATGAATACTGTGTAACTGATAACTACCTATTATTGTAAAGTCCTTGACAAAAGGTGAACACTAAGTATTGTAGAAGAAACAAGTAGCTGTTGTATTTCATTTTGGCAGAAACACAAATGCATTTTAATATCTTTTTGTTTCATCTAAATCCATTAAAAGAGCTTTTCCTTTTCTGCCTACATAAAGTGCAGCCTGCATTTTGTGTTATTAACACAAATTCTACAGAAACTTTAGCATTAGTGTACTTCAGCATTGCTGCAAAGTCCTACAGGAGCTGATGATTCTCTTGCTTTGTAGTGATGAGTGGCTAAGCAACTCAGAACATCTCTTAAATATAAAAATTAAGTCTTCAGTCAACATAAAGCAAAGTTAGTTCCCTAAGATAAAATGTGCCCAAACCTTTAACATTTTCCCCATTTTTTTTTTTTTTGGCTTTGTGATGTAGCAAGGGGCTGCCTCCTGGCAGAAGCAGGCTGCAGAAGTTACCATTCTCACTTCACATTCCAGGTGCACTGACTGCAGAAAGCTCCCTTTGTTCCTTCCTCAAATGTGAATAAACAGTAGCAGCTTTTATAGCCCTGACAGAGAGTGTGAGCCATAACAAGAGGAAACATGAAATGCTAGTGTACTCTGAGGCAAAATGTTGCCTTGCAAGGAGGTATATATTTTACAAATATACATGTAATTTTAAAACTAGGCACAGAGTTTTAAATAAAAAAAATCAAAGTGCCTGTAAAACTCAAACTCTCTAGATAAAAGAAAATAAGTTTACAGATTGGGAAAGAAGTTTACAGATTGGGAAAGAAGTAACACAAAATGAGATTCAAAACGAAAACAATCCTCTTGTTTAAAAAAAAAAAATGTAGAGAGACACTTCCTGCACTCCTGCACCCTCTAAGATGTTTAGCTTCTCTATTATATGGTCACCAGCTCCTCCCTTGTAGTCTAAACCAATTATCCATATTAAAAATGCAAGGCCAAATCCCATGCTCGGCACACTGGTACTGCTCTCCTGGCTCTGGTGGCACCGGGCCAGTGACAACATTTGAAGATCCATCTGAGAGGCAGAGTCCAAGTGCATCAGCTGGAGGCTGGCAGCTACATGGCTTCTCTTCACTGCAGAGCCAGTGCTGAGAACAGCACCTTGTTCTGTGAAGGAGGGTGTAAATCAGACATGGGGAAACAGTAGCCTCACATTTCTTGTACTCTTTGTCCATCACCACATGTTTTTGGGTGTGCACTGCTGTTGTGAACAATGGATAGTGCTAAGTATGTATGTGTGGCATGCTGAGGTCTATTAATCTCTTACCAAATACAGTAATTTCACACTGATAAGCCACACCTATTTCACTGAAGAATTGAGCCGATCGCAGAAGTGCGGCTAATCACCAGGTGCGGCTTATTTATGGACAAATTCCAGAGTATTGCCAACCTGGAAGTGCAAGCCGGGCGGGGAACAGGCATTCCCTGCACCTCAGCAGCTGCGTTGGAGAGCGGCATCCACGGCCGGCCGCGGGGCGCAGGAACAGAGCGGGGGAGCGGGAACGCACAACCGCAGCCACGCCCGGGTGTCAGGAGCCGTGTCGGGGGAGCGAGCGGGCAGGACGGGGAGCGCCCCCTCTCCAGCCTGGGGGGGAAAAAAGTGCGGCTTATCACCCAGTGCGGCTTATTTATGGACAGATTCCGTGGACTTTCCAACAACCCTAAAGTGTGGCTTATAACCAGGTGCAGCTTATAAGTGTGAAATTACTGTGATTTCCCCACACCTGCCAACCTGCTCTAAAGGAGAGATCAAATTATACAACACTTTTTTTCTGCTTTCCCCTATCACTACGAAGTTTTAATAAATTGCATTATAATGTTGAATACTGTAAAAGGGCAAATATTTAAAAAAAAGCATAACAAGCCAAAAACTTCACAATTGAAGTCTTTCCTTTCAGATAGTGCTGCAGGTGTGCATATTCATAGAGAAAGACAATAGAACTTCTGATGAAAGGTAGGCCTCTTTAAAAATAACTGAGGTCAATAGGAATGTCAAATAGACCAAAGGTATCCAGGACCAGACAAGACTGTTCATTCTCCTCCCTCACCAGGAGCCACAGCCACTGCAGGTTTCACAGTCATAATCGGAGCTCAGGAATCTCAAGAGTTCCAGAAATGGTTCATCACAAAGTTCATCATTAACTCATCTAAAACTGGAAGCTAGAAACATCATCCACAGCCATGTAATGTTTTTTGAGTATGGTTCTAATGATGAGGTTTTTTAGCACCAGCTGACACCCACCCAGTCCTTCTTAAGGAGTTGAGAGTTGTGTACAGGAGTGGCAAATCTCTGCTGGCTTTCCATAGCAGTGAACCCTGATGTAAGTCTAACACAGTACTAGTCAAGTACTTGCCCAGACTAAGGCAACCATGCCAAGAATTCCTTTCTTATAAATTTTTAAGTGGCACGTGTATGTTTCTGATTTCTCTTTATGACCCTCAAAGTTTATGCATTTGTCCCTTCCCTTCCCTTCCCATACAGTGCCCTGAATATCACTTTGCAGTTACAGAATCAACTAGAGCAGATTATATTTCATTCTATTTCATTCTTGAGATTTTTAAAGAAACATTTACTGTTTTTTCATTTTTAGATTTTGCTTTTCCTTCGAAGTGTAGGTGCTAAAAGATCTCTTCAATCTTGTTTTTATCAGAAGCCAAAAAACAAGGGAGAATGCACAGCTCCTACACTGAGAGAAGGGAGGGTAAGCGAGAGGGAGAAATGATGTAGACAGGAAAATTAGGAAAAGAGTGAATTTAGTCTCCAGAGCTTGAAACTGATGAATAGTTTGTTGCAATTTTAATTTCAGCCCAATCCGATTCAAATTATGTGCTTTTTCATTACATGACTGCTTTGCAATCAAGTGTTTGTCTCTGTACCCCTATGTTTTGTATACACTCTGAAGATGAAGCTTTATTTCAATCTTTGCCATCATTGGATTAAGTGATGTGGGAAGGAATGGTGAAGATGCTTACAGTCAGTATGTTTTGATGACTCATTTTACACTGAAAAGCTGCCAGATATGCATCATTTCCACTCACTGAGAAATGCTGTTTCAGTCAACTGAAATAGTTTTTGATCTAGGATGGAGGGGTCTTCAACCTACAAGCAAATGGAGACCACATGGTAATTATCCTCATGTTGATGCCAAAGCCAAAAATGCTGCTGTTTTTAAATAGCAGCACCAATAGAAGAGAGTCTGTGCAGTTGGAATCTATTTATGTCTGGAGTATAATGAAAGAGACAGCAAAGACCACAAAGTAGGTGGGATCAAACAAAAAAAAATGACATGAACCTTCCTTAAGTGATCAAAACCAAAGTCCAATGTGCTTCAGTACCTGAGTATCAGTACTGTCCTAAATCCAGTAATACTAAGTAAAGCTTTGCAAAGGTAACTTGGGTAGCTGGGAAACTGCAGAGGTTTGGAAGGAGCACATGGGTTTTACATAACCTCATTCTTCCCCTTATATTAGAGAGGAAGATTAGATAGCTGTCAGAGATCTGATTACAAAGAATTTCTGAGGTATTTTTATCACACTACTATTTAAAGAGATAGAATTGCTAGTAGTTTTACAATGGAAACATTTGCTATTTACAAGCTTTAAGTCAATTGCTTAATTGCTGATTCAAATTGCAAAGTACTGGAACTTGAGCCAAGAGTCATTTTTCCCAAAGAAAATATTTATTAAAAATAAAAGCAAACTTCAGCTATATCATACAAGCTCTAAATTGAAGTAGAGGTGGTGGGAAGAAATCTCAACCATTTTTTACTTCTTCAGGAATGTCCATTAATACAGACTTTAAGTTCCTTAGGGTAAACATACTTTCTCCTCATGATTAGGAACAGGTCAGGGAAAAGACATACAGTGTTGCCCAAGGTGCATACATGCTTAGTGAAATTCAGAAAGAAATCTAAATGGCTGCTGTGCCTAACTTCTTTTAACATGGTGCCTTTCCTGTAGAAAACACATACCCATACACAGGTTGTTTCAGCATGTGATTGTAGTAATAATCTGATGGTCATCAGCTAACAAAACCCCTCATATTAATCAGGCTCTCAATGCCAGATAATAATTTCTAAGGCACAATTATCATTGTCTAAAAAAAGTCTCCTCTGTTCAGATTCCAAGTTTGACAGCTTACATCTGCCTCTACATATTAGAGATAAGAGGAGGAAAAAATAGATGTATGGAAATCAGACACGTTGTAGAGTTAAAGCTATCATATTTCACAGGGCTACCTCGCTAAATGATCCTTTCTTGGCTCACATCTTGTATGACACATATCCAGCCATAAAGGACTTGATTCTGAATTCCTGGCATCCTCAGCTGGCATTGAGCTGAAGAACACAGGTGATTCCAAATAGGTCATTCACTGCTTCTCTTCTTTGGAGAGCTTGATTTTCAAAGGCTTATGGAAGGTTTATCTTCAAGCATGGGGAGCAGAGGCAGTGTGCTCACTTAATATTGAGGAAGTATTTAACACACCAATACAAAGTGTTCTGATAATATATTAAGGACTACCCTGGACCTCTTTGCTATAATAGATTCTAGGAAAGAACAAATTGGCATTTGAAGGACCTAGTGGGTCATCTAACCCATCCATGGAATATGCAGAATTAATAACTACAAGTCCTTGGATATCATCCTGAAAATAAGCTCAGGAACAATAAATAATTTATAGTCCATTTGTAGTCACAAGTCTTTCATTCTTACAGATATATTTGGAACTGGAGCAGAATTTAATCGTGCAAGAAGCACAATAAGAACAGTGGCAAAAAGCTCCTCCTCAGTGTTATCTTCGGACACAATTGTCTGTGCCTAACTCTGCTTAACTCAGCCAATTCTCCCTCTTACACATTCAGGCATGAAGTTTAAATTCTCAGTAGACCATTATAAGCTCTCACTCAAGCTGGTGTAAATCCAGACTAGCTCCTATGATGTCAGTGAATGAAGTTACTCTCAATTTACTGCTGTGTAATGTGGAGTGGATACTGATCTCATCCACTTTATTTTTTCTGTAAATTACTATGCCAAATCTCAATGGCCTCGCATAGGTAAGAACTCCTGTTTGTCATCAGCACAAATTCTAAATGAGCAAACAGTGCAGGGTTGCCCTTTAATCTATTCTTGGTTTCATAGCTTAGACATGCACTCCTGACAACACTCTGTATTGGCTGGTCACTCCTTTAGGAGACTGTGGCAATAGCTGAGGATGTAGACGTTATTAAAGTAATTTTCTATCTGTGTTTCCACCAAAACAACAGGGGTGCTTGATAAATCAGTGCCTGCTATGTCACCATTCCACACCTCACCTAAAGAGATGGGAAATTTTCTGTTTGATATCAGACCTGTCCCCACCTCAAAAGAAAAATCACCCGTCTTTAGAAACCTAAAACTCAATTTTTCAAACAGAGCTTATCTGCAGCAAGCTGACAGACTGCTGAGCTCCAGCAAGCAACCTGGCCCCTGGCATCAGTAACATGTCCCCTAGCTGCCTCCCACTAAAGCTTTTTTCTCTGGGAAGCAAGCTTAAATTGCAGTACATCTGAAATGAAATAATAGAGTCTTTGGGCTTATACTCAAAAGTGCTATTACAAGTGTAGGTACTGCAAAATACTTGTTTGATATATTGAAATAATTCTTTTCATGTTTATGTTGATTTCTCCCACTCCATTGCAATATACAGAATGATCTCTTTCCATTAGTTTTATAACAATAGCTTTATTACTCTCTGTTTTTATTAGCTGTAAAATTGGCATAAAATGAAAGATGTTTACAGTTTCAGCATACAGATAATGGAAAGGAAATCTTGAAATTACACAAAGAAATGTTATGAAGTTTAGCTAGTCAGTGTCTGCAAAACATGCAGGTCTGCAACAAGAAAGGAGTGCAAGAAAACAGTGAATCATGAAGGTGAAGCACAGCTAGATATAATGCGCACAGCATTATAATTATCTGAAAAGCAGTCAAACCAAGGACACTAACACCACAATAGTTTGTCTTTCAGAAGCACTCAATTCAGAATTTAACTTCAAGACAGAAAGATAAATCTTCCTAAAGATGGGCCTGTAACTCTGCTCAGATTCTCACAGCATGCTTAAATTAATCAACTGGCCATAACCCAAACCACTGTGAATGCAGATTTAAGGAAACACGGCATAGTTGCCCTTTTTCCATGCCTAAATTGTGATAATTTGGTGTTGAAGAAATGCCTCTCACTGTGTCTTGAAGTCCATTGCTATAATGATTGATGATTGCAAAATTGTCTATTGCAACATCTTGAATGTTTTAAGTTTAGTTTTAAATGTCTCTGAACTAAAGGGCAAAAGAAAGTTTTCTATGATCTCATGCACTCGTGCCTTAGATCTGTGACAAGATGGTCCCAGATCTTACACAAATGAACTTGCACAATGCTGGCCAGGACAGCCTGCAGAGGCAATCCCAGGTGTCAGGGAGCATCCAGACTATGGGAAGCATGACGCCGTTGTCAGTGCCACCAAACTCCACTGAAACACCTGGGCTATGCCATTTCTGTACAAACATCTATGATTGTATTAGAATCAAGTAGTGCTCACAATGTTGCACACAGGGGCTGATTATAGCACAGCTGTGGCCACCTCTGTGCTTTTCCAGCTGTGCCTGGGGTGCAGATCCCAATGCTGGCTGAATTCTGATGGAGCAGAGTGGCCACAGTCAGAGCTGCCTGCAAAGACAGCAAAGCATCACAATTTGTTTCAAGGACAAATGCACCCTCAGGAATCCTTCTCATGCTGATTAAGCATTGCTTAATCAAAAATAAACTATTCCTAAGTTTAAAGAAACTTTTGCCATTTTTTTTCTTTGCTCTTGAAGCTTCAGATGGAGATGATTTTGTTCAACTGTCTTCATCAATTATGCAGTGAGAGGGAAAATAAGTTTAGAAGAGACTTGCTGAATTATTTCTTTGTCTTCCTACTGAGGAAAGCCTTTTCCCATGCACTACATAGATGATTGCTCTGCTAGTTTAGATTGTTTTGCATTGTCAGGCTTAGGCTGGTATCAACAGCAGATGACTACAGCTATCCCAAAACCCCCTCGTATTTCCTCTACAAACTCCTCACTTCTGGAAGAAGATTTAAGATTTGCAATTTAACTAGAATTTTACTTAACCTATGTAAGTGATTTATGTGAAGTCAAAACAATTGAAATTCAAAACAATTGAATTTTGCAAAGCAGACATAATGAAGCTGATGCTTCCCTGAATGTTCTGGGTGTTTTTTATTATTTTACTTATGAATCTAGTAAGTTTTTATAAACTCTGGGTGACAGAAAAGACATAGCTGGCTTTTTAATACCAACATTGAAAAAATACACTGCAGGATTATGGTCTAAATTTATTTCTTGACATCCATTTTATTTAGGGAATGATATATATCTAGCCCACTCAGCACCTGCTCTCTTCAGACACACCAGCCATTTATGTCACTTATTTAGGGTTCCCCCTTAGGCTCTGGAGAGCAGTTCTTCCACTTCAGAATCCCCTACTGCCATCATTCAGTTTTTATCAGATTCTCACCTCTAAGACCTACCACAGCCAGTTGTGCTGGAGAGGTCAAGAAATAAGGAACAGGCTACATTCTGTGCTGGTAAGATACTGCAGGGAGCTCTAGCTCTGCAATTCAGGCTCTGGAAATGCATCATTCCTTTCATCACATTGCTGTTTGTTTGAAGTGTTCAAAATTCAGCACACCAACAGGCTTTACTATATTATAAACTTTGTGAAGGTCTTCATGAACTTGCACACAAAGCCTTTGGAAGTCAAGTTCTAAACAAAACAAGGACCATATCCTTTTCCTTTATGGAATTTTAGGGGGAAAGTCTTCCAATTTAAAACTGCAAAGTACTTTACAGAAAATGTTTTAATTAACAAAGCAGTAGCCATTCCTAGCAGCAATTCCTACAGTAATTTAATAAGAACAGCTTTTTGCAAAGGACTTGGGTGACACTGGTCTGTTCATTAGGAGCCTCAGGAACTGAGAATATTTCCTGCTTCTCTACCGTGATTCTTCCAGTTCCCAGCCCCCAACTCTACAAATTGTCTACAACCACAGCCACAGATTTGGGTCATAAACTCTTCCTGTGGGCTTGTGCTATAGATGTGCAACTTTGGGGATGAGTGCACGTGGCTCCTGATTCTGCTCTAGAGGGGCTTCATGAATGGTAAATGCCTGGGGCCAGGGGACAGCTGTACACACCCACACTTCAGGGCCCCAATCACTATCCTGAAATGGAGTAATAACACAAAGCAGAGCTCTTGTGACTACAGCTAACTTACAAACATAATGTTGGATTAGTCATAAGGTTGCAAATACTGGTAATTGCTTTCAAAATGATTCCTAAAAGAGATATTTCTCTGAAAATGGTATCTTAATGACTATTACTCCACTTGTAGAAAAAAAAAATACATTAGAGAAGTGCTAAGGGCAGATCTGCATCAACTCCCTGTGACTGTTGTGTTCAGCAGGCATGTACAGCTGCTGGTCCTCAACCAGCTCAGGGTTCTTCTAGCATATTTTTAGATGAGCAGGATGCATAACTTTAAAAATAAAGCATTTGCCAGACCACACATCATTTCATTTTTGCAGCCCTTATTTTTAATAAACGGATACTTCTTCTACAACACTGTAATATTTTCCACAACACCACTTTTCCAAAGCATTGTCCAAGCCTCCTCTGAGCCCTGCAGCAGCCAGCACCGAAATTCTCACATGATTTATTTTCCCAGGCACCTTTAGTTCTCTTGTGGATATTGAAAGAGCGAGAGTTTTAAATATAACCGTACGTAAAAGAAAGTATTTTTTGACAATTACAGAAAAGTCCTATTTGTATTTCTTACATGTGATTCTTCATCTTTATGGTGATATGAATTATGAATACAATGTAATATATTTTGGGTTTCCTCACACAAGAATATGTCTGATTTGCTTTTGATTTCCTACTGAATCCGTTGGGTTCATACAGTGGGTTTTCAAACAATGATACAAAAATCTGAATTTGATTGGGTTTCTGGGAAGATCTTCCCATCAAAGAATGACCACATTATGGCTCATTTTCTTCTACTCTGTGGGTAGCAGGATGCACAAAGCAAAAAATGGAAATACAGATTCTGAAAGTACTATTCTGGGTCAGCTATTTGAACTGTGAACTATAATTTGACATATTTTTTAATCTGTATTTGTCGGCCAGAAAACCTAGTTCTCATTTTCAACAAAGTATTAGAAATAACTTTAATATTAAAAACTTTCAAAGAGTGTCAAGTATGGCACTTAAAAGTAAATTTTTTCTATGTTTAATGTCCAGAATTAGCCTTTTTAAAATTTTTTTTCTTTAAATCCTAAATTCCAGACTTTATAAAAACTTGTGTGAACCATTCATTCCCTATGTAGAAAATTTTCAAGCACTGCATAAGGATGCTCCGCATAAGTTTGGAGGAAACTGCCAACCTTTTATAACTAAAGTCAGGATTATCTTACTTGGTAATGTCCTGTAAAGTCCTAATTATATAAGACAAACTTCTACTTGTGGAGGTTGTGAGTAACAAAAAAGCACTTCAGTGCTTGTACTTATGCCCTGATAGTACCAGATAGCAAGACAGCATTTTATGTGCCTTATCTTATGGTCACAGTCCTATTTGAAGTAGAGATCTGTCTGATTGTGGTTTGTTAGATAAATGTCTCTCTATCAGAAATGTTATGACATAGATCCTCTGCAATCACATGAGCCCACACATGTGAGTGTGCATGCAGTCACAAAGACAAAAATATTTGGTTTCTTGGAATCAATTATAACTTTCAAGGGCAAGTTTTTAGCACTTTATAGTGTCAAAATTCATATTTTATCATTGACAAAAATACAGACTCAAACCACAATAATGGAACAACCATCAATCACACAGGATCACATTTTTAAAAAAAATTGTGTTAGCTTTTCTGGTCCAATTCATAATTGTAGATGTTTTCATAGTGTTGACTAAAATGATTGTCATCTTAGAAGCCAGGTTAATATCCAAATAATTTAAACTGGTATTTTTCTGAAGGAAGAATCAACCGACTTCTTTAGCTCTCAGTAAAGGAGCTCAATGGAGATGTCAATCTCAAACCCAGGAATTTTAGGTCTATTGTATCTTACACCTCCCATCATGAGCAGTTATAATATGGACACAGGAGAGCTGGGTAGCAAAGGGGAATGTAATCCACATGTTGCATCACCAGCCTAGCCTATTCTTTATGTCATTGCTCCTAAATCTACAGTAATTTCACACTCATAAG
>VRYO01002772.1:72130602-72150308 GCA_009812075.1 Sialia sialis
TTTCAACAGTTACTTGCTTTTATGAAAAATTGTACAGCCAGCAGGACCCAGGGCAGTGATTGTCCCCCTGTACTCAAAACTGGTCACACATCAAGTCTTGTTTTTATTCTTGGGCCCCTCAGTACAAGAAGGACATTGAGATGCTGGAGAATGTCCAGAGAAGGGCAATGAAGACGTTGAAGGGTCTGAAACACAAGTCCTGTGAGGAGCAGCTGAGGGAGCTGGGGCTGTTTAGCCTACAGAAAAGGAAGGTCAGGGGTGACCTTATCACTCTGCAACCACCTAAAAGGAGATCAGAGCAGGATGGGAGTTGGCCTCTTCTCCCAGGCATTTAGAGACAGGATGAGAGGAAATGGCCACATTCTGCTCCAGGGGAGATTCAGGCTGGACATCAGGAGGAATTCCTTCACTGAAAGGGTGGTTGAACATTGGAACAGGCTGCCCAGCAGGATGTGGAGTCACCACCTCTGGAGCTGTTTAAGAAATGACTGAATGTAGCACTGAGCAGGTTGGATTCTATGACCTTGGAGGCCTTTTCCAGCCTTAACAATACTATGACATTATATTTCTATTCAATGATGTCTTCCAGAAATATCACCTTCATACCTTTCATTTAGATGCATGCAGATGCTAAGGAATAAGTTAGATAGTGTAACATTTAACAACATAATTACAGGTATCTCCCTTATTGGCTCAGCATTTTGTACTGATTGCTCTGCTGAAAGGAAAGGTGGCCTTCCAGCTTATACTTTATAAAAAACTTATTAAAAAGGGTTGTACTTCATAAAAAAATCTTGCATACTTCTACAAGTTATATTATACAAAAAGTTATAAAAGGTGAATCCATCCTCAATATATTTCTGAGAGGTTTTTTTTTAGGAATTTTATCCTAATTTAACAATCTAACTCCAAGCTCTATTTTAACAAGAGGAAACAAAGACTCCTAACAGTGTAGAAAATTTCATCTTCTTCTGTATTTCCTTAAAATGTAAAAGACAAACAGCTCTTACAGGATGGGAAAAAACTAGAGGACATAATAAGCCTGGTGTTCTGAAGCAAACAGTTAATGGATTGAGCTGAGGTGTGAAATATGCTCTAACAGCTGGGAGCACAAAGAAAGCACAAAAGATTTCCAAACAGTTCTTGTGTTCTATCTTCTTAGATATTCCTGTAAATTAGTATTTTAGTTTGGGTGAGTAATGGATTTGTAATAAGATACTGTTGTGGGCTTCATTTCTGTTTAGTTTTAGGCATTTTTATGGCAAAGAATAATGCTTTGATTCTTGCAATTGTGTGATCCTTTGCATTAGCTGCTTGGCATGATCATTAGCATAAAATCAACAAGTGGATAAGGACCATGGCTGTTAAAATAATGCAGAGGTAGTTCTTACCTTGTTCTTAGCTAAGTTCTTAGCTTAGTCTTATTTACATATTTTCATTCTTTAATCTCCACATGCAGATTTTCTTCCATAAATTAAAATCAAATCTGAAATTGTGGCTGGATATAAATTTCTCATAATTTCTTGAGATGCAGAACCATGATGGCAGAATGGAGTATCCAGCAGAAAGATGATACTAGGAGTTAATCATCTTAATTACATTTTATCATGATGTTCCATTTCTCAAACTCCACTTCCCAGTGATTAGATTTTTTTATGCCTTTATGGAAAGCTCACAGCCTCAAATAGCTGTTCAGTGTTTAAACCTCTATCCATGGTAATCTTCCCTTCTAAATTTGTAATTAATTCCTTACATGTAACAGAACTTGCCTTGTAGTTTTTACTCCATTTTATTGTATTTTTATCTTTTTTCTCAAAAGTCTAATTTCTTTCTGAAATGTAACTTTTTCACTTGGACATAATGTTTTACACTCAGTGCTACACATGTAGGTGCAGCCACTTCTCTGCCATGGTTCTTATCTCCAAGATGTTTGCAAATACCTGTGGGATATTTGCCTTCTTGTCTTTGGAGCTCCTCTGAGCATTCACCTCGAGGCAACTACCGCAGTTTACTAAATATACCTTTCTGTGACTGCTTGCCAAGACAGTCTCCCATCCTCAAAGGAGAACTTGTAATTTTGTTGCATGTGTATTATTTTCTATTTAGTTTTATTAAAATACATTGCTCACGTCATGACAACCTAGTTAAGCCATTCAGCTTGCACAGCACTGGCAACTTTTCTACGTTATTCACTACCCTGGCCAATTTCTCTGTCACCTGCACACAGATGCAATGTCAGTGTATAGAATGATCTTTCATTGTATAGAGCCACTCTCTAGTGAGCAGACTAAAATAGGCCAGCCTTTTTTTATAAATTCCTAATTATAACAACTGCATTTTATATCTATGAGTGACCCAGGCTTCAATCCTTTCTAATTCCCTGTAGTGCAAGCTTTTTAAACAAATCATGATGTGGTTCTAAGCTAATACTGCAATTTCAGATAAAACCCAGCCTCCTGGGAAATGAACTTTCCTATAACTGTTGTGTAGGTGGGAACAAATGGAGATTGATATCACCTTATCCAGCTTCCTCCCTCACTTCCTGCTATAAAGGTCCAAGAGGAGTATCCTGGCTCAACACTGGCAAAAGTGTTTGCCATATTAATTTCTTCATGTTGTCTGTAATGACCAACTTCAGAATCAATGAGTTTGGAGGGTTGTCTCTACCTCCTTCCTCAATTGTTCTGCTCTGGCAGTGTTCAAAAACACATATAGTTCCAGTCATTTACTCAAATTTAGCTTTACATCGTAATCAGATATTGCTTTAAAATGTGGCAAGAGGTATCAGATGTGCACGTGTGTTGTATTATACTATTTGAGCAGTGAAAACTGATAAATACTGCAGCTGCAGAGCCAGGCCTGAGCATGCTAGCTGTTAAAAAGTGAAAATAGGAGTCGTAGTCTCCATCCAAAGGGATTTATATAGCCCCAAAACACAGGTATCTGTCCTTTTGTTTCACATATACTTTCTAGTACTCTCAGCTATTCATAATATTTCCCATTAGTAATCTTGCACTTTAATGCATCAGGGTCAATCAAACAAAATGCAAGCTACTGATTTCACTGAAGACAAAGGATCTGTTTTTCTGTGGAGAAAAACATGCTCTGGCCAATTCTGAAAGCCTCTGAGGTGCATTGTTTCCCGTGTCTACACAGGACTTTCAGCATCTCTGAAGAAGTCCTTGAACCCTGCCAGGTGGAGTGCAATAAATAGCTAGCAGTATATTAGTTAAAGCGCTCTGAGAGTGAGAAAGTCTTGGCACAAAGCATGAACAAAAAAAAGCAAAGTACTCACCTAAAGTAAATGGCTATGTTCCATCAAATACAACTATACCAAATTATATAATTTCAAGATTTATCTATAAATGTTCTTACACCCATATGTAGACATGTGTCCAGCCTGAGCAGTGCAGTCAGACACAGACATCCAAGGCAATTTGACAGCAGCAGCAGCAGCATCCCCCCTCCGGCTCTGTGAGGGAATCTGCAGGACACCCCACCATGGCAGCCAGGCATACACCTCTACTGCTTTCAGGTACATCACTGTGATTTCCAAGTTTTCAGGCAGACTTGGGAAACAGAGAAATAGAGTTTAAACGGCCACTTGTAATTTTTTTTTTCGACATAATGCTAAGTGAGCAGAGTTCTGCTGTCAATTAAAACAGAAGGTCTGCCAGCCTTACAGAAACCATTCAGCTGAAGTATCTCAGCGCTGACTTTTTCTTGGCCCGGTACAGCTATAAATACTTAATATTCATGGTGTGAGAAAGATCTTAATAAAAATATTTGGCTTGAAGTCTTGAACGTCAGTAGCTTCTCCTGAGGAACTTACTTCCTTAAATGCAGTCAAACCTCATAGATTAATTGGGAAAAAATGCAGTGGAACAGGTAGGGTTATCTTAAAGAAACATCAGAGCAGGGAAATTAGAGATTTATGCTAGCTGTTACCTTCGACTTGGAGAACAAATTAGGTGACCTGAGCTACTAGAACATTTTTCAAAGGTAACTGTCAAGTGATCTTTTAAACTATACACCTGTCCTGTTAAATAGAAAAAATCTTTCATGTTGTGGGTAGTATGGCTCAGCAATGTAGCTAACAAAGGGACACTGACATGTTTAAAATTGTGCTGCTCTGTGGCTCTTTTAATTTATTTTTACACTGACTGCTCTGGCAGTAGAGGCGGGTGTGGGTATGGATCTCAACATCAGCAGAGTCTGCTCCAAGGGCTAATGAGGCTGGTGGCGAATCCAGGCTTTGGGCTGCTGGTCTAGAAATAAATGAAGCACAGTGGCACATATAAGGGCTTTGGTGGGTTAGGAAACTATGATCCATGACTATTCTGCCTTTCATTCACCCTGCTGAATCAAGCTTCTCCTTCAGTGTGAGCTATAAGCAGCCCTGCTGCCTGTGGCTCTTTGCTAACCCCACGCTGTTTGTGTTGAGTTAGCTGTGAAAAGGGACTGAGAGAATAAATTCTCCACTAGAAGGTGTTAATGTCAGTCTCCCACACACATCCACTTTCAGGCAGAACCAAATTTCCTTTTAAAGGCTCTTTAACTTAAAGGTGAACAATGTGAATCACTGCTTCACCCAGAGTAGGTGGAATTTCTTTTCACTTGACTTACCTGACAGCAACCAAACTCAGGTATCACTAATTTCTCGCTCTTTTTTCTATTCAAGTTTAAAAGTTTTATAAAGGCTTTGCTGTAAGTTTGAAGCAAGAAGCTGATCTATGAAAGCATTTTGTTAGTTTCCCTTCAGCTGCTACAGCTAACAAAACCCAAATATAGATTCTTTCAAGCAAAACGTGTCTTCCATCAACATGTCTTGGTCTGGGGAGATAGTTTAAATCTAGTCTTGATGTGGTACAATGAAAAAAACTCGAGCATCAAGGTTTGTAATTTTAATTTCAAATGCATGTCCCTTCAGGTACAGACTAAGTTCTACTAGCCATTAAAGTTTAATGATAAAATTAATACACCCTAAAAGTTTAATAAGTCCTATATATGAATGCATCTGTGTTCAAGGTTTATTAGAGGCTGTCAGTGTAAGCAGTAATATAAGTGCTGTTAAAAAATTAATGTTATTATGTTTCAATAGACAGTTAAAAAGGGAAAAACACTCATATAGACAGACACAGGTAAGAGTTGAAAAGGTCAAGATTTCAACTACTGTAAGTACCATTGATCCATGTACTACAGGGGAGTGATAGCAACACACGTTGAAAATCTGGCCTTCTATTAAAATTACAGAATCCGTTCAATGGATACATCATTAGGTTGAACATCAGGAAGAATTCCTTTACTGAAAGGGTTGTTAAACATATAAACAGACTGCCCAGAGAGGTGGCCGAGTCACCATTCCTTGAAGTGTTCCAGAAACAACTGGATGTGGCAGTTAGAGCTGTGGTTTAGCTGACAAGGTGGAGATCAGTCAGAGGTTGGACTCGATGATCTTGGAGGTCCTTTCCAACCTAAATGATTCTGTGATTCTGTGACCATGAAACTCAAGAGGCAGCGATGTACAGGGTGAGATAAGTGCCTTCCCTCCAATCTACCCTACTTCCAATCTACCCTAGAGGTCACCGCTCCTAACAAGAATTATTTTGTTTTTCCTACAACAAAAGAGATTTCTTTTCTTCCCTTCCCCCCACCCTCGTAAAACCCTCAAGTAAACAAATCTTTCTTGGTTTTATCCTAAAATGCTTGGACGAAGTCACTTCTTGCTGTAAAGTTCAGTGCTAGCCTTGAGGTACAGGATAGTAAAAATTATATTTGACACTATGTTTTAGAGCAGGACAATAATGCATCCTGGTTCCTTTGCTTTAAAACAGATATCTTTTTGGTAGTAGAGACATACCACAGCCTGTGTCCCTGCTGAAAGCAAATCTCACAGCAAATGGACCTTTTGTTATGAATCTATAGCACTTCCTAATTTGAGGAAGAAAGTAATCAAAAGATGGATGAATGCCCATCCAATTCTCTGCTTGTTTGAAAAATCTAGATAAGAATGTTTTAAAAGATAAACTCTTACTTGGCATGTTTCTCAATAACTTAAGAGGAAGGTTAAATGCATGATAAAATGTAAAAGAGGATGTGATTTTCTTCTGTTTCTTTTTTACCTTTAAGCTACCAGGAAAGCTCATTTTCTTGTTACTTTGCTGCAGGATCCATTAGAGACCTCACATGTTCACTTTGAACCTTTTCTGCCCTGAAGAAAGACAGAGAGATAAATTTTCTCCTGAGTATTTTTCAGTAATCAAGTTAAAAGTCAAAATCAAACAGTGCGAAACTCACCTTCCCTCTCATTACTAAGGATTTATTTGCATAGATTTTTCTGCTGTCATAATTTCCTGTTCTTCTTTGTCCAGAAGTCTGGAGACTCGGAGGAGTCACCAAGGAAAGGGTGATAAGAGATGAATTGTCACTATGACACAAATGTACAGATCCAGAGGTAAATATGTCATCTGATATTTACACTTAAAGACAAGGAAAAAGAACATAAACCAAACTTTCACCTCCTCCTTTCATAATGCATTATTAGTAACAGTACCTTTTTTCTGTAAGGTTCTCACATATGCCCTTCATTATTCTGAAAGAATAGCAGGAGATTAGCTTGATTTATCGTTGACGTTATTCCCTGGCCTTAATAAAATGTTGCCTTTTAATCCACCCCACTGAAAAAAAAAAATGCTGAATGAATTTCTAAAAGGTGGGTGGAATAGTTGCCATAGCCTGAAGGCAGCAACAGTGTAAATGCTAACAAGTTATTCTGGTTTTACACGTCTGTTCACCTTTATACAGATTCTACCACCTCTGCGTCTCATACTGCATGTGTTAATGCTTGGGAAGTTCTTTTGGGCCCTATAAACAATCCCATAATACTCTTGAATGCAAACTGAAATAGTTTCCTCTAATTCTCTGATGCCTATTTAATAAGCGTATTCTTGCTCTGCACATTTATGTAGTGCCCAGTTTTGCCACCCATACACAGTCTCCCATTTTATGACCTTTTTTTCCCCTTAATTCAGCACAATAGCTTGGATTGTGACAATTGCTTATTCAGTTTTAGAGAAAGTAAAAACACAATATCCTTCAGTAAGACCAGCCCACATCTTGAATCCATATGTTTGAGTGTGTAAGAAAATTGGATCTGATGTCCCCACCATGAAAAAATTAAGCAAGAAAGGGTGACAGTGGTGATAGGAAGAGCAAGGGGCAATCCAGTGCATAAACTGTACCCTTTAGGATGGCTACATCAATGCAAAATTGAGAGAAAATATGCTCGGTTTCATTATGATCTGATGTATAGTACATTTCTCCCTTGTCCAATTCAAGTCAGAATATTCTTACCTAGGGCCGACAAATAAATTTACAATCCAGGGCATTTAGTTCACAATCTTTTGGAGTAAAAACCTCCCAGAAGTAAGAAAAGCTTTCTGTGAGCTGAACACATCTTCACCAAAGCCTCTGGATCCTGGCTGGTTCTTACTGAAGTAAAAGCCCCAAATCTGCTGCTGTCAGCACCAAAAGGTTTCACCCAGAAGTGAGATGCCCAGTACCAGCTGCTTGCCACAGCCAAACGCCTTTGTGCTAAACACCAGGGCACCCTGAGGATTTACCCAGAGCCACCAGCTCCAGGCAGGCTCCTGCTGTCCAGAGCAGATATGCTGCACTAACAAAATATTTTCAAGGTTTTCAGAGGCTAATCAAGTAACAAACAAACTACAAATTCTGGTGTGAAGGGTTGCAGAGAACAGCAACATGAGGTTTCCTGTTAGTCATGGTAGCTGCCTGCAAGCTACCAGGGGATCTGAGCTGCTGCAGCTTGCACACAGGTGAGGACAGGCTGGAAAAGGGACACTTAAAAGTTTAATCAAATGACGTGTTCATCCAGGCAGCTGCGGCCATGCTGAACCTAAAAATCTCCACAGGAACCACTTGTTAATGATCTCACACTAGATTTTAGCATGGGAAGAGACAGATTGCAATTAGAAACGCTGAACCTGTTCTTGATCTCTCTCCTGCAAAGCAAGAGAGCAGTGCTAGGGCTGCAATGGCTGGAGGGGGAGGAGCTGGCACTGGGAGAGGTGGTTGGTCCCAGCCAAGGGTTCATAGGCTCAGGGATGAAAAATAACAGGGGAAAGAACAGTTTTCATGTTAACAGAGCAACTGGAATTTGAGCCTGAAAATTTTCAGGGGTTATTTTTCTTTCTATTAATACAAAATTTATAATGCAAATACAACTGTGTTTTTGTATGCTGTGCCTTTCAGCTCTATTTATAATTTGACCATCATTTTCAATCCTGGCTGATTAATATTAGGCCATTAAAATCGTGCTCAGTTTTCTAAAGAAACATTCTCCTTTTTTATTGTTGCTGGAAGTGGTGAACTCTTGCCTTCCCCTATGGCATGTGTAGGATGGTTTTGCCTTTCAGCAGACTCTTAAGGCAAAGTAAAACACTTTCCCATCACATAAGAGTCTCAAAAATTAGGCTCTTGAGGATATCCTGTTGGAATAGAGATGCTGCTCTTGCCCTGTCTCAGTGCTTCAGCAGTCAGCTTCTGCTGACTTGAAATCCTGGAATCCCACCAGTTTGGGTGGAAAGGGGATCATCTGTCCCAACCCTTGTGCAGAATGAGGCCAAGTGCAAAGCTGGGACAGTGCTTCCTCCTCCTCTCCCACCAAGTATTTGCAGGGAGCCATAGGGATCCCCTTCTCCAGACTGTCCCCATTCTCTCCTCGAACAGGGTGGGCTCTGGCCCCTGGGATGCACCTGTGGACCTGCTCCCATCTCATCCATTCTCTCCTGTCCATCTGGCTTCTGCTGCAGGGGCATCCTCCAGCCCTGGGACAGCAGCTGCCTGCTGGCACATTGACCACCATTCCATTCCTATCCACTTCATCCCACAGCAGCTCAATTTCCTTGCTTGTTCCACATGCAAGGACATCAGAAGTGCCACTAAAATGCAAACCACCTTTGCTGAGGACTTAAAAATCCCATCTGCATGAGTGAGCTATATCTATACTTTATAAATTATTCCAAAATGTTTGCTCATGCCATCCGCTTCACAGTGACTGCCTACAGACTCACACATACCCTGCTTTCATCTGAGTGATTCACCATCAAAATGTCCTGACCAAAACCATGTTCTAACAATGGTCAGGAAAACATTGCTGTATGCATTTGTCACTTTCTCTGTAAGATAATGCCCTCACCTTAGTTCAGTTGGAATAGAAGGATGAATGAATTATTAATCTGGGCAGCATTCAGATCTGGGGGGGGGGAGAACCACCAACATTTATGAATTATCTTATGAATACAATATAAATTATTTAGCAGCTATACATCCTTCTCACAAAGGAAATAAAACATTTTTTGGCTGTAGTAGGCTTGCAGACTCCCAAACAGAGATGGAAAGAAAGATAAATCCTAAAGCATAAATGCAAACAAAAAATGTAAGTAACCATGATTTTAAAGACCTCGCTGGCAAAGTTCACCCAGTCACATTTACCTGTGACTTTGTCCACCGTTCTAGGGGGAATAGAGTCATGTTTTTAAGATAAACCCTTGTGAAGCTCTATCTTTTACTTAGGTAAGTTAATTTCATTGTATTTGTTTATTGCCTTTTGTGTGTGTGTGTGTGTAATGAAATCTCATATATTCTGTATTATGGTAATTTTGCCATGAGTTTAACAAAGCCAGAACTCAACCCTAAAATTTCATAAACTGGGGGAATGACTATACACAGAATTTTGAACCCACTGGAATTATTCTTTTCCTTTTCGAGCCCATGCTTTTTCACGGCTGTTAAGGCTTGTGGTTTAAAACAGAAACATTTTTAGGCAAATGTGGTCTTTTTTATCAAATTGAAGATATTTTTTTCTTTATCAACGCTAGGGGGAAAAAAATTCCCTGAAAATTTCTTTCTACTTTACTTTGTTACCTGCAGTATCTCCCACTCATTGGTGTACTTCTGCAAAGAAATTGTTCTGCCAAATGCAAGTAAAGTGTACTGAAAGTCCTTAGCTGATCTGTGGATGGATCATGTAAATACTCTCTTTAAAGAGGTACTAATTGTAGAGATAATTATATGCGTTATAAGGGACTCTTTCCTTACTGACAGCATCGCTCAATATTAGCAACCCATTTTGAGCAATACAATCATGCAAAGGAAATGTTTGCATTCAGTGCAAAATAACAAAGTGCAAAATTCAGTAAGCAAATTAGGTATGATCTACAAGGTGCCCTTTTCTCTCTGTCATTCTTTCATACTCTGGGATCATCTCCAGACAGAAAACCAAGCCTGAAACTTGTCCACAGCTTCATAATAAAGATCTGAAATTTGCTTTGCATATTCTTCTGCAGAAAGAAAACAAGGACAAGCCCCTTGGCTGCTGTAAATGGAAATAGCTCCATTGGCTGTAGCAGTGCTCTGCTGCACTGCACTTCTGGATGTGTTTCCTACAATTTGAAGCATTTCTGATGCAGAGAAAAAGGAAGGGGAGAGCCTGGGACACCATTTCCCTTTGCTGTCTCTCAGAAATCTCTTCAGATTGATACACCTTGGGAAAAAAATACATTAGTTTAATTATGTTCATTAGGAACATTTTATTTTAACCTATTTTATACCATCATAAATCTTGTACCTTGCCCAAACTCGGTTTATTTTATCCCTTGTTTCAAGGAAGGCATACTACTGCAACCACCTCTACACCATGAAAGTTTTATTTAAAATGATACTTAATAAGAAAACTAAACCTGTAACCATTCTAGTTCCCCATTTGAGTTAGTTCTAGGCGAGCCCCTTATTCACTTTGCTAGGACACACCTTTGAGGGATGAGTAGGATAGCACTTCATCTGAGAGGAGCGTTGTATTGTTGCATGAGCTCAGGCCCTTGATGACTGGTCACAAAAACATCCATGGCTGACCTCATGCTAATCTGCAGAGCAGGGTTTTAGTTTCAGAGCCATAGAACCATTAGAATTAAAAGGTGGGAAAAGACCTTAAAGGTCATAGAATCCAACCTTTGACTTTGTCAACCCGACCATGGCACTTGTCCAGTCATTTCCTGAGTACCCCCACAGATGGTGACTTCACCACTTCCCTGTGTGACCCATTCCAATGATTAATAACCCTTTCTGTGAAGAAATTCTTCCTGATGTCCACCCTGAAAATCCCCTGGCACTGCTTAGGGCCATTTCCTTTTGTCCTGTTGCTAGGTGCCTGTATTTTAGAAATAAAAAGGGGAAATTCCTTCTCTACAAGTCTGTCACTGCAAGGTCTTCCAAGAAAAAAACAGAAACCTCAAGATAAAACTCATTTGCTGCTCTCAAAAAGAAGGAAAAGCCTCAAGAAATCATTGTTGCTCTGTTCCTAGGTTTGGATAGATCAGGGACTGAACACAGATTAATCCCAAGCTTTGGGTTCTGATTAAGTAAACTGATGAAGTAAAGAGTACATGGCCACAATTGGATGGGTACTAATAAAGCTCCTAGTAGACCACTAAACAAAGACATCTTGCAAAACATCTGAAACAACACAGCTGTTCTCTTTGAACTAAAAGGATGCAGCAAAGGACTGCTGGCACCTTGGTCCTGATGAATTCAGTGAGGTCCAAGGCATGTGGCTTTAAATGAAGCATGTTTGCATATTGTGTCTTTGTGTTTCTTGTGCAAATACATACACATAAAAATGGTGGTGAGCCCTCACACACACAATTTCAAGGGTTTGTTTTGGCTGATAAATCTGATAATTGTTTTGTTGGTTTACAGCAATTTGTAGACTTAATAAGAGAAGATAACACAAAGGTTAACAATCACCCCACCAGAGAGATTCAGGCAATTGGTTCCTTTGCAAGCCATCAGGAAGCTTCCATAGAAACTTGTCCTTATAGAACACAAGCTGGTTAGCTGCTCCTGGCACTGGGCAAATGGAAGAGGTAAAAAGTAATTATATTCTTTTCAGTGATCAGACTCCAGTAGCAAATGCTCACATGGCTCTGGCTTGCGGATAGATCCTTCTAGCCGAACTACTCATTACTCTTTACAAAAGTAAACATAAATACTGATGAGTGCAAACATAGACTGTTACAGAAATTCTGATATCTGAAAATCTTGCAGCTGCTCTTAATCCCAAGTTCATCTGGAGGGACTAGAATTTGCTGAACTGTGAGTCCAAAAGACTGAAAGAAAACTCCCAAGCCAGTGTTTTCTCTACCTGGAAAGTTATGGAGCTATCAGCTTGAAAAATTACAGGCTCTCTCATGTAATCTTGAAGCTGATTCTGTGACACTTAGTGCTGAAATTAGACAGCATTGTAGGTGGTATCTTTTTAACCTGATGGGATCCCTGTGTTGCAAAAATCCTTAGCATATTGGTTTAAGTATTTTTGCCTCAGGGTAATTTCAGTATCTTGCTCCTTTGTGTTCCAGTAGGGAAGCAAGTGAACAAATGTACAAATATGCCATGGTAAATATGTAAAGGCACTGCTTCTACTCTTACAACAGAGGGATTGATCTAAATTCATTAGCATACAGACATGGGAAACTTGATTGAAAAACTAATTGAAAAAGAAATTGCAAAGAGCATTACACTAGAAGTCTTGTAAAAATGTAGGTTTTTCACATTAACTGTCTTTCAAAAGCATTTAATTTTTGATTATGTATAAATGTTCATATTCAATTCAAAGTTTTTCTTTAAAAAAAAAAAGAAGAAACATAATAAATTTAGTAACTATAAATCCAAGCGTACTTTCAGTTCCACTTTTTTATATTTATGAAAATTTTGGGCTCATCTTGCATATTTCAGTTATGTTTTCTCCAGTCTTTCATGGTTGACAGAATTAGAGATTTATTTTAGATAAGCATTTAGATAGCATTAGATGATCAGCAGCCTTAATTTATAAAAAAAATTTAAAAAACCACCTGAAAATAAGTAAAAGCTTAGGGCTAACATGCCAATTCTATTCTAAGGGTAAGTAAAGAAATATTTTAGGATGAGGATGTAAATGATTCAAAATATTTCGAGTTGACTTACAGTTTTTCATCCTTCATTGTAAAATTTTAATTTAACGAAAATGAAATATATAGAGTCTTGAAAATAAAAGAACAAAAGATCCCAGTACAGAAAATACTAAACAATGCAATCAGTTTTGCTCTTTTAATATTTCCCCTCTTAATCAAGAAAAAAAGAAAGAAAAAAGCCAGCAGCCCACACAGAGAAATCATAAGCAACTGCAGCCTGTGAAATATTGCCAGTCACAAATTTACCATGACACAATGCAGAGGAAGCTATAGTTTGAAGCCAAAGCTGTCAAATCTGAATTTGGAAGTCTCAAAATGCATAGTTAAACATTAGAAAGATGTTCAGGGGAGATGGCCAAGAGGCACCCAGGAGAGACTTCATTCCTATTATCTCCCCTAACGTATGTTTCTAATACAAACATTAGAGGAAATGCTGAAATCAGTGAGGAAAAAAACCTGGCAGTGTAGGATTCAAAAAAGAAGGATCTGTGTCATCTATGTGATGAGGGAGGGAGGGAGGGAGGGAGGGAGGGAAGGAAGGAAGGAAGGAAGGAAGGAAGGAAGGAAGGATGATTTGAGAGTAAGGAAAGTTGTCCTGGTAAAGAATGAAAGAATAGGTTTGGTTGTAATGAAGGTTTGTACTGATTTATTCAATCTGTTTCTCCCTTGCTGCTTAGCCTTTCAATCCACTTTCTCTGTTACTTAGGAACTGCAACAATTAAAAAGAAAAAAAAATTACTCATAAGGTCGGGTGTATTCATCCTTACTGCATACAGTGTTTTTACAGTAGTTATAAGGTATTGAAAATTAAGAGTCTTCCCAAGGAAGTAGTGGCAAATCCACTTTTGGTTTCAAGAGGAACAAGACAGAAACTTAAAATTGTTTTTATACCTGAATGTCTGAGTTTAAATACCGGTTTTTAAACATAGCTGGCCAAAGCAGAAATTTAAGAAGTGTATTTTCAATCGTTAAATAGTAATTTTTATTTCATTTTGCATTATCATAATACTATCTTTTCAACATTTCCTAGGACTGTATTTTTAATTTAATAATGAAAAGTGAACCAAGTCTCTTCTGCCTCTAGTGCATTTTCATTTGTGCCCATGGAGAGCATGGGAACCCATGAACAGAGGCTCTAAACTGTACCAGGTCAACTACAGCCATATAGAAATTAGAACTGAAAGGCAGGCCTGGTTAATTGCCCATGTAACAGTTTGTTTACTGCTAGAGAAAAGGGTTTGGAGATTATCAATGGTTTCCTCTCTTTCTTAAATAAGATTCTAGGAAAAACTTTTGGAATATGAAAAAAAACGCTAAGCCAAAAACTTCAGAGAAAATGTTTGTTTTATGCAAAACTTTTCCTACACAGGAATAGAAACACAGTCCACTTCACACACACCTGCAGAAATAACAGGTGCAAATTGGGAAGGCAGAGTAAAACTTCTTTGTTGTCAGTGTATTAACAACATATTTCATGAAAATTGGCATCAAATAACCAATATGGAAATATTTAGGTAACCACACTTTGGCTTCTCAGAGGTCTGCGCTTGCTGGTTTGCTAGAGAGCACCATTGTAACAGTTTGCTCTAAGCAAATCATATCATATCATATCATATCATAACGTGGGCCTTAGGACTTCTTGCTGCCTTTTGAGGCTCAGAAGTCATACTTGGTTTAAGATTCCAGTCAAAAGACACCCCCACCAGCTGCTTCACTGGTTAAATTCCTTAAATTGCTGCTCCTTGCTTGTAACTTCGAGCTATAGATCTCCCTATGTTTGTGGGATAGACTGAGGAGTTCTCTGATAGCTCTTTTCTTCCAGAGGGTTGAGTTACTTCATTGATAAGTTAAATGGATCACTGTCTTTAAAAACAAGCCTTTTCCCAATCCTTTTGTCATTATCAGTACTCTCCTCTGTAGTTCCTCCATCATCCTTCTTGAAGTGCAGATAATTGAATGGGACTACTTTAGCAGACATCACACCACCAGTGCCAAGCAGAGATTGTTCAGCCTCTGTTCTTCTTCCCCACGCATCCATTTCTTGTACCCGGTATTACAGCAGCTCTTTGGGCCACTGCACCATGCGAGGTTAATTTTCTTCCAGCATTAGCATCACATAAACGAGTTTCTTCAGAATCCTTCTTCCCTCTACTCATTGTTCCCCAAAAATGGCAGCTTGCATCCAGAAATGATGCAGCATACCTTGTATGCTTCAGTAGCCATAGAGATTGTGTAAAGAAAAACTATTTTAGATTTCTTGCAAAAAATTTGCATTTGGCAAGGAAAGCAATCCATATGTCTTATTTTACAACAGTGAATCATGCTTTAAATCCTGAGTAATCCCAGTGAATTAAGTGAAACCTTTCAAAGTGTAAAATATTATACAATGCAATGTCAATATAAACAGGGAACTGTCACCGACTGCATCTACACCACTCTCAGTCTAACACAGGAGTGCACTTCTGAAACTAATCTCCCGACCCTCTCCCCATGCTGAGCTTTGGGACTCAAATCAGAGTGGTTTCTGAGCATGAGAACTGCTTTCCCCTTGGCTGAAACCCAACCAGCATGTCCAAGGTGCCCCAGTCAGGCAGCCTGCAGCACCAGCCCCAGGGGCACCTGGACCCTGATGTTGGTCAATGCAGACACTTGGTCCTTACACCCCTGTTTCATCTTTCCACCTGCCCACAGACACATCTGTGTCTTGTTTGTTTTTGCTCCTCTGCATGCACACTCTTCATGAAAGGGATTGGGCTCTCTCTCTCCTCTTTGTCCTGACAATGTCCCCACTGGAGACCAAAGATCAGTATTAACAAGAATTTTTCAGGAAGATTAGGCCTTCCCAAGGGTAGACTCCTGGTTCCCACCTCACTATGGCCACTTCAAGAAGTGTGCCAGCAGAGCTGCTCCTGCTGCTGGCCTTAGAGGGTAAGATAACCCTCAGAGAACCAGGGGACACATCTGACAGCACTCTCACAACGCTCAGGATTCATAAATCTCCAGAAAACTCAGCAGCTAGGGGTGATGATGCACAGTTAACATCTCTCACATCTGTAGCACAACCTCCTGCTAAGTCTGGCTTTTCTGCAGGAGAACTGATCCTGTTCACTCTCTAGGTGTTTCACTCTCTTGCAGCCACCTCCTAGGTAGAACTGCTTTTTCTTCTGAAATCTTTCATGGGAGGAAAAAAAGATTTGAAATGATAAACTGTCCTAGACATTAATTCAGCACAGCTGGGGCCATGCAACACTGCATGGATGAGGAAAGACAAGAAAAGAGATGATCACCCCACTCTTCTTTCTATTCCAGACTGGCAGGAGGCCAAACTGTCTCTAAGAGTAAATTAGAGCAACATAAAAAATCTCTGTTCCATCTGAGGATCCTAAGGGACCCATACTGCTAGCTCAGCCCTTCGTGTCAGCCCACTAAATAGATCAGAGGAGTGTAGATTACATACATCAAAGTTTCTGATTTATTTTACCTTAAGTAATAACAAGTACGTGTTCAACATACTAAAGAATATTTTCCATATAGTAGATAGGAGTGTTGCCCCCTAACTTGTGTAGATTTTTGGAAAAATCACCAAATTTGTTCTCATGATCTTATAGACAGAAACAAAACCACGTTCAGTGTGATGCCTACCTAATACACAGTGTCCCCGGGCAGCAGATGTGCATTGGTTGTACAACGGCATGGGGAAGGAACTATGAATAGTGCATCCCTCTTTGCAACCTCTGGAACAGAGTGAAAACATCAAAATTCTTGTCAGAGGTTATTAGATTAGGCTGAATTCCTGTTAAAGCCTGAGGAATCTAAATCTTCACATCTCAAAATGGTGGATGAAAAATGTTCACTAGAATGTGCAGGTATTACAGGCCACATGAGAAATAGGACAGAAAAAGGATCAGACCACGCTTCCTTTGCAAAATCAAAAAATTGATAGTTTTTTCTTCCACGAACTTTGAAATAAGGTCTTCCACTTTACTTTTTTATTTCTGATAATACTTTTTCACTTGAGAGGTCTACTTGCACAAGTGGTCATGAATTAAGCAAAATCTTTCAGTCTAATCCAAAATATATCAAAGGTAATATGTGAAGAAAAAAAACAACAAACAGTGATGGTCTCAATTCCTGAAAATATCTTAGTCAATCAGAATTTCCTTCTAAAATTGAAACTCTTGGTATTAACAAGTGGGTAAATGAGAAAATGCTTTTTGTTGCTGCAAAGCAGTTGCTCACATGAGTGACCCCATAAGAACATTTACCTGAATAATTTCAAATTCTGTAAACATGCTGACAAAATAGAAGTCAAAGCTTGCTGCTACAGAAGTGCTAAATAGTAATAATAATGTGCTAAAAGTCTTTACTTTCCCACCACAAACAGTTTGGCAGGACATCTCATAATAGGAAAGCTAGGGATTTAACATATTTGTAAGTGTGACAGAGCATGTCACATTTCCATGTATAGAATATCTACGTACTGCAACGTGAGAACAGCATGGTGCAGCCCTGTCCCAGTAGTGTGGGGATATCTACTCAAGTTCAGTTTTCACTATTGTATCAAAAGTTTGCATATGAATTTTTTTAAAAAACTTAATTGGCAGATACTCTTTTTAATTTTTTTTTCAGTCCATAACAGTAGTAAATAATTAATCTACATTTCAGGGTTTGGTTTGTTTTAGAGTTTTTTTCTGTAGGTTTTTTGGGATTTTTTTTTGGTGGTGGGGGGGGAAGAATTATTTATCTAAAGTAATGTAAAAGAAAAAGCAATTATTTATTTTTTAATTATTCGCTTTTTCAAGAGAACTTACTTTTATTTAGAGCATGGAAAACATGGGGAGAGGGGAAAACATAGAAACAGTCACCAACACAATACAAGATGATGAAGCACTAGAAAAATAACAATGGGTTTCATCTTGTAAAATACAAAATATTTTGCCTTGTGATCCCATTATCTCCACAGTAGGCCAACCCTGCTGGCCCTTGACTTTGATTGTTTCAGGTTAGTTTCCATTTTAATGAGGGTAAGAAACCTCAGCTCTGGCTCCCTTCATTTGGAGCTGCAGGGCTGTGGCACTACTGCTGATCACCATCGCAGCGTCATGCGTTATGAAACTGGAAAAACAAGGCTCTTTAAAAAATGGTGATTTCTTTTATACGTGGTCACTTTTGGGTCTTCTCTTACACCAAGACCAAAATTATTGCAATGGCCAGAGTAGTGGTTCAGATTCAGATTCACTCTTTTATCTTTTACTCTACTGTCACTTTATAGTTGAGGATTTTTTTTTTTTTCCATTTTAACTGGAAAAAACCCAAGTCTTTATCACTGGTCTGTGCAGCTCCTCTTAGCCAAGCATAGCCTGAAAAAAGTGCCTTCCTTGATAACCTTCATTTGAAGTTCTCGGCAAGGATTCCATCAATATTTAACCCCATCTCCCCGGGGGTGGCTGCCAGGACACGGCTGCAGAAAAACAGGGAAACAGGGACCCGGACTGGCCACAGCATCAGCTCGGGAAGTGAGGATACAGCCCTCCAGACCTGCCCTCTCCTGCTTGTCCTGCTCCCTGCAGGACTGGCTTAAACTCCACCAGGAACAGGCAGTGGCGGCTGTGCCCACTTAGAAAATAGGAAAAGTCACCTCCTTATATCTATATGATCCTGCAATTTAATCCCCTTGCCATCACAATGCCTTCAGCTGCCCAGCAAGCTTTCCTTGCCTCCCCGTGTCACCCTGCCTGCCCAGCAGAGCGTGCGGCCAGGCCAGGCCTGGCTGGGGCCAGCTGTCCGAGTGCCTGGCCGGGTCACACTGCGGTTCTGGGCTGGATGCTACAGCAGCGCGGTGGATCCGGGCAGCGCGGGATGAGCAGGATGTGTGCGGCTCCTCAGCAGTGCAAACCCCAACACACGCTGGGAACGCTGCCAGGACGGACCTGCAGTGCTGCTGCTCCCGGTGTCCCGGTGTCCCCTCACCCTCCTGGCCATGCTGGGCCATCTCCTTAGTGTGGGGGACAAGGATGGCACCTACACAGCGGGGACAGCTCCATGGCTGTCCCCAGAGCGCACAATGAGAGCACCTTGGGGGCTCTGCAAGGCTTCGCTCAGGACCATTTTCTGATGAGTTCTCCTCATTTGTAAGCCCACAGCACTTCACAAGCAAGCAAGCAAACAAAAAACACAGGAGCTAAAAATTCTGGCCCATCTCACTATGAATCTGGAGGGTGTTTTTTGTTTGTTTACATTGCAGAGTAATAAAAACGTAATGTAGCTTTTGCATTTGGAGAAAAATAAGGGAATGGGAGCTTACTTAGGAAGGGAGACACGTGTCTGCCTGTCTGTCTGAGCGCAGATGGCCTCGCTCTGCAGTCTCGAGGCTCTGAATATGAAAATGAATCACATCAGCCCGCAACATTTCCCAGTGTTTCCAGAGTTCTGCTTTCAGCACATATATGTAGCAAGGATCTTTGTCGTCCAGACTTGGGTGATGTCATATTTTTCCATCAGGATACTGGGTGACAGCACATTTGTAGGCTTTGGGCTAAATGTATAACGAGCATGAAATCCCCTTTAATGTCAAAGTAAGACCAAAAGAGAAAAAAAAAAAAGAGTGGAAAGGTCACATGGAAGAAACCTCCAATAATAAATATGACTTTTGGGGCCGCGCTAGTCTGGCTGTCACCG
>VRYO01002772.1:72151308-72186094 GCA_009812075.1 Sialia sialis
TTATTAAAATTTTTTTAAGAAATGCTCGGGGAGTGGGGGGAGAGAAATGAGAGGTATTCACGCTCCAGTGTGGAGTTTGCAGAGCTGTGTGGGGGAGGGGATCCCATTCATCGCCAGGGCTTGAATCAGCAGCGGGCGGAGGGGCCGGTCGCTCCCCGACATCGAAGTTTACTTCCAAGTAGGTAAACAAGTTGGCTGCTCGCCCCCCAGCCCGTGCCCAGCCCCCGGAGCCGCGCTGCCCCGGCCCGGCTCGCAGCGCGGCCGGCGGGGCGGGGGTGCGGGAGCCCCTCGGGGCCGCAGCGGCGGGACCCCGACCTGTTGCACGGCCCGGGCCGGCGGGCCCAGCCCCGGGCCGGCGGGCGGGCGGGCCCAGCCCCCGGCGCTGTCACCGGGCCGCGCTGGGTCCCCATTTTGGGCTGCGCCTTCAGGCTTGGTGGTGGAGCTGCTGGATGTGTTCGGTGCACGGCCCAGTATTGGTGTGGTGTGATGTAAAGCGGATGACCCTTGACCTATTTAATGATATGTTGTTGCGTTCCCGGGCGGGCATCCCGCACAGTGCAGCGAGGGGCAAAAACACCAAGCCACACCCTAAAAGTTGGGCTCGCACGTTAATTCCTCAAAGTCGGCGTTTAGACGGAATGAAGGCTCCCCTTTATGCGTTGCCTTAACATGCCTCTTGCTGTTCTCCACGAGGATTCATTGGTACTGCTCCCTTCCTGACGCACAGCCCTGGAGTGTGGATGTGAGCCGAGGGGGAGGGGAGGCGCGCTGCTCGGCGGGGCTCACCCACCGCCTCCTCCCAAACAAGAAAATATTGCAGCACAGGGTTGCAGAAACCCGAAACATTCCATTGAAAGGACTGATGATTTGACATAAAATGGAGTGTAAAATTAAAGTATCAAGACTAGTGTTTTAGGCTAATAGTATGAAAATGAACATATTGTGCCAGAGGGAGATCTGATTATAGGTAATAAATACAAGGTCTTTACTGTTGACCAATATGTCATATCTTTCTTCCTTATCCCATTTGTTAGTGGTCTTTTAACCACTGGATATATAAGGTTTAACATCAAATAGCCTCTGTACCATGTGACTGCACATACTGGGTTTAGGCCTCTCCCTGTCCTGCAGTCAGTGTTCTGTCATGTACAGAGACACTGGGCAGGTTTTAAATTAAATATATCCATTCTGTGATAGCAGATGTTGTTGGCACAGAGAGCCAGAGCTCTCCTAGAGTGTGTTTTGGCGTTGTTGTTTTTTTTTTGTTTGGCTTTTTTTAAAAACATTTACAGATAATAATTACAACATCTCAACGACAGCAGTAGTAAAACAGGGAAGCTTTCCCACAGAAGATTTGTAGAGGGGGTGGGAGGAAAAAGGAAAGCAAGAGGGGGAGGATGCTATCACATTAAAAATGCGTTAAAGCTTTCTTTATGTGCTATATGTAATAATGGTAAAAACAGTGGAGCTGCTGTAGTTGTCTCCGTGTTTAACACCTTCAGTGAGCTGTGCAATAACCAGGGCAGCCCTGGGTGTGCAGACTGGGGAATGAGATGCTGGAAAGCAGTGCAGGAAGGGGGACCTGGGGATCCTGGTCAGTGGCAAGCTGAACATGAGTCAGCAGAGCCCTGGCAGCCAGGAACAGCATGGCCAGCTGGTCAAGGGAGGGGATTGTCCTGCTCTGCTCTGAGCTGGGGCAGCCTCAGCTCCAGTGCTGGGGCTGTTTTGAGTGCTGCCAGAAAAGGAAGACATTAAACTATTAGAGAATGTCCAAAGGAGGGCCATGAAGGTGTGAAGCGCTTGCGAGGAAGCCTATGAGGAGTGGCTGAAGTCCTTTGGCTTGTTCAGGTTAAAGCAAACTGAGAGGAAACCTCATTTCAATCTGCAGCTTCCTCACGAGGGGAAGCAGAGGGGCAGGCACTCTGTGGTGACCAGTGACAGGACCTGAGGAAATGGCCTGAAGCTGTGTGTGGGCAAGTTTAGGTTGGATGTTAAAAAAAGGCTCTCCACTCAGAGAGTGGTTGGGCACAGGGACACACTCCCCAGGGCAGAAATCACAGCACCAAGCCTGACAGTGTTCAAGAAGCATTTGTACAATGCTCTCAGGCACATGGTACAATTCTTGGAGTGTGTTGTGCAGGGACAGGAGTTGGACTTGATGATCCTTGTGGGCCCCTTGCAACTCAGCATATTCTATAATTTTAAGTTTTTTTTTTTCCCTCCCCCTAAGATGGAAAAACATGTCTCAGAAGCAAAGAGAATTAAAAATTACACATACATGTAAACACTGGCAACTGCACAACTCTCCAGGTCTCTTAGGACATAAAGAAGTCTTCTGCAGATAAGTTGTCATCTGAATACATCCTCTGCCCTTCCCCCAACCGAGTAAGATGACTCCACTGTTCTCTGCTATGTCACCACTGTGAGTTATGCTACTGCTGCTTTTTTCAAAAAATGATTGCAGATATTCTACACAATAAGTATTTAAAGAGCAAGAATAAATTAAATCGTTGATGGGGGAAGGGCACCTGGAATTGTCAGATTTCTGCTCCACCAGTTTGCCCAGTTTTCACCAAATCATAGAATATACTGAGTTAGAAGGGACCCACCAGGACTGAGTCCAACTCAGGACAGCAGTGTGCAGGACAGCCCCAAGAATCCACCATGTTATGAATTCTTACCCATCTTGGTGCTGGGGCAACTGTTCCAGTGCCCATCCGCCCTTGGAGTGAAAAACATTTGCCTGGTATCTAACCTGAAGCTGCCCTGATTCAGTTTTGTGCTGTTTAGGTACCGTCATTGATTGTCAGATGGGCTTTTCTCGTTTTTGTGATGATGGGGACCAGAAGCAGACGTGCTGTCCACTTTATATGTCTGATGTGCCATGGCTCCTGGAAGAGCTTCCTGAATGGAGAGTCCTCTGGCAGCAGCAGCTGTTAAAGGCCTGTCATCCCTTTGCTTGGAAGGCGTAGAGAAGAATGTCTCCAAGTGTGGATGGGATCTTATTTCTCAGTAGCTAAGTCAGCAGTCTGATCTGCCTGGGATTTAGCAATGTGCTCAGTTTAGTTCATTGTGGAGATGAGGCTGGAAAAGACATCCCAGGTTTTAGGTTTAGGTTGCTGGGTGATTGCTGCATATAGAGAGGTCGGTGCATGCTTGCACTTTGCTGCCCGTAGCAGTCCAGAGTTAGATTTCATGTTGTACTAAACTGATGCTGTTTGAATTTTAGTAGTGTCGAGGGGCCGCCGTTCAAATCAGGGCCATTTGGGGAATATTGTAGGTGGTGTTCCTCACCCTAAACAGGTTGTAATGTAAGTGAGGGAGACAAAAAGCCAGGAGGGTAAATGCTGGAAAAAACTGACTCAGGAACAGCAGCTGATTGTGGTGCCTTATCTGCAAGAGCACAGTGTGATCTCAGCTGGTAGGAGAGAGGAGAGTTGTTAACACCTGGCGGCACTGCTGCTGGTAAATCTGTCCGCTCTGCCCAAAGAGGGGTGGGCATCATAACGTGATCTGTATTCTGGATTTGCTTTACTACTGCTCTTTTAATTCCTAGCACTTTAGATTATGTACACCAGCCTGCCTTTAAAGTGATCCAGGTTTTGTAACTCTTGGGACAGCTTTTTTTTTTTTTCTCATAATCTTCATTATGAGGCAAGATGGAAGTAATTTTGTAAACTCTTTTTTCAGCTGCTAAATTAAAACTCCACTGCCTCTTCCCCTCCCTCATCTTGCCTATTTTTAGTTAGGAGGAAATAGCTGACCTCTTTACAGCAAGAACCCAGACCCCCTGGGTGCCATTTATGGGTTTCTACCAAATGGCCTACTTGGACAAGTTGGTTGAAATTAAACAAAAACATTGGAACTACAGCTGTACATAGGAATAGCAGCCTTCCTGTCAGTACAAAATCTGTCATTTTAATGGTACTGAAACAAGCACGCAAAGGTGAAAAATAGGGTTTAGGTTATTTTTCTTCAGTATACAAGATAATACTTTAAAAGCTTTTTTTTGTTGTTGTTGTTGCTCTCTGATCATTAATATAATGGAATATTGTTTAAGGATGACTGACAGTGTTTTGTTCTACAGTCACAGGAAGTTCCCTGAAGTTGGGGCGGTGTAAAAGCTAGAAGCAGTCAAAGAAGGGTGTTCGTTTAGAAAATAGTTGACTTCTTGTGTAGAGATTTTGTCCTAGACAGAGATTTATAAATTGTAGTTATTAATGTTTACTAATTCTGTAGAAATATAAACTTGCTTCTGCTGGCTTAACTAAAAGCAAGTTTAACTCCACAACGGGTGAGTTTTTGAAGTAAAAGTGCATGGGCCTTTTACGCTGCTTTTCTTCCTATGCAAATTTGTAGTTAAGTGATACTAAAAAAGTAGTTATTGGATTTTTTCATTTGTTTTTTGAGAAGAGAAGAATGTATTGCCTCTGTTATCTTTTGTTGAGGTCCCAGCCACCAATCCCTTTCTATACTAAGGGTTGTGATCATGACTGCACCTTGGGGTTGGGTGCATCTGGTGATGTGGCTTCCATCTTTATAATCCTGTCCACTTTTTGCAATTAAAGGGGGATTGAGATGTTTAATCCCATTTCTTGGCTGCCTCTGTTTTTAGTATGAACAGTTAATATGTGTCTTGTTTAAACTGGAGTGCTTGTAAAAAGTTGTAATTTTGTGTGAAGTTACAGTGGAAATTTCTGCCAAGAACCTGTGGTGTTCATGCATGATGTACTGATCATGATTATAGTCCTGCAGTATGAAGAAACAATTATTTTAATATTTTAGCTAAATGCATTGCATAACTACATTTTGGCTTGGGTGTGAGCCTTAGTCATTTGCTAGGCAAAGTTCCACAGCCCACTGAACATGTGGACGAGCAGTGCCTCGATGCTTAGGTGGCACGACTTATGGCCTGTTTCTGAACAGATGAGTGGTACTAATAATGTCTAATAATTCTCTGCGTATGCTCATCAAAATACTCTCATCTAATTAAGTAGTGAGTTTTATTGACCCTTTGCTGTTGGAAAGTGAAACAAAGCTTTTTAAAAACCAGTGATCTCCATTAGTATGTAGCAGTTGCTCTGTGCCATTCAAAGTGTGATCGCATTTACTGACCTAAGTTTCATTTAGGCTGCTAATTCTTAGTTACAGTTTAACCTGTTACCACTGTATAGAGGCATTAGAATGTTTTCTGTTACATAAAATCATTATATTTTTAAAATGTAGCAACATTAATTATGATTTAATTTTTTTCCCTATTGATACGCAACTTTCCCATACCTCCAATAAATTACCCATAAAGCAAAAAACCCAACATTTTTCCCTTAGACATTTAAATTGCTCGGAAAATATGCTTTGACATTGTCTTCAAGAAAACAAAGAGGATTTTACTTCAATAGATAAATTGCTTTAGTCATTCTGCAGCATAATGCATTTGTTGTACTCTTTTTTGAAGACAGCAAACTGCCCTGGATGTGCAGTGACAGGCCTTAGCCTCTGCTGTATTTTGCTGTGTAGCACCATCAGCTCTTGATTAATACTCTGCCATTGAATGGAGACTCTACAGAATATTCTGTAGTTCAAGAGTGAAGCCAGCCATTTATGATTTACATTTCCAAATCAAATAGTCATGTTACAGAGGCTCCGCTGAAAGGGATCAGTTGCATTGTTACAATTAACATATATACAGTGCTGTTGTGTTTCATACTTAAAAATGTCCACTGCTAAGTTTGTACTAATCTGAACACAACCCCATAGCCTACAGCAAAATAATTGGAAGATGTTCTTCCAAAAGAATTGACCCTCACAGTCTGCAGTTAATAAATAAGAATTTTACAAAGTGAAGTAAAAATACGGATTTTTTTTTTTTTTTGTAAGCTCATGTGTGTTGGTAACAGAATGAGGAATTTTTATAACACCATGGTAGTTTCTGTGTCATTTAGCAGCTACGAGTTGCTTGTTCACTGTATCAGTGGGTTTAGTCTGGTTGCTGCTGGCAGAGGATTTGTGTGTGTCCAGAGACCCATTAGTATTAAGACTTGTGTTAGCACACAGTCTCAACTGGGACTGTAGAACAGGAATCAGTTTCACAAATACTAATTGTTTAAAATGAACTTTACTAATTGTCATGTATGAGTGCATGCATATGCATGTATATACATGGATAGCCTTAAGATAGTCCAAAAAGTAGTTTTGGAGAAAAAAGGCGTAATCCTGATGTTGGAAAGTGGTGCCAGCATGCAGTAGCTTGACTCTCACACCCTGAACTAGGATGTGCTCAGGTCAGCAGCACCTGAGGTGTTGCAGAGCCAGTGAAATGACTGTAGGCTGGGCCAGGCTGGATGTCAGGGTTTGGAAGGCAGAGGTGCAGCACCCTTTAATTACCTGCTTGTTGAGATGTGGCAGGGTCAGGAGTGCATCCTGTGCTTGTTCATCTGACTGAGCCTGGTGAGACCAGGAGGCGACAGCTGGGGCTGGAACATGCATTCAAACATCAGAATTATGTTATCTTCATCTTTTCTTCCTTTTTAATTTTTTTTTTTGTTTTGTTTTGTTTTTGGTTGCTCTTTGAAGTAAAATTGAAACCCTGATGTTGAGAGAGAGATTGAAGTAAAATTACCCTCCTGCATCGTGTTCTCCACAGATAGGGTCGAGCTTTGCTGACGAGTTAGGACTGGGAATCCAAGCACAGACAGTGCTGGTTCATATTGTGGGGATTAGTTTCCAAGGATATTTATCTGTTGCTTTTTACAGTCACAAAACAAACTTAACCCTTTGCATGCCTGTTTTACTTGCACACATGGGTTAGACCTTTAGGAATTTGGATATAGAATTAGTTCAAACACATGAATTGTTTTCTAACTATTTTGGAAGGTATTGGCAATGCTGCTAAATGAGTAGACTCAGATATCTTAACTTTCCTCTTCAGTTTTGGATTTAATTTTTAATTTTTGGTGGTGGTTTTGTTTGGATTTTTGTTTGTTTGTTTTAACTTTTTGGCTTTAGTTTTGTCCTTTTTTTAATGTAAGAGCTTCTGTAGTTTGTATAGCTTACTTTTAAACTAAAATACGGTGATCTGGAAGGCACAATAAATGGCATGCCTGAGGATTATTATAATGAGGAAAACATCTTCCTTCCTATGCCAGTTCTCAAAACAATGAAAGTAAGGAGCAGAAGCAAGTACATTTTTAGTAAAGTTACATGGTGTTCACAAGACAGATTTTATATCATTCTGTGAAAACTACTCAAGGTTCCTTGATTTTCACTTTGACTACTACTGGGTTTGTTTGGGTTGCTGGTGTTGTAACTCAATAACAATACTGATTTGTATTTGGAGGAATCTGGTTTTGTATTAAAAAACCCAAACACTCTCAGCTCTGATACTTCTGCTAGTATCAGTAAATTCTTACATAATCAGTTAATTTAAATGAGCCAATTAGTTTAAAATTAGTGCATGACAGTGTATCATAAAAATTCATCCAGCTTCATTCTCACAGGATTTGATGTGCTTGGGAAAAAAAAAACCCTGAAGCTGAAAGGGTGGCCCAAAATGCAATACTAGAGTGGAAGGAAAGAGCCTATTTATTAGATACACCTCAAATTTGCTGAAGCATTAACATCATGATTTCCCTCAGTGCTGATGAATGAAAGTTACTTTCCTGGTAGACTACCATCCTGTCTCTACTACTTAGTCTGCTGGTGCTAGGGGTAGAGGTAGAGGGTAGAGGTTAGGTAAAAAGTGAAATGTATCTTAAGCCCTCATGAGCAGTTTACAAGGAAGAGGAAAATGAGTGGTAGTAGGCTACCTCAAAAGCTAGGATTCACTCTTTTTAACCTGCTGACTATCAAGTGGACAATTGTGTTGGTTTTGGGGTTTTTTTGGGTTTTTTTTTTTTGTTTGGCTAATGACATGTCTTAAAAACACTTATTCCTGTGCATCTCTTCAGTGTTATGATGATAGTATGTGTTATGTGTGGCTACTTCATAGTATGTTATTTTGTGGTTACTAGAATGGCTTTTGGTGTATGCCTGGTTTTTCTAATGTTTTACATATTGTATGCATATGTGCCTCACTGTGAATTAAATATTTTATTTTAAATTTTGCTTAGCCTAAGCAATAAATCTTCATGGTATCTACTATGTTACCAACAGCATGTATTTTCAGTTTAAAAAAACACTTGAAACATGGAAGGGTTCTGTGTTCTCTAATGACAGCATGTTAAATACAATTATACATTGTCAGTTTGCTGGCTTCATAGATAAGATTTGTTGTGCACAGCAGATATTTGTGTACATGGAGTCCAGTGTGAAAGAAATTTAATTTCCTCCTACTGAAAATAATATCTGCATGACCTGCATCTCCTACCTCTTTAAAAAGCGCTCAGATAATTGCAGACAATGATTTTTAGTTGTTTACTCCTGTATTCATTTTCCCATGAGCTTTTGAAGTACAACAAAGTTTTTTTTAAAAAATGTAAATTTGAATATACATATATATATATATGTATATATATATATATGAAAAGAAAGAAAAGATCTATTCGTTTAACAACCTCACAAGGCATTTGATAGGGCACACTTTTTCACTGCTGGGTAAATCATTTACATTCAACTTATAGTGGAATGTTATCTGCCTGCCATACTACAGAACTACTGTGAAGGCTTTATGAATGACTGCTTTTGAAGAATTTTAAACAGCAAAACACATTGTCAGTTTATTTTGTTGCTAGTTTATTAAAACATGTGATTGTAAACCTCTACTTACTAAAGTGTTATCCCATTTTTCCATCAGCTTATCTATTAGGATAGCAAAGTATCAAAAGAAAATTAATGGAACAAAAGGTTTTTTCTCCCTTTCAGTATTCAGTTTAGAGTTAGAACTAATGATGGCTTTAATTTGTTAATCTTCTATTAATCTGTAAGTTAGTTTCCTGGCTAACACAATTTGGTTTAGAGTATTAGTTTGCCTCAGAACAAGCCGTTGTTGTTTTTTTTCTGCAAACTTTCTGTAATTGCTTTCAAATCTTTATTTTAATTGCCTTCCTCCACAGAAAAAAAATCTATTGGGGTTTGCAGTGGAATTTAAGAGGTTTCATTTTAATGGATATTTTCTGTGCTCCAGTCTTTCTTCTCTGACAGCTCCCATACCCTGGTAATTCCAGCAAGGACAGAGCTGATGATACATTTGTGTTCTAAACATTCAACAAATGCTGTTATAGCTATGGCCTGATGTTGCAAAAATGTATTGAGCCTGTGCAGGAGATGTCTAGGACCAGGCCTTATATGATGGCAACAGAGATTCTTGACTGATGAAATAAACATTTCTGAGCCTTTTTTATAGCAACAGATGATGTGCATGATTTTAGCTTGAATCCTGACAGGCAGTGTTCCTGTAATGAAGTGGAGATTGCGGTGTCCCTCTCCTTTCCCCTAGCCCACATAAGTAGGTTTTTTTGTATGGCATAACTTCCATGGTCTTTTTTGAGTACTGATCTTATCTGAATCTTCTCCATGCTCTTGGAACTTTTTGTAGATGTGAAGTTGAGATGTAGAGCCTGGTTTCTCCAAAATGTGCAGGAGCTGTGTTGGCTATGTTGAAATTTACTGGGCTTAATATTTTGCAGTATAAAGTGTAAGACTTGGTTGCAAACATATACATTGAAAAGTGACCTGCACAGGTGGATGCTGATGCTTGGAACCTTTTTCAGTGAAGTGCCTTTAGTTTTTGAGGCAAGGCCACAACATGAGGTTTAACAAGCTCTAGCAGACTGGCAAGCAGTGGCAGGATGGTTTCCTTGCCTGTGTGGATCATGAGTAGTCTCAAAACTGTTCTGCCAAATGTGACCTACCACATACAAAGCTCCAACACGCCAAGACTGGTACTGGATGCTTGTCTCGTTCAAGGGCTGCAAGCATCATAGCCTCTGTTAAGAGGCTATATCAACCTTTTCTATTCTAATTTACTGTTTTTCTCTGGTGTGGTTGCTCTGTGTTTGACTGTAGTAGATAAGGAGAATTACACAGAAGGATTGTGACTTTTTTTTACCTTAAATATAAATCTTCTAACTTTTTTTTTCATTTGAGGCCTCAAACATCCTACAGATAGTTGTTCTCATGAAATATTTAGCTACTTATGTTATTAGTATTGTCTTAATTGTTATTTTTGTCTTTGGAAGTACATATGGCACCTTCTGGTGTCTCAAGTGGAGCCAATGTCTTGCCATCCTATTTAAAGTGCTAACGTATGTGAGAAAGTATGCCCTGTGGCCTGAAAGAAACATCATTCATGTATTTGGCAATTGCCTCAGTCTTTTAATTTCTGTTTGTATGCAATGCATTTGGTTAGGTTGAATTTATTATTGATTTCAACTGTTTGCAAATAGTCTACTGACAGAGCATTTGCTCGTGTCTCCTTTGAGCCAGTGTTTTACCCTCATTAGTCTGTGGATGTGTTCTTTTGAATGTTTGCCAAATGCGTTCATAAAATTAATAGAAGGAAAAGTGGGAGAGCTGTGTGACGTGTTATTTGTAAACAACATTATGAGACTGCCTTTCAGTGTTTGACCATAATATACTACATTTATAATTTTCCCCTGTGTTTTCCCTTTTTATTCATTTGGGTTTTGCAAGCTTCCCATCATATACAGCCATTTGCTCAGCAATGTTAATTACCTCATTTTTTGGTATGTTTTGGTTTAATTTGGTTTTGAAGGCTAAAGCTACTAGGTAAATAAATGCAGTAATATTTATCAGTTCTGTAATTTGTAGTTTCAAATCATGGCTTGCAAGCTACTGAGGTACACAGGATTGTTTCTATAGAGAGCTGTGGGGTTAAAAAAAAGAAGGAAGTCTGTTGTCATTGTTCAGTTTTGCTGTGGAAGGTATTTTTATTTGTCCACAAATTTAAACTGGTTTAAAAGATGGTCTAATCACATTGTAAACTTCTTTAGGATGTGATGATATCTATTTTTATGACTTACTGCTTTGTGGGTGTATATATCATTATGCAAGTAATAATCTGTATTTTCACAGAAAGTAATTTATACCAACATTACATTTTGGCATCAGTTTGCTTACATTGTGTAGATATTTATGAAAATATCTCTTATGTAGGACTGTGAACTGTATTTTCTCTGATAGAATACATATATGGCTGATCCTTAATTGTACAAAGAATAATCTGTAGAGAAGCCTTTGGATTCCCTTAGTTTATGTTTACCAGGTTTGTCATACAGGAAGCCTGCTCAGTTGATCTTTCTTTTCTTTTTTTTTTTTTAGGATCTTATGCAGTTTTGTTTGGTTTTAGACTGGTTTTGTTTTTAGACTGCAGCTATTTATATGGCAACATCTTATTTCAGTAAATCCAAATTCTTGCATCTTAAAATGTCAAGAGTTTTGTTACTTGATGTTACTACATTTGTGTTCTCTCCCTTGCTTGAGAGCAGCGCTCCTTGCTAATGTTAGGAGGGGTGAGGTAGAGGAGGTGTGTATGCTGAGAGTGGGGGTGGGAAGTAAAACAGGCTCTGGCTGTTTACACATTCCAGGCAACCATAGATCTGCTCTCTTTGAGGTTTGAAATATTTTCCTTTTCACTATCAGTCTTGCAGATCTGGGGTATTTGGGCACACTGCCAATAAAAGTAAATAGCATTGTGTTAATCTCTTAGATTGAAATGTAATAAACTGGTTTACCTTTTTTGTGTGTGCATAAGAAGAAAATATTAACTGCCCTTTATAATTAAGATATGATGTTTCTTGAAATACTGGAAGTTAGGACTATCGCTATAATTTTTTCTAGGGTTGCCTATAAAAGGACAAAGTAAATTTGACTCTTTTCTTCTTGCTGTAGTTTATTGCAAAGGGAAAGTTGCCTAATCAAAATAATTTTGCTAACTAGATTTTCTGTTTTCAGCATGATAACCATTGGGTCAGGGAGCTGAGGATGACTTCCTCTTTCTCATTTCCATGTACTGTGTGTACAAACATGCATTTTTTTCATTTATTTGTGGTAGGCTTGATCTGTTTTGTAGGCTTTCATTTGATCATTCTGGTTTCCAGCACTTACATTTCAGAATTCTAATGAAATCAGATACAGAAAGCCATCCACCTGCATGTCTTGGGGTTTGTTTTGTTTTTGTTTTTTGGGTTTTTTTTTTTTTCTTTCTCCAGTATTGGAAATTATTTCCTGTAGTCTGCAGTAAAATAGACTGAGCAGGCAAGCAGATGAATAATGATTTCTTCCAGGTTCTGCATAATGTAATGAACAGACCTTCTGTTTATTAATATTTATTATCAATATTTGTATACATGCCACTTCCTTCCCTGAAGCTTGCTTTCTTGGCTTTCTTAAAGCTGTATGCTATGTGTGAGATTGTTGCTTTATTCCAAGTGGTGCAGTAATGCCACTTTGTCACTCCAGCAACTTGCTTTGTCACCAGGGCTTGACACGGCTCAACTTCTTGTTATAAACACTTTCTGAACAAAACGTGTTGCCCTCCAGAAATTTTACCATATCATTATGACAAACACAAAAAAGTCCACCAAGGTAACCGCTATGACCTTCTTAAGACATTCTAGCACATACAGTGCCAAAAGGGACTCAGACCATACAGTTGGTTTTTTCCCAAAACCAGCAATTGCTTAAAACTCTTACGTAGCTGTGACTGCCATCTAATTTGCATTTAGAGGCATTAAACTGCTTTTGGAAAAGCTGTGGTCTTCTTCAGCTAGACCACCAGCAAATTTGATAAACTGGTAGTTTCTCTTGACTGTGTTTTTAGGAAAAAAGTGCTCTTCTCATGCTCTAGAGACCTGGATCTAAAGCCAGAGGTTTTTTGGTGTTGCTGTCAGTTGAGATCAGACTGTTGAGTTTAAGCTAAATGGAAGTACACATGAGCATTACCTGCACCTCATTTTTTCTGTGCTTTTATGACAGACACTCGAGACTGTTTGTATAGTGGCTATGGCTCATGCTGATTATGTTGTTAATAATTGGTGTCTGTAGCATGTGTACTGGCTGGGTGATTTAGAAGCCAACATTTTTGAATACAGATAGCTAAATGAGTGGCTTGTTTATCAGAAGCCTTGGGTAGGTACACCTCCAGTTGAAGTGAGAAGAATTCATGCTGTTTAATGCCTGGATAAGTAATTTGTCTTAGTACGGGGATGCATCATAGCATTCTGACAACAAAAGATCGCCTCTATCTTTTTATACTAAGTTAAATAAAGTGTTACATTAAAAATATTTTTAAGAAATCCTACCAAGAGACTGCTATCAGTCTGTAGTTACTTATTAATTATATGTATCGATATCTAGAAATTAGCAGTCTCAAATGATGAACTGTACTATGTGAGAATTACATGCAAATTACACTGGCTTGGAGGTTTCATATTTTTTTCTCTGTAGCTTCTCTAGAAGTGTCATTAAGCTGGTTGAGAATTTAGTGTAGGGTATTAACTGGAAGTAATTTGATGTGAAGAACAAAATGTGATGTACTGTTCTGGTCCACAGAGGAGTTTAGGACCTCTAAGATAGTAGCTTGGATTTCTCATTTTTTTCTCTTTTTGTTTAGGTTGAGAATATTGGCCTGTTTGAAGCTTACTGTAGGCTGTTTAAATATTGACCATTAATTTCAAGCCACAGAAACTATGAAATGAAAATTTAGATCTACATTTAAAGTTTTGATTTTTACCGTTTTTTTGCTAGTAAGTCTTTGACAGCCAAAATCAGTATGACAAATTTGCATTGTTTACCTAGCAAAGCAGTTGGGTTAGTTGTTGAAATTGTACCACCTGATAGCTTTCTGTAGAATTATTATTTAGTACTCCTTTTTTGATTCACCGTATTTCTTAGAAGTCTTAGTTGTGCATCCCGTTGATGCAGTGAAAAATCCCCCAGTCCCAGGGGCATGCAGCTTGCAATGGAAAGAGGTTGTTATAGTACTCAATTTGTTTCTTCAGCTCTAGTAATGGAAACATAAGAACACTTCTAGTACATCAGCAAGCTACTGTTTCAAGAGATCTTTCACAGGGAAATAAGAAGAAAACCGTAATAATTTAAAGAAAAGGAGCACAATCTGGGCCTATCTGGCAGATTTTTGTTGATCTTATGCAATTGTCCTTTCCAGAAGGTTTTTCTCACCATTGGTTTCACAGTTTTTGAACCTGATAGTTTCAAAGCCTATTCTCAGCTAGGCTGCTTCCTGAGAAGAGTGGTGTCTGGTGAGGTGTTCATGTGTGCCACATCACACTGCTGAGAAAGAAACTGTTTTGATCCTGCAATTCTTGCTTCACTTATTACATTTAATGTTCCTTTTGGGAGAGAGGGAGTGAGAGTGAAGCAAACAGCAGTGCTGGTATGCTGTGGTTTTATTGGAGACAGAGGCATGCATACTAGCTCTCCCAGATTTGATCTCCATGAGTCTTATCCATGGTAGGTCTGGTCGAAGCTGGTAGTATAACAGTAGCTGATCCCTTGAAGGTGAGAATTTACACAGCACCAGTTTCAGCCAATTGAGAATTGGCCTTTCTGAAAGAGAAAATTGCTTCTGCAAGTATTAATACATTGCTACAAATGGTTCTGTTGATGAGTCTTTAAAAAAAAAAAAAAAAAGAAAATAACACCAGAACAAAACAAGAGAAGAAAAACAAAAGAACAACAACAAAAAACCCACCCACAAAAACAACCAACCAACCTACCAAAAAAAAAAACCCCAAAAAACCAAAAAAACACCAAGCCCCAACATCCCCTGCCAAAACAAAGTTAAGCAGATGACACACTTGTTAATTGAGCACTGATAGATTGCCTTAGGACATAGGTGCTTGCATTTTGAATTGATTCTCAATTGTCAACTTGATGTGTGTGGGAAGTAAAGTGAACTTTTCATGAAAAACATTCTCCTAAGAACATTTGCTATTCGTAGTTCTGCTGGTACACGTAGGTGTATGTTTGGGGAGAAGGGAAGTCACATATTAGTATTTTCACATCTTCTAAATCAAAGAGTTGCCTCACTTAGCTTAAGCAATGCAGTCTTTAGATCATATCCAGTTGTTTGTCTACTGGACAGATGTATTAATTTTCCAGTGGAAAAAAAGTTTTCTTACTTTAAAGAACTTTAATTTTGTCATTATAATTGCAGTCACATTAATTTAAATGCTGATGATAATAAGAGTATTTATATAAAGGAGATGATTATGCCTGATGGTACACGATCAGAATTAGGCTAAAGTTTTTACGTTATCCCTCATGTTACTTGCATAGACATACATGTTCCTTTTTCCAGTTCTTTCTTCAGTAGTTTGCAGGCTATTTTGGCAGTTGTATGATTGCCAGTACTGTACAAGTTGACACTGATCTAAAAAGGAGCTGTGTTTATAGCTGAGAACTGATCTTTTTGCCAGTTACAAATATGTCTTTTTCCTCCTTGAAATTACTTCAGTGTAGAAATTAACTTAATAAAGCCATTTCCCCCTTAATATCTAGACTTTTGGTTCTTAAACATTAAATAGAAGTGTTCAGGAGTGGGCTGAATGGAGCTCTGAGCCTGATCTATGGGAGGTATGTCCCTGGCCATGGCAGGGGTGTTGGAATGAGATGATCTTTAAGATCCCTTCCAACCCAAACGGTTATTTGATTCTGTGAATATGCTGAAGTTAAATTTTAAATAGTTTGCCTCAAAAAATCCCAAAAACAAACAGAAAGGGGGGCCTCTTACAAATGTATTTATGTACTTAATATTTCTCTGAAATAGGTGTCTTTATTGTAGACCAGACATTTTCTTCATATAGGAGGTGGCTGTAGGTGTTCAATATTTATGTCTGTGCTTAACTGTGTACACAATGGCTTCACAGGAATAAACAGCAGCAGTTGTGTGCAGAAAGCTTTGTGTGTGAGTGTATGTTTAGGACCTGATCTGCATTGCTAGTTTATAATTCCTAAGAATTTCCTGTCTGGATTTGAAATGTTTTAAACTCAGTCTTACTTCTATGTTGTAGATTTCAAAAACAGTAGCAGGTAACTAAGAGCTTTCAGTAGGCAGTGAGCACCTACTTGCTGGGCCTTCTGATTTGTTTTTGTGGTTCATGTTTAATCTTTGGGTACCCCCAGCCCCCTCTCAGTGAAGGCTAGAGGCAGGAATGTTTACTGCCCACAATGCTCTTAGGGAAGAACAAGTCTGTGAGGCTTCTATGGAAATAACACAGCATTTAGTAATGAGAAAATTAGCAACTCTCTTAATTGCTCGTGAGACATACCTGCGTAGAATTGTGCTTTGAAATTTTCTTTCAAGTTATCTCCATATCTCTGGTCTGAACTTTATATCCACCAGAAATGCAGACTTATTCTGCAACTAAAAGAAAAACGTGTGCATTTCAAACATTGTCTAGTCATGGTTAATTCCATGTGTTACAATCCTTAGAGAAGTTAATGCTCCTTTCTGAGATGAAGGAGGCCTGTTGCCAAAGGAATTGAATAAAATTCTAAGGGCAAAATGAAAAGACAGGTGTTGGGATCGCAGATGAAGCTTTGGTCAGATGAAGGAAGTGGTCATAAATATGCAGTCTGGTTCGTAATGCAGGAAGAAGGGAACTCATGGCGTTGCCAGACAGTGTATATGCAGAGTTTGGGTAGTTCTTAAGTGTTTGAGGTGCTTTTTCCCTCTTGCATGAAACAGGATTTTTCAAAAGCTCTCTGTCTAAGCCAGGCGCTATACTTCATTTACCCAGCCATTTTGAGAAACAGTGTGAATGCCTTTTGTGTTGCTAAAGGCCCTGGTTTGCAATATTTTCCAGAACTGCAGTGAGGTCAGCCGGTGGGGCTGTGTCTGCCATGTGTCCCCAGTGCTGGGACCAGCATCCTGGCAGGGTCAGTGCTCGGGCTGTCATTGCAGGCGCTGCTCTGTGCCGTGCCTGGCTCCTCAGGCACATTGCTGCTCACAGCTCTCCCTGACCCAGGCAGGGCATCTTCTGGGACAGTGTGACATTTCTGATGGAGCCCCTGTGCCTCTCCCCCGAGAATATGAGAGAGACAACTTTGCCATGGGGGTTTGTTGTGGTAGAACGCGTTGGCCAGCAGGCGTTCTGGGGAGCCTTGGAGGAGGGTGACAGCAGCAGCGAGGCTGAACTTGCCTGGCATAGCCATATGGCTGTTGAAATATTACTGTCAAACCGCTTCTTGCTGGTAGGCAAGAGGGCTGGGGGTGGAGGAGGCAAGAGCTGGGGAAGAGGGATGGATGGCAACCTTTCCTGGGTGCTAGGGGCTGTAGGATGTGCTCTCCTCCTCCCCTGCCCGCTGGCAAGGGCTGTCCATTATTTGCAGCTATTGTTTGATGCAATTAGTTTTTGTTGACCAAGATGACCTTAATAGGTTCCATTTATGTATCTTGGTTTTATTGCAGTTTAGACCTCTAAATACCTGTGAGGTTCCTAAAAAAATACGGATACTATTAATTAGAAGCTAAGGATTATAAGCTTTAAATAATATGTACCTTCTTCATTTTTAACTACCTGAATGTATTTAAAAATAGACTTTCACTAAAAACGTTTTGATAAATGATAGCTGATTATTATAAAAAAACTAATCTATGTATTTTCCTTTTTTTTCTGCCCTTTTTGTCTGTTGCTTATTTGAGACACTTGTCACATTTAGTGTTGTAGTCCTCCAAGGTCACTGTTTTTCCCATCTAGTCTGTTGAATGTTTTACCCCATGGTGAAGGCTTTTTTAAATAGTAAGAATAACATGAAATCATTTTTAAATCCATAAAAACAAGCATAATAATTACAACTGATTTAACCTGTGAGACTACCCCACTTGTTTGAAATTGAGCAGATTTCACATAGACAGTGTCTCTTAAAATGGAGGAAAAGGAGAGAAAAGAAGTAGCAATAGCTGAATGAAAGGCCTTAGAGCTAAAAGCCTAATATGTAATGGAGTATTTTTATGCCATTTTGCAGTCAGCAACAAAAAAAAAGCAAGTACATGGGACTAGAAGCTGAAGTCTTCTACTGTGAAATGGAAATTTATCTGGTATATTGTACTTTTAAAAATATTAATGAGTGCATGCCAGATTATTGTTTAGCAGTTACCATTCTAGTCCAAATCAGAATTGAAGTTGGCAGAACATAAAGGAAATTTCAAGACAGCTAAATATCATCATCCAGAGCTTCATTTACTGTTTGTTTTTGTAACTTCAAAAGTACGATACATTGAGGAATAGGCATGTTAGTCACCAGCACAGTCCAGTTCAAATAACTTTATTTTTATGAATTCATCCTATTTAAGAATTGATTAAAATATCAGTATTGCTGTCTTTAAAATTGAAAAGCCAGTTGTCTATTAAGAATAGAGCTGTTTAGACTGGAATAGCAGACTGGAATACAGTGCTTCTCTGTAACTGGAAGTGCGTCTAAAGCACCGTGCTTTTCCCTTGTGAAGTGGCTTGCCTGGCTCTGGTGCTGTGCAGTTACTTAGGTGTTTTATGTTACTTAGTTATGTTACTTAGGTGTTTTACTCTGCTGACAAGTAGAGCCATTTCACTGGATCTTAACTTGCACTGCCCGGATACGAAAAAGATTGAGAGGAAAAAGAAACTGAAATAATGTTTGTGTACCGTGGGCACATTAACAGCTACAGCTAGACTGAATTCTGTCTGATTTCAGCACTTGCCAGCCAAAGCCAGAGTTAAAATGGTAAAAACTAAAAGGTGGGTCTGCCCACAAACTTTCTTTGGGTAGCATGAGCTACGTGGGAGCTCAGGCATCTTGAGTAGGTGTTTGTTACTTGTCTAAGCATTGTCAAGGTTTTCCTAAGAAACAAAACCTGAAGTTTGGATTAATAGAATCATAGAATATCTCAAATGTAAAGGGGTGCAGAGGGGTCATCAAGTCTAACTCCCTGCTCCTCATAGGAGTGCCTGAAACTAAACCATAGGGTTAAGAGCATCATCCAAGATGCTTCCTTCATCAGGCTTGGTGCTGTGACCATTTCCATGGGGAGTCTGTTCCAGCTACCCTCGAGGTGAAAAACCTTTTCCTAATGTACAATTTGGCATTGTCTGTCACTCCATTCCTCCCAGAATAGAGCACTTGGTTCTGTTAAACATCAGCCACATTCCACAGTGCTCAAAGATAACTAATTCCTCCAGGTGTTGTAAGGATTAGCAGCTCAGGGGGTGAAGGAGACCAAAGTCATGCCACTCCCTCACCAAGTGGGACGAGCCCTTGGCTAATTTGGGGTGCATTCTGTGAGGCAGCACTGACGGGCCAGGTAGCACAGGGCATAATTGTCTGGGTAATAGCAGGAGTTTGTGAGGCTCTTCAGCAGGCCTGGTGTATGAAAATGTCAGAACCCAGATTATTTTAGTTCTGCGGCTTATAGGACAACATATTTATTCATTATGTGAGCTGCAGTCTGGTATGAACTTAATTCAAATGCCTATTTGCAGAAGGGGCATGAACTTACTCTTTTTAAAATACGTTCTTGAGTGTAATTGTGAAATGCACATAAAGTTATAAATCCATCAGCAAACTGACTATTTTAAGGCCAGCTAGTCATGTTTCCAGAGATTAGATTTTTACAAATGTGATATTTTTAGATGGATGAAAATGAGCATATACCACATGCTGGAGGTATGAAGCAGCTTTGTGGGCTGTAAGTTTAAAACCTTCTATTTACAATATGATATTTTAAAATCTAATGGTGTACAGTATCTGTCAAATGGTATATCATTATAGTGTAGTACAATTGTAAATGTCTTCAGAATCATTGTATAAATTTATTATTTATCATGCAACTAGATAATTTATGCTGATAATTAAGACTTCTTACGTAGATAATTTCTGTAATTCTTGTGCAAGGAATTTTTGTTGCTATGCTATGTAGAAAAGCATGTATAAATTTCTTTTGCGATACTGGGCTCTGATGTGCAATAAATAAAGGCTAATTTATTTTTAGACCACATTTCCACCCTAACCTGCCATAGGAATGTGGATTTTCATTACATTTTAATTGGTTATTTTTGATTATGGCCTGGCTGACATTTCAAAATGTGCCTTATATGTAATAAAATGCCTACCTCTGATTTCTTGGAATTAGTTGTGGCACAGTTATCATCCAGACTGATCCTAGGAGGACAAGCTGCACCAGGGAGTGCATCAAACAGCATCACCAGTCACTCAGAAGAGGTGATTTCTTTCCCCTCTGTGTTAAGCATTGATTCAGATTTACCTTGAGCGCTGTGTGCTGTTCTGGGCCCAGAATTTAACAAGAATGTGTCTAGAGGAAGTCAGCAAATGTGGTGAAAAGGGCTGGAAACATGTCCTGAGAGGAGCAGCTGAGGACTTTTGGTCTCATCTCCTTGGAGAGAAGGAGCCTGGGAAGCAACCTCATTGCTCTCCATGGCTTCCAAAGGAGGGAAGACAGAGAGAGAGGTGCTGGTCTCTTCTCCTGGGACGGCAGTGAAAGTTTGTGTGAGAATGTCTCACACCTGCACCAGGCTAAGTTTAAACTCAACATTAGGATGCATTACTTTACCAAGAGGGTGGTTAAATGCAGGAGCAAACTTCCTAGAGTGGTGGTCAATGTCCCAACTCTTGGCCAGTCCTGAGCTGGACAGGTTGAGACTAGTGAGAGTTGTTGGTCACTTCCAACTCTATTCTATTCTATTCCATTCTATTCTATTCTATTCCATTCTATTCTATTCTATTCTATTCTATTCTATTCTATTCTATTCTATTCTATTCTATTCTATTCTATTCTATTCTATTCTATTCTATTCTTTAGCTGTGAAGTTCCTCTTGCTTTTGTTACTAGACCTATAGCTTAGTATCTCACAGATCAGGCTGGACATGTATCCTATAACCATGCAAAACAGAAGGAAAAAAAGTACCCAGGCATTCCTTTACATTTGGACTTCATGAAAAGCCTGCTCTGAGTGTGGGCTCAGCTATTTTGGAATGTCCACTGTGGAGAGTCACGTAAAAGCGTTTGTTACAATCTCTTCTCAATACTTTTTCCAGTACCACCTGTGTAGGTGGAGCTACTCTGCAAAAAGTGCTGTTGCCGTTTTCATTTTTTTGTTTGGTTTTGGTTTTTTTGTTGTTGGTGTTTTTTTTAATAATTCTGTTGTAATCTGTCTAAACCATAGTCCATTTATCTATCCCCTTGCTGTAACCAGGCATGTATCAAGTGGTTTGAACTACATTGTATTAGATCATAAAATCCTTCTCTAATAATGAGGTGCTTATTCTCAGCAGTGGTTACAGGAAATGTGATAGATATAAATATGAGTTTGTGGAAGACAGGGAGAAAGGACTTGTGAAATGGCAGTAAAGGGGATGACTGAGCTGCTATGTATGTTCCATTTTGGTATAATAAGCAGAACATTCTGAAAGCATGCAGGTTTTCTGTCAGAAATTTTGGCAATAATTTATCCTGGAAGAAACATTATGTTAGTAATTGGGACACAGCTCAAGAGAAATATCGGTCACTCAGGGTTAAGCTCACCATGTCTGATGATTTTTCTTGGATTGACATATCTGGGTGTGATCGTGCTTGCTTTTGTTTTCTAATTATGCTGAGATTTAATTACCTGTATTTAGAATGAAATCCCCTGAAACTGGAAACCATTTACATTACTTTGCAACATTTCTGAAATGCTACACCCACAATAAGTAATTTCCCTCTTGTTAGGTCCAGCTGTGAAGAAGTGGTGCTTTAAGGGAGGGATCTCACCATGTGATTGGTTGGGATCAGGTGCATGAATGGAATGATTAAAACTTGAAAGCCTCCCTTCACCTGTTTTTGCTCTATAGATTCTACTGAGAAATTATTAACAGGTGCTGAAGGCATGAGTACTGCCTACCCTGAACTCTCAATGCACAAAGAAAAGATCAAGCATAGTCTTTTTGGGGTGGCGGTTTTTGGTTTGTTTTTTTTTTTTTTTTAATGAAAGTAAACCACCGGAGTTGGAATTTGTTGTGAGTGTGGACTAAGCTGACAATTCTCACTGTATTTTCAGTGACAATGAAATGTAACTATTAATAACCACATTGACTGTTGCTTTTCAATCTGTTTTTGTGTCCTACCACAGGGAGGACACTAGCAGAATGAGAAGGGATTAAGAACCTATTTTAATCAAATGTTAAGACACTACTGAGAGAGGTATGGCTGGGGGTGCTACACTCAGAAAGAGATAAAGACACCCTTCTAAAATAACAGATTACTTTCCTCTCCTTCTTTGCTTTGTATCTTTGCTTCCATCCTCCACATCATGTCTGTTAGCCTGTAGATTTTGAAAAGATAACATTTGCTTTCTCTCCATAATCAAGATCTCAATCCCATTTGCGTTGACATTTTAGTTTTATGAGGGAGAATGCATTATGTAAAGTTTCCATTAGTCTGCAAATTATTAAATTAAGTGTTGAAAACATGAGTTGTTTGTGGTGAGTGAAGCAGAGCAAGCTATGGAGATGATTTGTGCTCGTCAAAATTACATAAAGTTGTTGGTTTGGTTTGTTTTTTTTAGGTTAGAGAATGTAGCCTACCATTCACTTTGCTTCCCATCTTTTTACATTTGTTTAGAAAATTAAATAGACAGAACAAAGTCCAAGTTCTTAATAACAAGTGAAAGCATAACTATAATTTGTAGTTGGAAGTACTATGTGTAGCATTTGTGGCCATACATTCCTTTGGCAAGATGTTACATTCTCCTAGAACATATAATTATGTATCATTGCTTAATAAGGAGAGGACTTCTTTGTCAAACATTTCACTGTACTGTTAAGCTTTCAAACTGCATGTTGTAATAGAATGTTTTGGAAATCATCAGAAGATTCAACTGCTGCGTTTCTTTTCCTGGTGGCAGATAACATTGCTGCAGCATTAACTGTAGTCTAAAATGGGTAAAAGTGTAATATGCAGTGGTGTATTTGTGCATAAATAGTACAGGAATATAAATGAAATCTGTCTCAACATGCACTCATGATAACATTCTTCCAGTTTGTTTACAAAATGAAAGAATATCTGTCTCTGATAGAAAATTCTATGTTTAAAGCAGTGTCTCACTATCCTTTGAAGTGTTAAATCCTCCTGGGTTTCATTTTTCTTGGCACAAGAGTAGTGGATGTTTAAGAAGCCAACAACATTAGCTTGCACAGGAGCATTCCTGTCTTATTTTTGTTTCTAGGTCTGTTTCCTGTGTTGGGGGAAGGGCAGCGAGAGCACAGCTGCTCCCAAAGTTCAAGATGAAGCCGCTTCCTCAGTGTGTTTTAAGCCTTGGTCACAGTTTCTTACTGGAAGTCTTTAAATGAGCTTTAGTCTGATCTTCAATTGCGCTTTTATAAGCATGAAATCTCCCTCCTTCCCCCCCTCTGTTCCCTGACCCTCCACCCCAGTCCCCAGCAACAAAACCCACTCTCTAATAAAACAAAACTCCTGATTATCTGAAACATAAATATCAGAGAGGACTCTCAAAAACAGAGCATTTGCATGTTGCTGACTTCAGCATAAGCTTGACAGAGCAATTGATCAATATTAGTTCTGAGAATTTTTTTTCCCTTCATTTTTAAAATGTTGATGCAAGCTAGTACAAAAGATTGGCTCTTTTGGACACCAAAGCTGCTCCATTTGAACCTTTATTTCTCAGATAAACTGAAACATCAGAGAGAATAGGAGATTAATTTTTTGCCTGTTCTTTATGGTACATCCAGTATTTCACATGGAAAACTAACAATCTTTCCTTCTCTTACATGACCTTATACATATTTTAAACGAGGTCTTCTATCTGAATTTTGACATATATTCCTTGAGCAGAAACGTTTATAGCTTTTTGTAATTCTACAAACATAGTAAAGCACCTCTTTCTTCCATTTCTTAACACATTTTCATTGTGTTAAGTTGCATTCATATGTATATAGAAGGAATAAACCAAGCCTGCAGTGGGAAGAATGTAATTGTTGCAGTTATTCTCTTTCCATGCAGTGGTAGGGCTTTCTTCTGAGGTACCTTTGCTTATATGGACTGCTTAGGTGAGAAAGAAAATCACTTATTGTTGATTGTATTTGAGTTTATTGATGAGATTGATGTTTGGATAGGAAGAGTATGTTTTGTTTAAAATGAAGAATAATGTGGGAAAAAAAATTGTTGCCTCCCAGAGGCATATAGTCTGGGACAGCAGGAACTTAGATGGAAGTCCAGTTTTCAGTGTGGCTGTTTCAAAGTCTGAAGGTAGTTTAATCCAAACAGAGCTGAGAAAGAAGTTAATGTTGGTCTCTCACTGTTGAGTTACAAAAGTGTTGGCAGATCAGGAGGACAGGAGAAACCTGCCTGAGCACCAGCATAGGAGACCAGATAACTGAGGTAGTTGTAAGCCCAGATTGTGATCCAGGTGAAATGATGAAGTAACTGATGTGGGGCTTAGTAAATAAAGGACAGAGGAGAATCACAGGATAGTGGTAGTGCTTGTCAGCATGAGTTTGTTAAAAATAGACCCTGTAACACTACTACTCATGCTACATTTTTGAGCTGCTTATATACACGTTGGGCTGTTGACAAGGAAGAAGTGTAAAAATATCTTCTATAAATTTGCTTCCTTGGTATCTTGGGCATTTTTGTGGAGAGTCAAGAATAATGCATGATAAGGAGGTGCAGTAGGTTAATTAGACCTAAGGGAAGATTTTGGTGGTCTCCTTAGTATCTGTGTGTACCAGTGGGCTGCCAGTCCTCCACACTTGCACATTTATATCGGCCCACATAAATATAATCACTGAAGAAGTTTATAGAATACTCGAAGATCGAGAAAATAAAAATGACTAGAGCAAATGGATGAGTGATTGTGCTTGTCAAACTGGGCAGAACAAGATCTTTGCTTTAACCCAGCAAATGCATGTGAAGGGGCGAGGACACAGAGCAGTAGATTCCATCCTGTGTAAAATATCTGCAGCTGAAGGGCTTACAGGACTCTGGGTATGTAAGATGGAAAGTGTGGGAATGGGAAGGGAGATGGTACTCTGGCTCTGGGAGGTCTAAGCTGGATTGTTTTCTCTAGTTCAAGTGACTACAAATAAAGGAGAACATAGATGAAGGTTCAAAGAAGAGTTGCAAGATTAAAGAGTGGAAAGAAGCCTTAAGTAAAAAGGTTCTTTGAGTTTAAGGTATTGAGTTTAACAAAAAGCTAAAATGTATTCTCTTTGAGCCTTCTTAATGTGTTAATCTCTGAACTTCTGTGTTTATTTCTAACTGGGAGAATAATGGAGCCCCTCTATTCTGATTCCAGTTCTGTCATGTCTTGACAGTTTTAAAAGCTTCACAAATTTTATATATAAAAAGGGCTTAAGAGTATTCAGAGTAGTAGTTAAATATAATTACCTGATTTTATAGATGGAGAAACTGGAATAAAGTCACATGTTTTAGTTCTGCCTCTGGATTTTTTATGTAGTACATTTGTAGAAATCTCAAGGTAGGGCTGTTTTGTAATTGTAGTGTCCGTTGCAGTGGTACAGTGAACTTTCCAAATTCAGGATAACGTAATTTTTTAAAAAGAATTTCATTTGTTACCTGAGCTCTCATCTTGAAGAACTGTGCTAGTACCTGCAATCCTAAAACTGAAATTCAGTGGAAACTGAGATGGAAGGTTAAGGGATTTGATAATTATCTTATAACTATAAAAAGAGAACAATAGCTTAATGAAAAATATATTAAATACTTTGTTTAATAATCTAGTAAAACACAAGCATATTCATTTATGCGCTACTCAGAAAAAACAAATAGGTGAGAGTGGTATGAACTGTAGAGCATTCAGGAGAAAGAGTGAAGAAATGTGTGATAGAGTGAAACATACTGGAAATAGACTCAAGGAAGAGCAAGTAGTCTTGCTCTTCGCTTTTAAAAATGCATCAACTTAGTTATGGGATCAGTATAATACACTATGTATGTATATAAAACTACATATGTATATATATATATAAATGTTATTTCTGTAGAAATTAAAATAGTTTTTCTGTATTAAGAAGTGCCATATGCTGATGCTGGAGAAAAGTTTTAGTGCCATTTCTTACCATTAAAATATATATTAAAGAAAAAGCAATACAACCTCTAAATTATTATTGTGTACTTTGCATAAATGTTCATTATGTGCTGTCTTTTCCTATATTAGTAGCAGGAGACAAATAGTGAACTAAATAATGAATACACTACACAATATAGTGTTTTCAAGCAAAATGCTTATAGTTACACAAAGCAGGAAAAACATAAAAGCAACACAAAAATGTGGAGGAGGTAAAAAGATTTGTAACCAAAGGAACAGGGTATGGAAATAGAATCTGAATGTTCACATATAAGCAGTTTTCATATTAATATATAAATAAATATACATATGCATCTAAACAGAGTTTGACTAATCCTTCTCAATTTGAATTTTCTCAAGGATAGCTGCATACTTGCTATCCTATATCAAATGAATTATTTTTCAGGTATAAACTTGTCAGCAGATGTTCCAGTGTTCTAGTCTGCTTCCACCCTCATGATATGATGGGGTGTGGTGCTTCAAAACTCGGCTGCTCTATAGCTGGGAAGAGTGATTCAGCTTTAATTAGGTCAGTCTTTTAATGTCAAAACCCTCAAGCCTTCCATTGGACCCAACAGATGCATGGCAAAAAATTGAACCCATGAATCTCAGTGCTGTGTGTGTATACACGAACTCTTGGAACTTCAGTGTTGTGAGCGCTGTAAAACCGGAATTGTTTATGCTACCAGCAAACAAATAACACCAGGTTCTGCCTTCAGCCTATTCTGAACTTGTTAATAACAAAGCAAGCATGTTCCAGGGGGATTATGAATGGCGATAGTCTGGCAAATTATAAGAATATTGAGATAGTGTGTTTATAGAAAGTGTTTGGCAGATGTTCGGAGTCAGTGCTGAAGGGCTCAGCAGGACAGAAATTGTGGCTGATTAAACCTGCACTGACTTAACTTCCATGTCAAAATTGTGTCATTGCTCACTCTTTTTAGCTTGTTCCAGGTGAAACAGGGATCCCCTTTTTTTCTTCTCTAGCCGTTGTTACTTTAGAAAACAAGCCCCAAATATGAACTGTGCATTAATGTTGTCTGATGTGATCAACAGGGAAGATTTTCCTCACGTGTACTCTACTATAGATGGTGGATGATCGTGTGTCTGTTTTTAGGACTTGGCTAAATTTTTCTCTAAACGTTGTATATATTGTGCATTTGTCACAACAGGCAATGTTCATTAGTGTTACATTTAATAGAGGTGGAATATGTAAATACATCTGTACCCGTGGTTGTACAAGCCTATTCTAAAATGCCATATTCAGTTCTGTGGTACTTCTGACTTAATGACTTTTTTTTTCCAGCTCAGAAGTATTTTTTTGCAGCTGAACAACATAAGCAAAAAACCTGCAGATTTTTAAGTTGAATGTTACCAGAAGGGTTCCTTAGACTGTGTATTATTATTTGAAGGGAAGGGGGGGCAAGAAAAAATACAGAAAGAAATTGGCTTTTTCTCCACCTTTTTTCTGTGTTCTCAGACCACAGCAGAGTTTTGTGTGTAAATAATACATTTGGTGATGTACTTTTTTTGAAACTATGTTTCTCACATGCAGGTATATTTTAATGTTGGCAGCTGTTCAGCACTACCCTCTCTCTTTCAGTCTGTGTCCTTCTGGGAAATCAATGTCTGGGTGAAGGGAGAGCAACTTTCTCTACTCTCCTGTGGCTTATAGCAGTATATGAAGAAAATGGCAAGACCAAATGATAGAGCATCATATGTAATTATTATTGTTCTTCCTCTTGGCATACTTTCCATTTTTCCTCTTGGTGTTTTCTGGGTCAAAATTCAGGTGTTAGTCTGATTCTCCCTCTGTCATCTGGCTATCCTCACAGATAAAATTAATCTGATCTTTAACTCTGCTTTTTCTTCAAGACTCCATCCTAATTTTCAGTGTGCTTGGATGAAACTACTTTTACAAGATCATGTAGTGACAGAACAAGAGGAGCCAGGTTCAAATTAGAGGAGAGTAGGTTTAGACGTTTAGATTAGATATTTGGTAAAAATGCTTTGCTGTAAGGGTGCTGAGACACGGGAACAAGTGGTCCAGGGAAGTTGTGGTGATTTCCCATCCCTGGCGATGTTCAAGGCCAGGCAGGATGGGGCTCTGAGCAGCCTGGTCTATTGGAAGGTGTCCATTCCTGTGGCAGGGCGTTGGAACGAGATGAACTTCAAGGTCCCTTTCCAACTCAAACCATCCTACAAGCTGGGATGGTGCCAAGGATTCTAATGCCCTGTCCCCAGCATATATTTTAAAAGGCAAGTATTTCAATCAGACACCAGCAGTGTTGAATGCTAACCTTTTATGCTGTTTTTTTTGTCTTTTATTAATATGAATTGAAATGTAAAGGTATTTTAAAATTCAATACTATAAAGGAGTCAACCACAATGCTTCATTTTCAATCAAGTTAGCAGTCTCAGTTGTTGTGTTGATTACTTTGTTTGGACCATTTCTGCAATGTAAGGCATAATATGATACTAATTTAAGGAAAATTATTACAAATACAGTATGTTTTTTGACAAAAATTTCAATTTTATTTCATTGTACGTATTTTTAATTATTTCTATATTTCTTCCATAACATTTCTGCAGGATATGCTCCAAAATCTGTTCAGCCTCTGTATTTATAGAAAACATTGTTCTATCAAATTTTCTGATCAGATGTACTTACACTTCTCTTAAAAGCAAAATTATTTTTCATTTTATGAATGTTTGAAAAACTACTTTGCATTGATACCAGGAATAATAATAGTAAAAGAAATATTCCTGGCAGCAAAAGATACCACACACAATCCATCTTTGTGCCTTTTCCTTAAGCCTATCTGTTTCCATTACAGAGATGCCATGAAACCTCTTGGTATGTTTATGAGTGGTATAGATAAGTGTTCAGAAAAAATATGAAGCTGCCCTGCAATTCCTGTGTGTTCCACATGTTAAAGTGCATTACAGAGAAAAATTGACAGTTTTGTGTTGTATGGTTGGCTTTCACAGATCTGTGGATCTTATTGCTGTGGGCAGCTCTTTAAAAAGTCTGACTTCTGATTTTATTTGTCTCATATTATGCTCTCTATTCTCTCTTCCCAGTGGATTGAACAGTGAACCATATGAATTTTGGAAGTGGCTTTGGGCCATTCATCCTTTCTGGTTTTATAGGTGTTGTTCAGTTATCGGGAATCACTTGGAAAATTATTCCTGCTTTTTCACAAATTTGTCAGCTCCTTCTGGCAGGTACTTCTGTTAAAGAACAGAGAGCTAATGGAACAACTTGCTAAAAAATACTGTAGTGGCAATGGTAAAGCATTTTAAGCTTCTGATTGCTAATTTTGTGTCTCCTAAGTCCAAAATAAAGTCTCTCCCTTACTGCAGAGTACACCAGTGCTTTACAACTGAATCTAAAGTTATATCCTGTAATGTACTGGCTGATTCCTCAAAAAGTCGTTTGACTTAATAGCATAAAAATCTGTATGATCGTACCAATATGTAAAAATTCCATAGTTATGACATGCAAAGCTCATTTTTTAATTTGGAGTTACTACTAAGTATTGCATAGCACAGGCCACCAGAGCCTGGCTATTACAGAAGCCTAAAGCTGTACTCAAGATCCATTCATCACAAAATGGGGAATAACATGCCTTACATTCATCCTTGCATAGCAGTCATAATAAGGGCTGAGCTGAAGTGCTTTCAGCACTGAGTGCTGAACTGTCACTGGCAAAACAGGTTTAAGTGCTCATGAAGAACTTGATCTTTCCAGTCTTTGGATTTACCTGTAAACAGAGACTACTTGCTGTATGTGGTCATGTGCATGTATGTGGGAGATTCTTTTGCCATTTTTGCAAATGGAATTTTGAATGAAGTTGTACTACCACACACAAAAAAGAAATATGCCTATATCAAGTTGTTTTCCACCCATGAATACAGAAATGAGTTGAGTAGAATGTTTGACTGACTAAAACATGCATGGACATTAGTTCTTGGTGAACTATCAGATGTTACTTCTTTGCAGAAACTGGCAGTTTTGCTGTAATTCCAGATTCTCCAGACTTCCTGTTAATTTTGGCTATTCCTAGAGGTGGAGGAAGAACAATGAAGGCACCTCTCTGATTTAGCTATTATGTCAGGTTTGTTCACTGACTTAAAAGGAGAACAGCTGATCTAAGCTACTTCAGAAAATGGTGCTCTTAGTCTTTCTGTCATAGAAAAACCAAGTGTCTTCATTTCGGCTCCATTCTCCCCGTCAGATGGGGAGACCATCTTGCTTCCTCAGGCCTGATTGCAGGTGTAGGAGGGTAAATAAAGCCTTGGACTTGTGTTACACCTCACCTCCATCTTTCACATCTAGAAAGGAGGAGTTGACCTTACACTGTCTGTCCTTGATTGGAAAAAGGAGGGCTTGGGTGGACTTGGCAATTGCAGCAGGAACAGAAATGGTCTGAGGGGCAGGAGGTGTATGTGGATGCAGTTATCTGACAGTCTGAGCTACAGGCAGCTGTAAGGCTGGCAAATAGATACCCACTGAGAAATTTGGAGAGTTGCAGGGAGCTCTGCTGCACTTCTGGGTAGCAAGAGTACAGCTGCAGCAGGAAGCAAGGTTGCTGCACTCTGTGAAATGGCAGCCCTGCAGCTGCTCCCTGTGTTACAGATGTGTTGGAAGAGTTCAGAAGTCAAACAGGGCTAGAAGAAAACTGAGGACATTCCTACAAAAAAGGGCTGATTTTTAAGTCAGTTATTTCTGATCTTTGAATGGAGTTAGCACTACAAGGGAAAGATTGTACACATGTTTAGTGGTAAGTAAATGGTTCAGTGTTTTAACAAACATGATTTTTTTTTACATATGGTTGGTTTGCTCACTACTGGTGAGAATTGTATTTATGTTTGGCTAAGGTGGAAAAGATACTAGATTTGCTTAGGTGACATCGTGGTGTTGTGATGTGCTCCTTCTGCCTTTGGCATGATCACTCAGTTGTATTTTTGATTAAGATGGGAACACATCGCAGTTACAGTGGGGTTTGCAGTTCTGGGCAAACCAAGATAAAAACAGGTGATGGCTTAGGAAAGCCTAGGAAAAAAAATGCTAGTATTGTGTCTTGGTCTTTAAAAGTCTTTGACAGTTTGGGTTTTTTTGTTTGTTTTTTTTTGTTGTTGTTGGGTTTTGTTGTTGTTTTTGTTTTGTTTTTAAGAAAAGCCTTTCAGCAGCAGGGTACTCATAACATTTATTGGAAATTTTATGTACATTTTCCAAAAGAAATACTCGATAACAGTACTACCAAAATTTTTTAGGCATTGGCATTGGTGTTGACTATTTTGGCCAAATACATTTAAATTCATATAAGCTGTTGAAATTTAGAAAATTTATCAGTTTATTAGAAGTCCTTCATTGATAAAAAATAAGACCATCTGATAAAACAATTCTCATCTGTAGTCTAGCCTGATCTTACAGAATTTTGAGGGCCCTTCCAGCTTCTCAGAGTTAGTTTTTCATTGCAAAAGATACAGTTCCGTGAGAGACCATGTAGGAAAAAGTCTGTGGAAAAAGGAAATATTTAGGGTGTAAATTATAACAATGAAATCTTGTATAGTGAAGGAAAGGATTTTTACAGCAGCAAAAGTGCAACAGCACTAATACCGTAATACATGGATAATGTTCACAAAACAGTTAAAAATATTTGTATGAAAATATGCTTTACAACTGCCAGTGCTATTCTGTAATCTTAACAGTTATGCAAATACTGGTGTGAAAAATCAAACCAAGAAGTAGCAGAGTTTTTCCTGGGCTGGTGTGCTCGGTGGGCAGCGGTGTGTGGAGACAGGAGCTGCCACGGACCCCAGCCCAGCCCTGGGGTGCTGACAGCTGCTGGGAACCCACGCGCCAGGTTCTGGGCTGGCAGGAGAATATTCCTTAGAGTGTTCTGCAGTGTGTTCTGTAAATCCTGCTGAAACATCTGCTGAAGGGAGTCTGCAACTTGTATGGCACAATGCGACCACAACTGAATGATAAATAACTGTCTTAAAGTAACACCACAACTTGTAACTGTCTCTGCTGAATGTGGAGCAGTATTTTGCCAGGGAGTCAATATTGAACTTCCTAGTTCCAGTAAAATTTGAGGCAGTAAAGCTTCCTCCTATCTCTAGAAAAGATAAAAATCGCATTTTAATAAAAAAATAGCAGGATGATTCACAGAAACCATTTTCCTCCTCTTTTGGAGGCCATTTATAGTTGCTAAGCTCTAGCTATATGCCAGTTATATCAGCAATTTAACTCCGTTTTCCCTTTTTTTGGTGGATAATTTAGCAACAAGATAGCCCAGTGAAAATAGGACCCAAATTATCATTGAAACTAACAATGAAGACAGTTATTTCACAGTAATCTTGATTATTGCTAAGACCACAAAGGGTTTGCTTTTTCTAACACTCTCCTTCAATAGGAAGGGCTCTGTTTGGTCAAGCAGTTTTGGTAATGCAGTTTGTTTCAGAGCTCTGCTCATTCTCTAAAGTTGCTGTTAATAGAACAGGTTTGCAGGTGTGGAGGAATAAATGGATAGTATCTAGAATAAAGCCTCTCGCTTTCATAGTTAAAAACTTTTTATCTAGAAAAAAAATGCTCTGTCAACTTCCCAGATGATAAAACAGATACAGGCTCAGTTGCAGTTCTTTGGTTTGAAGAGAATCCAAGAAGGTTTCTCGTACAAATCACAGTAATCAACATCTTAGAAGAATTTAGGAAAAATGCTTTTGTTGATCATTTTGGGTTTGGGCTGCTAGCTGGAAACACTCACCAGTGTATTTCCCCATGTTTTAACTTGAGTGAGTCATTTTAGGTTGGACAGTCTTCCTGTGCTGCTCCTCAGCTTTCATCTCCATCCTACACTGTGGACTTCCCCTGGGAACTGTAGAGTGATGCTATAGGTGTCTGCCCACAGCTTTCTGGGTGACCTCACCAGCAGCTCTTTGGCTTCCTTGGCACATCATTTTCCTTTGCAAAAAGCCAGGAGAGGAAATGCTGGAAAGGACCAGACAGCCTTCCCCCAAAATCCCAAGGCAAAAGGCTAGGCTGTGTGTCTAATACCTCTCACTAATAATGCTTCAGATATATTATTTATTTTCTAGGATCTTTTAAGTAAAGTCTAATGTGAATATTTGCTGTACTGTGTTAGTCTTAATTTTATTGAATATGGAAGTTCTGTATTTTTGCCAGATGTGCTGTGAACTTAAAATTTGTTTTTTTCCCTTCTGCCTTTTTAGTGTGTTAGGGAGAATGGGAAGACACAAGTTCATACTTTTCTATAATGTTCTTAAGTCTCTATTTCTCGTTCAAAGTCTATTTTGGAGAGAATGCAATGTTCTTTATTTTTGCTGCAAACTTTTTAAAGTGATTGGTCTGCGATATTTTCTGTACACACACAAACGTGTACATGTATACATGCAAACACATGTACGTACATGCATGCACACACATAAACATATACAAGCACTCTAGACCAAACTCTTCAAGAAACTATTTTTCTTCTGTATTGTCTTCCTGTAGTAGCTTCAAAGATTTTAACTGATTTTCTGCATTCTCATCAAACACAAAATTTGGACTGTTTTAAGATGTCAGCCTGCCCTATTTCCTCTTCACAGAAGCATTCTTCACACCTGCAGCTTTCTTCTGTTTTTCATACCAGAAATACTTGCATCAGTCTTTGCCAAGTCACTGCTGACACGTATTTCTGTAGCTCTTTATTTACAGTGTGGTTCTCTTTCTTGATATGAAATGTCAACATCTGTGCTGGACAGGTTAATTTATTTGGAGAAGGTCATGACATCACTTAAAAGAAAAGCTAGGCCTTCAGCTGAGAAAAAGGTTTAACATAATCCTTACCTGTTACGATTATGCTGAAAGTAAGCTTGTTGTAATGAAAACAGTATGTCAAACTGAATTAAATATTATCTCTGGTAGAGGGAGGAATCTTGCCACATAAAAAATTTGGCACATGATGTTTTTTTTCTCTCTTCTGAGACAAAAATAAATATTGCAATAAACAGAAGACTGTTGCTTCAAATAATAAATTTAAATAGTTGAGTGGGAGTGCATTAACTCTTTATGTGACACATTTACATTTCAGTAGATCTGTTAATTCTGTTGTAGTTTTTGGCCTTCTAAATGTATGATAAACAATACTTACATTTAGTGCTGCTTTACATCCCCTGATCATACTGAAATCAGTTTTGTGCAAAGAAACTCATAAATGGGTCTTCCACTTGAAGAACAGTTGAAGAAACTGTCCAATGCAGAGGTGCTTGTTTTGATCTGGCAAAGCTCATGGACCACATAGTCCCTCTTGCATGCTGGAATGCTGAGGTTGTAGTACCTAATCACTTGTAAGAAAACCATGGTGTTTAGGAGGAGGTAGAAAACACTGGATGTATAATCTTCATTTGTAATTACACCAGGAATATCAACTTAAATATTCAGGTTTTAACTCTTTTTTGCATGCCTTGATGGTTTTCTTCCCCTTTTGTCAAATAGTTGTTAATGAGCCTTTCTTAAATTCCCTTCATCTCCTTTGATCATCAGGCTGCATTGACAGGAATTGGTTTGGGTGTTTAATCTCTCAGGCATTATAGGTGGTAGTAAATATGGTAGCCACTGCAGTCTATTCCTTGTGATGGTTAAGCATATTGCAAGAAAAACCCCTTGAATTTCTTTAATTTGTTGGTAACTAACTTGATTTTTCAGTTTTTGCACT
>VRYO01002772.1:72198367-72314158 GCA_009812075.1 Sialia sialis
TCCATTTAGAAATTATTTTTGAGTGCAACACAGACATTCGGTGTGGAGTATCAGGAGTGCTTGTTACTGTGCACTGTGGAGTTCATATGCTTGCTGCAGGAGTTCAGAGGTGTCTATTTTGGATAAAGAATCTGAAAGTCTCAGTTGCTAATTCAGCTCTGCAAACCCTCAGTGCCTTGACTGAGACAGGTCATGCTTATCTCAATATGCAAATATCTAAAATAGGAAGAACATCTGTTAACATGATAGGAGATTGTGTAGATGATTTAATGGTTGTAGCAGTCTGAATTAGGTAAAGTGCTGTGATAACACCAGTAAGATGGCTCTAAGCGACCAGTATGATGCTGCTGTGAAAGGGTCTTCTGTAATGCAGCAGACATCATATTTTGGGGGAGAGAGTGAGGAATGCGAATAGCATTTTGTAAAGCCTTTATGCGACCTCATTTGGAGTATTGTGTCCAGTGATCCTCCTTTGCAGGGAACAGAAAGATGGACTTAAAATGGAGCAGGTACAAAGACAGTTTAATAAGCTGGACCACAGGTTTATTCTGGAATGACAGTAGAAAGTTATGCGGTGAGTCTCTGTATTTGAAGTGTTGAGGTCTCCAAGGGGTCTGAAGTGAGACTGAAACTGCTTGTTTTGATTATATTCATTTGGCACTAACAAAATGCTTCAGTCTCTCCAGTGGTTGCTGGTGGATAAGAGAAGCATGTTTTTTCTGCTCTTCTTCCAAGCCCTTTAATGACAAAGTATTTTACTTGTCCCCTGTTCTAGCCCCCACCTTCTCACATTCATCATGGAACCAATTACTAGATCTGGGGTCAGGAAAGAGAGCTTACAATAGATATTTTTATTTCTTTTTTTGTTAAGTTAAACACAGTATCCACTTATCATGATCATTTAGGAGAAGTTGCTACTTAGCAATTACTAAAAGCATGCAGCTATTGCAAAGACATCAAAAATAGCAAGTTGTAAAGCTGTAGTAGAATTGTAGCCTTTCTTATAGCTGTTTTGCCTTTTGTAGGGTATTGAGAAGCATTTTGTGGGGTTTAAGACACGTGGAGCAGATACACAATGGAAACTGCAGAACTGAGCATTCATCGTGTGGCTGCCTGCAGCTGCACGTTCATCCTGAAGGGATCATCCCGTGTCTCTGAGCTGTGCTGAGGCACAGTGAAATGCTGGCTTGGTGATCCAGAGCAGGTGTAGCATTCTTTCTGCTACTCAGACTGCGCTGTTTGGTTCAGAGAAGTCTCAGTCATTTGTCACCTCCTGTAGCCCTGAACAACTGTTCTCAGTAAGTGATGTTTTGCAGTTCTGTTACCACTCTTGTCTTTGCATTTTTGGCATTTCTGTGAGAAAGTAGACTTGCAGGAAAATCAACATACCATCAACGACCTCAGATTCAGGAGGGGAGCTATAGAAGCAACATAAGATGTGAAATTCTTTCAAGAGCTCTAAATTTGGTATTGAATTAAGTAACCAGAATGTGGGCAGGAAGCAAAGAATGGTAAAAAGAAGTGCTTCCATTAGGTTATCTTGTTTTTTTCAGAAAGCTGTGCAGTCTGAGCCATAGTGTTTAAAAGATATTCATGGCATAGCTGCTTCCTGGTAAGTGTGCAACAGGAAGAAGTCTTGTTTTTAAATTAGTAAGTGCAAAAGTGGCTGATAAAGGGTGGACTACAGCTTTCTAGATTCTATTCCGGACAGGATTTAAGGAGAAAGTTTGTTTTCAATGTCTAATTGGAGGGCCAGATAATAAAACTAGGATGTAACTTCCTGGTGTTGACAGGTTCAGGCTACTAGCAAACATGCAGTTGGCTGTGAAAAGGTTCTATGCTTTATGTGACTATTGACATTTAAAAAAAAAATCTTAGGGAATGGCTATAATGTAAGTCTGCATATTTGTAACATACTTTGTTAGGCAGTGGGGCACTCTCAAGGAAGAGAACTAGTAAAGTAGGATATTGTTCCTGTTTCTACTAGTAACTTGCCATGTGATTTTACACATATTTCAGAAGGAGACAAGAAACTTTGAGTAGATCATTAATGTCATAATTGAGGCCAGTTGAATGTCGCTATTAATTTTTACCGTAAAAAAGCAGTAGCTCCCATTTAAGATGAATTCTCTTTCAAAAATGAACTGAGTACTTGTACTTGGCTGACTAAATGTAATAGCAAACTTTTCAAAAATGCTGGCCATAACATGCACATTAAGCTGTTAAAATGGATCTGACTTATAATTTACTTTGAGATCAAACACAAAAAATGTGCTAGGGATTATATTTTAATTGAAAGGACTTATACTGTTGTAAAATTCTTACCCGTTCAACACCTTGCAGATCATTAAATCTGGGTGGAAGAATGCACTGAAACCTTTCATGGACAATTGTGTGACAGCAACTGCACTGTTTATATTTAAACATCTCTATTACTTTCTAGCAATCCCCTTCACAATGAATTCCTGTAATTAGTGGTTCCTGAAAGTATCAACACCTCCTCTCTTCCTCAGCTCTCTGAAGTGTGAAACTCAAGGATCAAAGAAATGTGAAAATGTTAACTATATTGGCTTTAGGCTGTACAAAGTATAATCCTAGATCACTTGTTTGTTGGAATGTTCTAGGATTTACCTGTGTGACCAAGTTAACTAGCACCAGCCAGACTATAACAACTGCAGTGATGATGCTAAAATCTGCTTGTTCTAGAAAGAGACATGTTCTGAGCTTAGCTGAGATTCTTTTGGGTGGGATCATTAAGCAAGAAACCTTTTTAATGCCAAGCCCTCCCTGCTCCTTTCATGGAAAATTTAAATTAGTTCATTGTATGATTCTGTCACCATTACACTGGTAAATTTTCCATGTCAGGAAACCATTAGATGGTAAGAATCATTATTTTCCTGCTTCTTGCAGGCTTTGGGGAAGCACAGGCACTTTTGATTGCGACAAGATGGGGAAAGGGGTGATTCTTGTCTTCATACTTGTCTCTTGGTGGGGGGGGGAATGGTGAACCTTTATTTGTAAATCATTCTCTTGACCTGTCTGTCAAGGACATATGTGTGGGTGAACTAAATGTATTTTTCACATTGCTGGTGATGGAAACTAGAATATAAACATTAGGGTACAAGGGATGCCAGGAACTTGTGAGGAAGGGGAAACAAAAAACTGTAGAAAGATTTCCTAAAATAAAAGGAGGCAAATATGTTGTTCTGTGGCTTTTTGATCAGTTTAACAATGATAGTGGTTTTTTTACTTTTTTAATTTTTTTTATTTATTTTGAGGGGTTTCATGTGTGTATGTATTGGGTTTTTTGTTCTTTATTTAATTCAGAATCAATCTACTACTAATAGCTGCATTACTAATTTCCTGTTATCCTAGCTAGCAAAGTCATTTGAATATACTGATTAATACGATATTCAGAGTGCCAGCTTTGGAGTAATGTCTCAGATCACAAGTGTGATAATTGGCTTCTGTATGAGTTGTAGTCATTGCATTAGTTAGGTTTTGAAGCCCGGTTCCCAGAGCATGATTCATATTGACTGTCCTCCTTTCTCCATGGGAAGTGACAGTGGTGAATTTCCTAGGTCAGGCAATACTGGGGATGGGAGTCAGGATAACTAAATCTCTTCCTGCCCTCAACACCAGCAGGAAATATAAGAAGTGAAAGAACAAGCAGTTGTATGAATTAAATATATTCATGTGACTGTTTGAGACCTCTTCAGAAGAAGTAAGAATAAATACCATCTTACATTATCCTAACACATACCTTTCAATGTTGAGTGCTTATCAGCAAGATCTGAGTATTTTGAACATTTTTATTTCCCTATTGCATTTTGGGTCAAATAAAGATAATTAGATACCACTTTCAGCATTGAAGTGTACTTAACTCAGTGTGGCTCAACAGGGGAATGAGTGATTTATTTGTAAATACTGTGTTCATTAATGATACTGCATTTATACTTAATTTTTATATGTTGGACACAGAAAAAGGTTGTTGGAAGGTTTTGTTGTTGTAACATACCTAAATATTTTTGATAATTTGCTATTTAAATATAAAAAAGTAACTGTTTTATGGGATTTTTTTTCAGTTAGATCAGGGAGATATTTTTTCTTTTTCAATTCATTATTGGAAGAATCAAGACATAATAGAAATTTCTCTTTAGCAGAAAATTTCTAGCACTGAATGATTCATCTGTACTCATTAAGTATTTCTAATTAAATGGCCACAGTAGCAGTAATACAGTTGTATCCAGGAGTGCAGCACAGGCTGGTATCTACGCCCCTGGAAAGCAGCTCAGTGGAAAGGGATGTGCATGTTGAGGTGGCCAGTGAGTTCCATATGAGAGAACAGTGTGCTGCTGTGCCAGGAAAGCCAGTGGGATGCTGGGCTGCATCAGCAGGGGAATCACCAGCAGAGAGAAAAGTCACTGTCCCGCTCTACTCGGTGCTTTTCAGGCCACACCTGGAGTGCTGCGTTCACTTTTGGTCCCCACTGTGCAAAAATGTGTGGACAGGCTGGAGAGAGTCCAGAGAAGGGCCACAAAGATGATCAAATGATTGGGAACCTGCCCTGTGAGAAAAGGCTCAGAGAATGGAGTTTGTCCAGTCTTGTGCAAAGAAGGCTTAGTGGCTACAGAGATGGTGGAGACTCCCCTTTTACAACGAGTCCCATGGAAAAGACGAGGGGTAATGGTTAAAAGTTACTCTTGGTGAGTCTGATTGAACATAAGAGGAACAATCAGCCATTGGAATAATACCCCCAGGGAAGCTGTGGGTTCCTCAGCATTGGATGCTTGTAAGATTTGTCTGGACAGGGTGCTGCACCATCTTACCTAGATTATGCTTTTGCCGTGGAAGGTTGGATCAGACAACTCAAGGGGTCACTTTGAATCTGGTATTCTGTGATTTTATAAAATCATTTTAAATTCAGCCTAAGCACTCTTAACTCACCTACACATCAAAGGCAGGGAGGTTTGAGACAGAATAGGAAGATGTCTTTGGTTAGCTCATACTTGCTGGCAAGAATAGATTAAGGTACGCTACAATCTACTTTCTTCTGTAGAATAAAGATAAGAACACTTATCCTTAATAAATAGTACCAAGAAAACCCTGTTTTTGATTAAAACCTCTTTTTCCCTCCCCCACTGTACTTAATATATTTGACTCATTCAATGGCTGTTTTCTCTTTGGAAAAAGTGGTTTTTAAAGGCATAAGTAACTTGCTGTTAACTGAGATGTAGACTCTAAGTAGCTTTATTCATTGTAGAAGGGTTTTGTTTTTAAATTTAGAAGAATGGATGTTGTTAATCTAACAGCAAGACAGAAGTAGCTACATAGCCTTCATACAGCTGCCTCGACATCTAAATATATAGGTGCCTAAAACTCTATTTCTGCACTGCTGGTTTGGCTTTTTTTCTGCCCCAGTTCTTCTGGGATCCTGAAATTAAGTGTTCCTGCTCATTAGCCCTTGTACAGATCTCTTTAACACCCATCATTAGAAATGAGTTCTGCACAAAGCGTAGCAGCTATGGCTATGGCATGCTAATCACTAAGACTGTGTAGGAACCAAGAAAACACATGGAGTTAGTTGTTGAGAAGAAATTTGGAAACTGCCAGGGCAAGAGAGAAGCACAGGAAGTGAGTGGGGGAGTAAGGAAGTGGGAAAAAGCGATTGGAAAAACATTGGAAGGTGAAAAGCGATATGGAAAAATGAACAGATCTGTGAAGGGTGCAGAGAGCTGAGAGATTAAAAGGAATGCTGGTGTAGGAGACCTAGAAGCTAGTGGGACTCTGGTTGTGGGGTGGGAGCAATACATCATATAATGAAGTTTTTGAGAATTAAGTGGTCACTGAAAAGAGGCAGGGAGGCAGGACTGGGATCCCAAATAAGAAACTGAGCCTAAAGACAAGAGTGGATGGGGGCAGCAGCACATGTCTGGCAATAATAAGGCTTGGATGAGAGGTGGCCAGGTTTTTAGGGAGGCTGAATATCTGTATTGAGCAAGATAGAGCTTCTTTTTAATGGCTACTGTCTTTAAAAAGCCAAAGCTTAGAAAGCTACCTTGAATAAAGAGCTACAAAGAGCAAGTCCTGCAAAGCTGGGAAGGTGCAGAATTAAGATGTCTAAAATATGTTAACTGAGCTCGTGAAGAGCTTACCTTAAAATTTTGTTAGCTTCCGCGTCATTGGATGCCTATCTTACAATAGGATTTTATTTAGGATGTTGTTTGTATATAGCTTGTTGACTTCTGTTTCTTTAAATGGCATGCTGGGAAAATATGTGCAAAAACCCTAGAAGAATCTAGGAAGTATGGTTACAGTCAGGTTTTAAATTTCTGTTGACTTCTGGTAAAATCTTCTTTGAAAAATTGTACCTTACCTAATTTTCCAATTATATATTTACTTGCATGATGGAGAAGACGAAAAATTGTTTTCTTTTGATCTGATGTAATAGGAGCTGTATTTTAGGAGAACTAATTCAATCTTATCTGATTATATCCTGACCATCTGATTATATCCTGACCATGGTCAAAAGTAAGGCTACAATTGCTATTTAAGGAGACTGGTTACAGAGGTTGTATCATATCAAATATATTGCTTTTCTACTCTGTTACTGTTAAATGGGCTGCTCTAAATTAGATGGTCTAATTCTGGAAAATTTGAATATGTGCAGGTGGACTTTTGTGTCAGCAAAGCCACACTTATTTAATTGGAGCTCCATATGTCTGCAAAAATTGATTCCATATGGTTGAATGGCACATTTTGAAAATGTTTCTTTAATTCATACTAGTGCCAGGAGAAAGAATAACTATTTTTTGAGCTCCTTAACTGAGTGACAGTGCACCTGTACACAAACCTTTTTTCAATTTTTAAAGTAGTAATTGAATATGTAGAATTTGCTTGTCACATGTTAACAGCTTTAAGGTAGCTTAAATACGTGGCTAACAAAGGCTTGACTGTGTGCTCTCTGTTTGTACTCCTAAATACAAGTGCTGAAATATACCTCACCTCAATCATGCAATCCCACCATCTATTAGGTTGAATTTACATGAGTTTTCTGAAAGAAAACTAGGGTCACATATACACTTATATATATACACTGGCCAAATAAGACCCAGATTTTTTACATGGGGAAAACAGCTTTGAGTTTGCTTCTGGTCAGCCATATTGATGGGAAATAATGCTGTGAGAAATGCATAGAAGTTGATATAATCATGAGATGAAATTATGAGGAGTAATGTAAATTAATTTTTATTTGTTTTCATTTTTTTAAATTGTGCACAGGTACCTAAGGATAAAACTGGCCTGAAGAGAAAATCTGGGGGAAACTGGGGACCTTGACTATTCTTGCACCTGAGTAAGTGAATACTTAGTGGAAATCAGCTTTACAAATTGTTAAAACTGTGAAATATTTTTCAGCATCTCCATGCCTAATTGCAGTTGTAACTTTAGACAATACTTTGGCTTTTGAATTGACAAAGTCCAGAAGTAGCAGGGCTACCTGCAAGGGAGGGAATGTGGTACAGGGCCTTCAGTGCTTTGCAGTAGGTTTTCTCTGTATTGCTACCCTTGCAGTCTCCATGGAATGAAACATAGTCTTATAAACAGGATTTCTTGGTATTTGATGTTTTGCCTTTTCGGTTATTTATCTTCAGACTAATGTCTGAGTTTCTTAAAGCTTAATTTGATCTTGCTGGTTTGTAATCACAGTAGGACACTGAGACTCAGCAGAACTGGAGGTCAGGTCAGGTTAAATATGAGGTCACCAGAGGGTGAAGGCTGAGAAGATGACCTCGTGGAAGGTTGTGTTGGAAAGGATGAATGCTCATTTCATGAGGAGCTTTTTTGAGACAAAAACTATTGTCTTGGTTGGGGTTTTCTTTCACTAAAACAGGACAAGGACAGCTTTTCTTCATCAGCTTGGATGGGGCATGTGGTAGGCATTCCTTGGCATCTGGAGGCCCACAGTCCTACACAGTTTTCTGAAAGACAGGAAGAGTATTTTCCATTTATCTACCCCACGCGTTATTCTAGTTGCAAAAAATTATTTTACATGTCAAAAAGGTATGTTGATGTGTTACTAACTATTTAATGCATTTATTTAGTCATACATATTAATATATGAAATTTCTGTAATATTAATGAGCAGATGAATTTTTTATAGCATGAAACTTTTTTCTACTAGTAACATTTTTTAAAAAATGAGCAAGTTAATTGAGTTTTCTGAAACAATTGCTAGAGCTAGAGCCTTTCTTCCTGCTGGCATTTCTCATGCTAAAAGAATTATCTTTGGTTTTAGAGAGCTTTGCTAAGCGGAATATCCTTACTGGTATCTACATTAAATTTTGAAAACAATACTCACCAGCTGAGTCTCTCAATTTAATCTAGTCTAAACTTGTTACCAGTGGTAGTTATTCCAAATCTGTGCCGTGGTTTATTCATATTCTTGTACTTAATGCATTAACTTATAAATTGAGCACCTGACAGTATTCTGTTACTAATTTGTTGCACATGGATTCTCACTTATAGGCCAGTGCGCCTTAAGTGTGAAATTACTGTGCTTCATTTTTGCTAGAGTTTTTACTATTTCTGTCCCTGCAGTAAAGTAGTAGCCAAAAAGGCCTCTCATTCCTTTCAGTAATAAAGAGAATTAAATATGTGACCTAAAAATCTGCCCGGCTTTATGAGCTATACACACATGAGACTTTTAATTCATTAAGAAATACATCATGGTAACATTTAGCATTGTCATTCTTTGATTTGTAAGTTAGGTGCTGAATTACAAATAATAATACCTGAGACAGTATTATAAGTAACTGGTTGCTTTCTTGTGCACTAGCAATTCTCACTGAAGTTCTAGTTCCTTGTCTTGCACTTGCTGTATATGGTTTTAGGAATTATATCTCTGGACTAGCAAACAGGTGCAAGGTTTATTAAAGAAGAGAAATTCAGTGTTCTTAAATGATAGTGGCATGTTTTGAAATCATAGTTGGCTTAACAGCTCTGTTTTAAATCCAGCAGGGACCTTTGAGAGAGGTTTTTGCCCTGTTTCTTTTGACTTCTATACTAAAATGAAGCAAATGTTTTCATTTATTTCCTGTGTTATCAGTCCTGCTCTGCATATTTTAGTCTATTGCTTTTGACAGTGATGAAAAGCAGCTATTTCCATACCTTTTGTATTTTGGGTGCTACATAAGCTCAGCAGTTCATTTTGGGAATATTTTCTTCTCCTGATTTGTTCCTGTTTCCTCATTTGAAAAGCAGTGCTAGAAATTTCAGATAGAATTGCAATGTTCTTAGAATTGTAATTTAGGTTTTGTGCTTGTGTACTTGCCCATACAAAAGAAAGGCAATCATTCTGTTGGACTGGAGAGCCTGTAGGTATAGTGACAAAGATACCATGTCAGTGTTGTGTTACTGTGTACTTGAAAATTGTGCTTAATTGTTGTCTGATAAGGTAGAAGTCAAGAACTAGTGAACTTAGAAATGGAGATAATCCAATTGAATTGTGTAGTGTGTTCCTTCATGAATATGGGATTGATCTCTGAGTGTTTTACCCAGTTTATTATTTGCCAGTTACTGAGTTACCACATCACCTACAGATTTTCTCATTCAGACCTGAAATTGAGTGCCTTGGGGCAAGATGCTCTGTGTTAAGCATAAAAATGAACTGGCCTTGGTTTTGACAGCATCCTGTGTGTAGCAGTTCTTGTGCCTGCTGTTCTGGAAAGATCAACAGGTTTTCGGCATCCGAGTGTGGAGTGAGATAAATGTATCTGTGATGTAACTCGTGTAGTGTTGTGTTTTGTTCTTTTCCAGGGATTGGTAGGTATTAGTCCATGCCATATTTAGAGACTCAAGTGAAGCCAACTTGTACTGTTGCTGTAGCCTGTTGATACTGTAGGATGAAGCTTTTCAACTTCTTTTTTTTAATCAATTAATTTCACAGAGATTGCTATTACTTTTGTAAATCACACTGTATGGTTTATGACAGCTTTTTAAGATGTCATATGCTCTGCTGTTTATAGTGTAGAAATCTCTGGGGATTTAAAACTCTTTCTCTACAGTATCTCTCTCACAGAGATCAATTAAATTTCTAATTAAAGTTTTATCAACCTGGCATCTATTGAAATCCTAAAAATGTTGATGTTTGTTGAGACAAATACAGGAGGTTTTCTAATCTCATGAGAAAATTTTTGTTGAGGATTGTTGGGTATTTTTTATGTTTTTGAGAGTGTTTCTTTGTTGTTCACAAAGTGGTTTTTCAAGAATGGAAAGCTTTAGTAGCTGAAAATTTTAATGTAAAGGAGCCAAACAAATTTATTTAAACAACTTTATTGATTAAAATTGCTTGTTCTCAGGTAACAAAACTGTAGTTGTAATCCTTCCCCGTTCTTTTTGTCTTTGAAAGACCACTTATTTTGATCAGACCTAAAATGTTGATGACAATTATATTGCTTTGTTTCACCTGAAGCCTTTTCGGTGCTTGGAAAGTTGTATATCACTGCATTTGAAAGGTACCAAAGTCCTGTGGTTGGCCTCAACATTAAAATATATAGACACTTTTACTTTATGAGGCTGTAAACCAAATAATTCATTTCTACACGACCTGGAAGTAGATGTGGGCTTTTAAAGAACAATATGTTATATTACAAATTCCTTGGAAGGAGGAGTATTTGTTTTTAGGAATTCCTGGAGAGTGGAAGCCTATTAGGATGGTATTATATATGTAATAAATCATGTACTTGGCCTAGGTTGTTATTTTTTTTTCTCTTTTTCTTTTAAGGTCTAAGACCGTTTAAAGATTCTGTCATAATCATAATAATAATTAGTATCCTCTCTGCAAACACAGAAGAGAGGGGGAAGGTTTTCTCTTTTTTGCAGTGTAATATTCTCAGTATCTATATAAATAAATGATAGTGTGTGGCATGATTCATATGAATAGCAATGCAGCTGTATTGCTGCTGTCTGCCCAAATAACAAGAAATGAGAGGGAAAGAGGAGGTGATGGGGGGAACATGAATCGAAGAGGAGCATTGTGGTATGAATAAATTGATACTGCGGTTTTACTGGCGGGGGGGTGGGGGGGACACTCATTACAGGAGGCTTCATCTGTTTGCTGCTTTCCCATATTTAGAAAGCATCTTTAGTGATCCTTTTTGAAAACAGCTCATGCAGTAACTGGCAAAACAGAAGCAATTAGTGGTGTAATCTCAAAGGGAATCTCAAGCTTCACTTTAAGTGCAATGATTAAATCCACTAGAGTGATAACCATTGCTGCCAAGAACTCCTGTAATTGGTCACTAATGTATTTTGTTGTAGCAGTCGATAACTACTGCATTTCATGCACATAATTAGTAATGCATACGCGTTTGGTCAGTAAAATTGAAAATCCTGATAACCGAGGGTAGAGGGGGTGGAAGGAGCACAGAGCTGGAGAACTGAAATACTGCTCTGTTGATAGTACCTAACTAGAACTGTGTGCTTCAACAAAACAAGTGTCCTACTGTGCTGGAATACAAATGGGCTGTCTGTGGCAGGATATAGCAAAGACATTTGGCAGAGAGGGATTTGAAAGCTTCTGGCATAATGTAATTGAATTGGCCATTTCTTTAAAGATACAGCAAATTGTTTGCTGCAGCATTCATCATCATGGAGGAAGGTCAGACAGCTTGCCAAACATATGATATTCATAATAGAAAGTAAAACGGTGGCGCTTACATTTAAACACAAATCATGTTACCGTGTTTGTAAAAGCCAGAGGAATGAATAGGAATATTTTTGGTGGTGCTGAGCATTAGTAATCTAAGTAAGACTGTAATTCAAGAGGGGACAACTTATAAGCAAAGATCTACAGGGAAATTCAGCTACTGAGCACCATATGATCCCCTTGATTTGAGAGGGTAGTTGATGTTTTGGCAGGATTATTGCTGACTCTCTTTTCTGATCACTTAAGGGAAAATAAGTCTGTATGATCCTATTTTTTGCCTTTTAAGAAAACAAAGGGAGGAATAACAAAGAAGAAGGACTAGACTCTTTAAAAAGACACAAAATGTGAACAAAGCATTGCTGGGGGTTTTTTTGTTAGTCAGTTATGCTGTGGCAAAATAAGATGATGCAACAACCTGTAGCATATCTGAAATGTTATATGAAATGCTCTGTATTGGTACACTGGAAAACCCCTCTCGAGTCACATCCAGAACACTGAACGTAAATTGCCTGGTGACAGGGGCTTTGGGCCATGCAGTGATGCTTCTGCAAATGAGTAGCTGTTAGCTTTTAGGTTCTAACACATTCAGGAGACTGGCATTTTGATTTCTTGCACCACTGCACCACTGATAGGGTTGGAAATGGGAATCAAAATAATTAGATTGGATATATAGATCCCAGCAAACCAGCCAAGAAAGCGGCTGGGCTGGGGAGGGCTGCTCTGAATTCTAAAATGTGCTAGTGCTGTTCTTATGAGAGCATGAGGACGGAAGGATTAAACTAGAGTGCAGATGCTCACCATTTATATTCAAAGCATGTAATAAAATAATTGAATGTATGCTTCCTCCTATTAAAGCCTGTTAAAATCAGTAATAAAGTACATTACTGTTGTTTTAAAAAGGGAGCACAAATTTTCAGGTAATATATCTTAGTTTTATGCCTAGTGTACAGATAAGCAGACTGGGAAATGGTTTTTTACATTATCCAAGGCATTCTTCCTTTTGATACAGGACTGTTCCCATCAGTTCATTTTCTGTTACTTAGTCCAGCAGTATTCCCTCTGGCAGTTTTTTACAGGCCAACAGTTGTTCCCCTGCAAACAGCCTTTCCTTCTAGTCTGTCAATATTTTTATGTAAAAAACTCCAGCAAAAACAAACCACAAAAAACTACTCCCTGCTTCCCATGTATTCCTTCTTGAGTTTCCATAGCTGATAGAAAATGATATTGTTTTTTCTATGCACATTCTTCTTTTAGATATTTGTAAACAATTAGCTCACTATCTCTTTGCCCACTTACCATTTTTCACATGTAAAAAAATGATCTCTTTCTTAACTCAAATATCAATTCTTCACCTTTTTGCTTTTGAGAGGCCCACCTTCATTTAATAGGGAGATTTAGGAGTCCAGGTTCTCTGAATCTGTAGTGAATATTTTTTTTCTGTTAGCATGATTCCTGATGCTTTTCTTTATTAAAATTCTACTCTCTAAATTGACTGTCATTTTACTCCTAAATCATTTATGTCTCAACACACTCTCTCCCTTCCTTCCCTACCTTCCTTATTACTGATCTGAATGTTTTTCCTACCAAACATGTTCTATCTTGTATTTTCCCTGGCCATACCTTGCTTTCCATTTGTGTTTCTATTTTTGCTTTTCACTGCATTAAATCCCAAGTCCTTGTGTCTGCAGCTGCATATCTATCAAGTCAATGTTAAGCATCCATCCAGGATAGCCTATTGGTTTGAATGGACACCTGCCATGAAGGCAGTGGCTGTAGTATCTCCTCTGCTTTGAAGCTGGATGCACAGGGCTGTGTCTCTGGTAATACTGTAAGATACTAACACATGCTATTATCAATGCAATAGTACTTGCCTGGTTTTGTAGAAGCCTGTCCTGTATGCTGTTCCTAAAATACCGACTGAATCCGTAAGCAAACACAGCAATTGTTGGCTCCAGTTGTAGTCACTGGAAAAAGCTATGTTGAGCTGTTTCTGAACTAAATATCAGCATTTTTTCCCTGTTTCCCTGCTTTGAATCTCCAGGAGGTCTTAGGTGTTAGTTTTCTTACTGTGCTCTTATTCAGTTCATTATTACATGTTACCCTACCCCATTGTAAAGATAGCGATGAGGAATAGCAAAGTGATGTCTTCTTGTTTTAATCTGTGCAAGCCCATAATACCTGAAGCTCCTTCAGAAGTTATTTGTGTATCCTGAAGGTGCACTGTGGCCATACTGTACAGCTTGCATATAAGTCTCCCATTCAGTGATTCGATGTTTTGACTTAAGATTACAAGACCAGCAAACAAAAAGCGTATTTACAATCCATAGGGAATGGAGGATATTTAGCTAGTATGGGAGTGCAGCATGGATGAGTGGTACTTATACCAGGAGCTCTAAGAATTTGGGTTTACTGCAGAGATAGTTTGGTGGTTCTGCAGGAGCTAATTTTTCTAGTAGAAAACATAAAAGCTAATATAATTTGCTAAAAGAAGACTGAAATTATGAGTTGGCCATCATCTGGTAATAACCATGGGAAGATTTATATGAGAAGACTCTTTTGTTTGGATTTTATGGAAATAACTAGAAATAAGAAAAAGAAAAACCAAGAATTTAAACAGGAAACAGATTTCATCATTTCCCAATATTCATAAAGCTGACAAAACTGTTGAAGTCAAGACAAGGAATTAGCTGAATTTTTACATCCAGATCAGATGAATTTCTAGAATACAATTTCTTTCGGTGTTTAATTGTGTTTAATGTAAGAATTGCATATTGCATATTTGAATTTCAAAACTTGTGTTTTTGAGGAAACCCAGTAGAGGTAGGAGATAACTCGTGTCTCTTGTTGGATTCATGCACTTATTAAGGCCTTCAGATAGGGTTTGGGCTTTCATACATGCTGGTTATTTAGTTCAATGATAGCCACAGGTTTCTGGAGGGCAGTTGCAGCACAGTAGTTGCTGTGCAAGAAATAGTTCAGTAATGCTCCAAAGGTTACCCTTAAAACACACAGCTCACTTACAAGCCCATTAAAGACTGACCTATGTTAAGAGTTTGTTTAAATGCTTGGCACTGTTCTTTTATATAGGGAGTTTGGAAAAAAATTGTTATTTGGTTTTTTAATAAATTTTTCCTTGACCTTTATCGGCAGCAAAATTGGCTGGCAGTATCACAGCAGGTCTAAATGCAGCATTTTATTTATGGCATTACAGTAATTTCACGATTATAAGCCGCACCTTTTTCATTTAAGAATCCAGCCTACCCCAGTGTGGCTTATATTCAGGTGCAGCTTATCTATGGACAAATCCCAGTGAAATGCCAACCCAGAAGTGAGAGCCGGCCAGGGAGGGCACCTGGGGCTGCCTTTAAAGGCTTCCCTGGTCTATGAAAACTGTTTGCAACTTGAGCACCTGACACCAAACCCCGCGCTGGTGCGATTCTGTTACTAATTTGTTACTTTGTTGTGCATGGATCCTTGCTTTAAAAAAAAAAAAGGGTGCGGCTTATATTCGGGTGCGGCTTATATATGGACAAATCCCGTGCTCTACCCGGATGTGCGGCTTATAATTGTGAAACTACTGTAATTTTATTGAAGAACACATGGAGTTTGTAGGCAAGAAGAAATGAAAGACTCCTTAGCTTTTTGGATTAATAACTTACTGAATGTGAATGAAAGCAAATGCCACTGACTTGAGCAAAGAGATCAAATTAAATACCTTGGGCAGGTTGTACAATGTCTGTGTAAGGGGACTGCAACACCTGACCCCTGTGTTGTGTCTAGTGCCATTGAGACAACAGTATGGCAGTGTATTGCAGAGGTAACATTTTCTGCACCTTTTAGGGTGTTAACTGCTATTTCCTATGCCAATGTATGAATAACCTTCTGTGATATTTCTAAGTAATGAAAACACCTTGCATATTTCATCACCACAGTACAGCGTTTGTTTTATTTTGGAGACCTGCAGATACATTTAATCTTCCATTGTAGATTTATTAAAATTATAATGTAAACATCAGGACGTTAATACAACTAACTTGAATGTGCTGTAACTTAGGACAAACTGGGCTGTTTCTTCCTTGCCTGGAAGACTTTTCTATGCTTGTTGTTGCCTTAAGTTTCATTACTGGCGATGAGTTTATGCCCTTCTTCTACAATAATCTCCAGAACTAAGTATGTTCAGTGATTATCTTGCCTCTTGCAAGTTTTCACTGATAATGTACATTTTATGGGATGATTTCTTTTGCTGTACAGCTAACTCAGCATATTATTCTGTGTTGACTTGGCTTTTGAAGGCCATCTTAAAAATATGTAAAAGGATATTCAAAATACTTTCCTTTTTTGGATCTCTTAGGCCAGCACTTAAACATGGTAAATGGTCACATCTTGTGAGATAGTATCAAGGAAATTTTGAGATTCTTTCTGAACTGGTAGAGCAGTTTCATTTACACGCAAACTTAGCTGTTAGGAGATTAATATATTTAGTTATTTCAAAAGATAAGTATTGTGGCTGTGTAAGACTGAATTATACCAAAGTATGGTGAAAATATTTTTATATTTTTGGAAAAAGAAAAAATCTAGATTGTTTTTATGTGTTCTTAGCGGAATATGGGTTGAATCTTGTTTTGTTACAGTAGCAAGTTCTTTAGATTTTCAAAGCATTAGTCCTTAAATGAATAAATACTCTTCTGCCACCCATTGTGTTGTATTGTTTGGGAAAATTAAATTTGTTTAGGAAATGATAAGTGACAACACTGATATCTTAGCTCCTTATCTTGAGAAGTGCTCCCCTTATTTTCCTTTTCTGTGCCCCTCTCCAGAAACAAAAGCAATACAAGAATGCAGATGTTGAAGGGCACAAAAACGTGCTTGAAGTATTTTCCTTCTGTCTTGGAACAATGGTTGCTGACAGCAGAAAGCTTGCTTGCTTGTTAAAATTAGATTTGAATCATCAGTGTGATAGCAGTAGGAAATTGTAGGGTGGAAAGGTGCCAGGAAGTCAATCTGTATCTGCCCTTTTGTAGCAGGGGGACCTGGAGTGACTGGAGCTGTCTCCTCAGCTGAGTGAGCTTGCCCTGTGTGACAAGTACTGCTTTAGGCATCCTTAAAACAAAATTTTTGTCTTGGGCAAAATTTTCTGTCCTTGGGCAGAAGCCATTGAGGTGGGATCCCAAGAACAGACAAAAGCACAACAGCGCAAGACAGCTGTTACAACTTAGGCTTCTGAAGGATTTGTTTCTCCTTGCTTACCTCGCATTTAATTGGGCCCACTTCCATTACCTCCCACCATTTTCCTGCATTAGGATAAAGAAAAAAAATCTGTGTTTTGGGGCTTGTCTTTTTGGATTTTCTGATTGTAAAAACACCAGGAAGTTTTCATAAGCTAGTTGTGAGTAAATTTAGAGGATGATGCTTGCTCTGAAGCTGTATCAGTCAGCATCATTCTGGCTCATTCTGTTTCTCTTCAATTGTTTTAAGGCAGTCCTGTGCCCAGTTACTTCTTTTATGTAGTTATTATCTGTTGGCTTTGCAGTAACCCAGTCTATGGAACACACTGACTTCTCTATGCACCTTAAAACCATTCACAGAAATGGCTGTAATTCTGCTGATGCAGAATGCAGCTGCCCATTTAAATCTCTTTTTCTTACAGAGGGGATGGTTATGTCTCTGCTGTGTACTGGCTTCTGTTTAATTTCAAGTGCATTTTTTACACTACTTCCATAAGCAGCTTAGTTCTTGATTACTTCAGGGAGTGCTTTGCGATACAACAGTAATTGATATCAGCTGAAGTGCGAAATCTACCAGTCCCTTCGTTTAAATTAGTGCCAGTTCAAGATGGGAGAGCCAAAAGCAGGACTGTGCCTAGGAGAGGATTCTTTTTGGAAATTATTTAGTTTGCTCTCATAACAGTGTAAGAATTTTCTGACCTTCTGGTTATGAGGTTATTCTTGTCCTGGGGTGGCAAAATAAAATCAAAGTGGTTGTGTAGGGACGATCAAGGAGGAATTTTAGTTTGTGTTTAATGATATTTAGTGCGTTACTATTGTCTTTATCAGTGCTATGAGTGCCATCAGACATATTTTAAAATAGAGCTATATAAATAGGTTATAATAAATGCAGCATTGGTTTATGTATTTTTTATCATTTGTTTATATTTATTCCATTTAACACTGTTCTGTGTGCGTATGTATCCATCTATCTGTATATATCTGGTGTTTTTATACACACTGTTCATTTATTTTGTGGAGAAATAAGCAATATTACAACTGGGCTGTATTGTTTATGGGTACTATTTAATTATTGGCAAATATTTAGAAGGCACAGGATCACCATAGTTTAATGAGACTGCTGTAGCAAATTTGATGCTTCTCAAGAAAAATTGAAAGCAGTGCCTGAGCACCAGTGGACGTCTTGACTAGACCTGCTTGTGTGTCCAGCTTTTAGACTGCAGTTGCTGCTCCTGCGCTTTTACCAACTGGGAGAACAGTGCATCGTGTGGAAGATATTGCTGGAAGTTGCTGGTATATTTGTGATGGAAAAGGTGGGTAGGGTTTGATCCACCTTTTTTACTGCCAGGGTCCTTACAGCACAGTAGAGTGATGTAGTGTGAGGTAGGCTTCAGGTCGCCCAGATGATGGTGGTTCGTACTTGTTCCCTTCTGGAGTGAGTCAATTATTTATTCTCATATGTGTCCTGTGGTCCTGTATCATATTTGTAGACAGGTATTTGCCAGTTTCCCAAGATGGTGACATGAGCCATTCCCTTAACTAGTCCAGATACTTATGTTATATTCAACCTTTCTGTAGTTTTTTGTAAGTTCTTATTTGTCTTGTTCATGTCTATAAAATATGTAAATCTAATCTATAATATTAAGGGGTTTATGGCTTTAGTACTTACATTTTAGTTCCATGCAGTGCATTGTGAGATTGCATGTACTCTTAATCATATTGTTAGCCATTATCATCTTTAAACATATTCCATGTCCCTTGGGTGTCCACCTACCATCTGTTACTTTATCCCATTAGATTTCCACCAGATTTCTCATTTTTTTCTCTAGCATGCTGTGCTGAAGAAAACCCTCCTTTATAGTTTCCCTCATTGATCTGCCAGTTTAGTCTTAATTACCCAGCTAATCAGATTATGATGACTCTCTTCTTACCTCCCTGTGCTTTCCAGTATGACCAAAAGCATGTACTTAATTTCTGCACGTGGGTGTGTATGTGCATGCAGGATGACTATACAAGATTCTTCTAAGCAGTGCTTTCTGTTCCACTCCCTTTGCGTGGAAGGTATAGGGACACCTAATTCTTCACAGCTTCATCAACTGCTCGGCTTCTGCTTCCTCCTGTGGACCAAGAGAATCCAGCTGACCTGAGCCAATTCAAAAGCAGCATCCTGCCCTCCTTCCCCTTCTCCTTGAGCTGTGCTCCGCTTGCAGGGTACTGTCAGCGCTGCCGTGCTGCTGCCCGGCACCGAAAAATGCGCGCCAGCTCGACAGTCTGTCCCCAACACATGGCAACCATAGACTCTTAAATGAGCTTAGGCTGGCTATTAATACACAGTGCTGAGTCACTGCTGAAATGCTTTGCTTTGCTGTGGACCTTTTTTAAGCAAAGCTTGGCCAGGTCAGGTCTGCCTAGGACAGGCTGTACTTCACTGTCCCAGGCATTGAACAATGAGTGACTGAGCTGTTTGGGCAGAGATGGGGAAGGCACTGTGGAGGATTACTCTGCAGGTGTCTGCAGCCACCCTGCTCTGCTTGAGCATCACCGCTTAAACGAAAACCTGGAAAAATACTCTCCACACACAGAAAGCGTCTTTCTGTTTTCTTTAAAACCTGTGAGAAATATAGTGTTCTGTGAAGATGCTTGAGAATTATTTACAAACCTGGTGACAGTCTCAAACAACTGAGACAGCATATTTACCATTGGCTGGCATTAATTTACGTTCTTGCATGGGGAACCATTTTTTATAGGGCAGGAAGGGTTCATCTATTCACTGCTCTCTTTTTTCTTTTTTTTTCCCTTTTTTTTTTTTTTTTTTTGTAGTGTTGGACAAAAGCTTGCCTGATAAAACAGCGTGTTTTCATGGCTAATGAGCTCAGTCAGTCCTTGGTTTCTATCCATGTACTACAGGAAATAAACCGTATGGAATATTACTGTGGAATATTTAAGTTCATTTATAAATACAAAGATTCATGTGTACAAATCTGCTTCACTCTTAATGGATTTAGAATACTTGATTAGACAACACAGCTGAGCCAATGTAACTCTTGCTGCCACTGAGAGAAGTGGTTCAGCCCTCACTTTTGTCTTCCCATCCCTTCTAGCCATATGGTGCTTGTCTGACTCCTCAATCCAGTGCTGAACTCCTTCCTTCCTGGAAGAGATCAAGCCATTTTATCTGGTTTGGTGGTATGAAACAGGTGTAGGGAACTGTGTGCTTCATTTCTGGCAACAGTGTTTCAGCATGAGGGTTGCAGGTCTAGTGAGAACCCTTCAGTGCCAAGAGGTGTATGAGCTAGATCAGCATGGGTTCCTTTCTACTTACTGTTTGGATCAAGAAAATGAGTGCTCTGGTTTTACATGTATCTTCTGTGATACATTTTTAGATGTTACCACCTGCACATGATATAATAGTCCTGTGGAGAAAAAAAAAAGGCATTTTTAGCACAGATGGCATGATTGATAGAGCTGTGGTTTTACATACTTTGAATTTTAGTGGAATGAGGAGACTTTATACTCTAAGCTTTATATAAGACTTTATACTTAAGCTATCCTGCATTTCAAACTAAAAGATATTACAAAAATGCTTTGGTGTATAAATACTTGGCAGAAAAACAAGACTTATTACTTTATCCAGTAAAAATCAATGGCCACAGAACAAACATGTTCTTCACCAGCTAATCATGTAGAACAGGGCTATGTTTCAGTTGTTTTGATGACTGATGACGGCATCACATGTTTTAAGTACTGATGCTCTACTTGTGTTTATTCTCACTTTTTGTCTTAGAAAGCTGGCCAGAATAATCTCTGTTGTACACCCATCCTTTACATTAGGCTCCCTGCAAAGCCATGTAGTACCTTTGGGAAACGTAGCAAAGTTTGCAGCATTAGGAATGATTTTTTGGGAACCGTTTTTATTTAACAGCCTTAGCGAGTGTGTGTGTGAAAGTGCAGATACAAAGTTCTCAGGGGCAAACTTAATGCTTGTGCTCAAGAGCTGGAGCAGGTTCTGGGGCACAAAATGTCTTGTTAGTGGTGCTAAGTTCAGCTGTTGCTGTTTGCCCAGTGTGGCAGCAGCAGCAGGTGGTGGGTTGGGGGAGCTGCTGATGGCCCAGGCAGGCAATAGGAAGGGAGAGGTCAGAGTAAGACTGTGCTTTTTATCTGGAAAAAGCAAAGCAAAGGCAGTGTCTTAGATTTTGGCAGCTCAGGTGTGCTTTTCTCATATTTAGGTTTTCTACAGTCTTAATAGCATTTTCATTTGTGCGTCGTCTCCTTGGCTATTCTCTTGTTTTCTGTAGAGAAAGGAAACTTCCTAGGTGTAGTGCTAAAAACACACAGTATTGACAGCAGCCCTAGTTTTGCTATTCTTGGCACTGATAGGCTGTGACAAAATTGCTTAAAGCTGATCTAAAAATTATTACCTTAGGTTACAGGATTATAATGCTATCTCTTGTGAACCAGCCACAGGAAAGAGCTGTCCAAGTTGGATATAATGAATTAAATGTGCTTTTCACCTGCAGAGCCAAGCCAGGCATGTACACCAGACCCTGTGTGGGCTGAACTGAGCCTGAGGCTTGGGGACTTTGAAAGCTCAGGGAATCACCTTCTGTTTGTGAAGCCTCCATCCAGATGGATGGAGCCCAGTGCAGTACAACCAGGCCAGCCATTGGAAGTTGCCAAATGGGGACATGTACCCCACTGCCTGGACTTCCTTTGGGTCTGGCTGGGTGCTCTGGCTAGAGCCTGGCTTTGTGTTTAAAAGAAGAGCTAGGGCTGGGCAGGCAGCATGCAGAGGAGAGTGGGGGACTTCAGCAGGTGGATTCTAGTAGTCCCCGTTGACATAAGTTTAAGTGGGATTTTTTTTTTTCCATTAGATTTGAGCATAGTAAGGTTTGAATACATTTTGCTGAGACTGAACTGGCTTTCTTGCTGGATTTCTTGCTGTCCAGTTTCAAAACACTCTTGTAGAATAGGAAGATTCACAAAGATGACAAGAAACTGGCTTATAATAGAAGACAGAAGTAAACCTGAGTATATGTACTGTGACTTCTTGCTTTGCATCTAGAGACAGAACTTTCTATTCTCAAGCTATTATATTGAATATCCCGACCTGTACACTGTACAGAGTTGGGATGCACACTGTTTCTGACAGTCCGGTTCCCAAAAAAGTTACTAGAGTGAGGTTACTTACATGTGAGAGAAGTTACTTACAGCCAGGTTGCCTATGAAAATTGCATCACGTATGTCTGTGCATACAGGCGTGTGTATACCTGTGCCAAATGCAATTAAAATCCCTCTTCCACAAGGACCACAAGGTTGGAGGCTTTTTCCAGGGCAGGATCTCATACACACACATTCTGTAAAAGGCAAATATTTTTTCACAGTTTATTTTTGAGAACACAAAACGGTGAGCAAGCAGCACTATGTGGCACACGCATAAGGTTTTGCACAGATGTAGGGTAGTGCAGGAATATGGATGTGTTCACATCCAGGCCTTCTCATCTCTCTCTCTCTCCCTTCCCAGCCCCTCCGTGCCTGCTCAGGCTCACAGCAGGAGCGCAGAGATGGCTGTGGTTGTACCTGTTGGTGGGTGATGGGTTGTTTTTGCCTTCGATCGCTGCAGGAAGAGAACAGCAGCTTATCGAGCACTTCAATCTGGTGTGCTGAGTGTAACAGCTTATGAGAAAATGGCTGCCTTGTTTTCCAGCCCTGTCCCAGGGATGGCCACGCAGGAGAAAATGAGGATCTGAGCCTGAGGAATCGCTCAGCAGTTTCCCTGCCATTAAACATTTATAAATACGCTGTGAAGGATCCTTTTTCTTCCCAGGTAGCTGCCCCGCATTAGTGGGAGGAGGGGTGGGAAGGAGCCTTTCCAGACCCTCACCAGTGCTTCCTGGGAACCCTTCCCAGGCAGGCGTGTGTGCACACACATCTCCATTTATATGCATATACATACATATATATAATGCATATACATAATGCACGTATGTACAAGGTGCAACTTCAGGCTTGAAATTTGTCTTCTGAGATCATCACTTGCCTTTTAGTGATTATATTAATGAAGTGTTGTTTCCTAAAGTATTTAGAGCTTCTAAAAATTACTTTCTTCATTTTCTCATGGTTTGAGTGACACAGCATTGCATTGTGAGCAGACACTGTGCTGTGAAATAGAAATGCTTACAGCCCTTACTTACACTGAAGTAACTTGAGGTCAGAAAGATTTTAATACTAATATAGAAATGATCTACACAAAATAATTCCTCCTGAATAACCCACTAGAAAGTTCTCTGCTGTTCAAGTGCATTATTCCATTATTAAGTGGGATAATGAAAACAACTTTTAGCAAATTGTTCTAGCTTTTTGTAGCAGTTTATTTCCTTCAATTCTTCAAATGATCATGATGTTTTAATGAATTAATTCCCTCAGTATCCTGTTGCAAAAGGCAGAAGTGGCATAAAGAATTAAAAACTCTTAAGAGAGTAAGAAAGCCACTTACTTGGAATATAGTGGAATGTCTTTTAAAGGGATTGATTAGCTTCTTTGGTATTTGGACCTTTAACATAAACTTCTGTCTCATAAACTCTGATGGATTTAGCTGTGCTGGTTTAAGATGTGACAATTACCCGTTGTACTCATCTGCAGGGCTTAATCCTTCATCAGCTGCACAAGAAAATGCAATCCAGCCTGTGAGCCCTGTGGAAGCAGTGGCTGGAGATCATGTAACCCCTTCTGCATGGCCCTGCCTGGGACTCTGGGCTGAAACTATCAGAGCTCTTCACCGCTAGGCTCTTCATCATCAGCGTCTGTTTATGGTAGTAAAAGAAAGGAAAAAAAAGGAGTAGGGAAACAACTCTACAAAACAACCAAACAAAAATTCCAGTCAGAGCCAGGCACATTGCCTTTAGCTGTGGACTTTTCCTACTGGCTTCCAAGCAGTATTTCCAAACTGTTGTTTTCAGGTAGCTATTTGCAATACAGTTTTGTGGCACTGATGTACATAGGTTTCTTGTATTCCCTTGAGTAGGCTTTTCTTCTTCTTCGCTGCCATCCCATTAAAACAATAAGCAATAAGTTTTTCCGCAGGACCCGTGTTGCTTTTGAGCATGATCACAATTTATGCAATCCACATTAGTGCTAAAGCCAAAAGGTAGTGGACTCTGTTCATTTTGTACTGGAATCAGAGAATGTTAAAGGGCTAGAGTAGACCTTAAAGGTGAGCTGGTCGCAACCCCCTCTGCCATGGGCAGGGACACTTTTCCAGACCAGGTTGCTCAAGGCCTTAACAAGCCTGGCCTTGAACACTGCCAAGGCTAGGCCTTCCTTTTTCTGGGTTAAGCAAAGCACTGTCAGACCTATGCTGGAACACCTCTCTTTCCGTGACTGCTGCAGTGCACACGGGTTGGAAACATGAGAGTGCCCGTGTAGCTGTTTCCCTCTTGCAGAGGTCAGCTGGGCTGCTTCAGTGTCACTGCAAGCCCAGGGAAAACACTTCACGCTGCAGCTGTACCAATACCAAACAAAGGATGTGTTCTTGTGAATCAAACTCTCACTGTCTTCTCTTTGTATTTTCTAGAGCTGTCCTGATAGCCTTTTTTTTGTACTGATGAAAAAAAGGCTTTTTCAAAGAACTGCACATTCAAAATATGAATGTACCAAAGGAATGAGAGGAATGCTATTTGTAGGAGATACTACTGTTTGCTTCACATTTATGCTGCCACTGTCATTTTATTTTTTTTTTTAACAACTGGAGCAGAAGAATCTGAAAAGGGTACTGGAAAGACAACCACAGGTTTTGTTTTGAAAAGCCCTTTGGAAAGAATACCTGCTTCATACTGCTGTGCCAGCATAGAAGCTCTCTGAGCAAGGCTCCACTGCAGTGCTTTTAGGAGCAGGCTTGTTATCTGACTGGTTGCTTTCATTATGTCCCTTATTTTGGATGATCCAACAAGGTCTGTGACGTTCGGAAATGTGGGCAGAACGTGACAGGCTGATCAGGTGACCCTAGGAAGTATCTGCTTTTCAAAAAGAGCAAATTATTGCATTGAAAATGCTGAGCAGTGAGTGTTTGTTTATTGGCTGTAACAGCACTGCACAGTGGGGGGGTTTGTGCAGAAGCCCAGGTTAGTGTGGTTAACAAAACAGTGCAGCTTCTTTAGGGCAGTTCATTACCTGGGCCAGTGATATTTTACTAAAGGAAAAATGGTGGAGTGTAGCATGTTCTGCAGTACTCAAGCTACTATAGATATATCTTCTGCAGTGTGGCCTGGAAACGTATTCATTGTTTTGTTATGCTTTTCATCTGACAGAATCCATCCGGTATCTCTGATTTTATTTTTTAATTATAACTTCTAGGGACAAGAACTATCTTGTCTCTCTTTTAGTCTGGATTTTTCTGGATTCTAATATTTTCTTCCATGTAAGATTCATTATTAGCATTTCTGTGCAGCAATTTAGTACAAATAGGAATACTTTATTAATAATAATACTTTATTACTGATCAAGGTTTCCTTTCTCCATTGTATCTTGAAAACTGCTGGCTGGATTCAGTGCTTCTGAGCTTCTTTATACTGATATTTGCTGGCTTGTAGTTCTGAAGAGAAGAATAAATAATTCACATGAGGCTAGCAGTTTTTGTTTATCTTTTTAAAATATGTTGCGATGAAGTGGTTTGAGTGTTAGGCCATACAATGCAATTCTAAATATTTTTAAAATAGAAAACTTATGGGATAATGTTATATGTTCTATCTTGCCAAATAAATATTTCAGTGGACTGATAATGTGGAGCTGCTTTGGAGGGATTTCTGCTGGCATTATTGTTACACAGTGTGATTGCTGTGCTGCCGATGTTAGGCAGCAAACCTGACCCACTGTAAAATGTTTTACAGTTATGCATTCTCTGTGTTCTAAAAATGGAGCATCTTTCACAGGCTTTTATTCTCATATAATTTCTCCCTTTCATGCAATCATACTTAGAAATCAGCAGCTTGCTTTGCTGGGTTGACATGCATGCTGCTTTATTTTTCAATTTTATCAGTAATAGGCTTTTCCTAGCTTGTAATGCTGCTCCACTGACACAATGATCATTATTCCTTATTCACACAAAAAAATCTAGTGAAGTCTCTCTAAATATTTCAGTCTTTATAGTGGGTTTATTAAAGTGTATAAAATTATTGAGATTAATAGCTTTCATTTTTCAGCACTTCATTCTATTTTTTCTTGAAATAGCGTATACATTTGTAATACTACTCTAGGATGTATGGAGTCTGATACATATCTCCTCTGGCTTCTGTGTTAGCTGGGCTTTGAAGTGACAGTATACTGTGTGTGTTCAGATTTCCATAGATGGTGGAAGAGGAAAATAAAACTCTTTTCAGGACTTGTAAAACCCTCTTCAAAAGTATCAGGGCCAGAAAAAAATGTCAGCAAAAAGCCATGTCTGCCAAACAGTGGCTGCTTCTACTTTTCTACCTAGTGGTGTTTGGGAAGACAGTGGGCCCATGATGATGAAGCAACACTTCCTACTTGTATGCATGGCATCTCTGCTGGGCCACAGGCAGCTTTCTAATGGACACAGTTCCTCAGATCTGGAGGCCAGACCTACTTAAACTCTGGCCACCCGACCTTCAGCTAAAGTGGGTATGCTATTTGTCATTGAGTATTTTGCCAGCGAAATACCTTCTAAATCCACCACTTGCTTTGGTAGCAACTACCCTGCACAGCTGATAGCTTTCCAAGGCTAAAGGTTCTTAAAACTCTCTGGCCCCGGTGGCATATCGACGTGCGCCTGGTGCTGTTTAGCAGCACATAGCTGAAGGCTTTTTGACTCGTATGCTTGTAGCTTCAGGCAGGACTAGGCTTTGTAATATTGTTTGTATACAAGTTCAAAAAGCTTCATTTCAAAAGGTGTTGGAAATCTAAGTAAAAATAGTCCACTTTCCTTTAACGTAGCTACACAGGGTGCCTTATTAATGTATACACTTGGGAGAGGTTTGGTTGGTACTTCTGTTAGAATCCATGAGGAAATAAACCTGAACTGGGGTTTTAAATTAAGGACTGTGGTGTCCCACCCTTAGGAGAGAACACCTAAGAAGGGAGCACCAAGTAGATGCTTGGTTGAAAGGAATTACAGAAGTCAGAGGCTCTGCAAATGCTATCTTAGTAAATTACACATTTGGCGTGGAAATCAGTGCTCATGAGTCCCTTATCTCCAGGTATAAATGCATGGCAGTGAATATGGATAAAGGGTTAGGGCACAAGGGGAGAGAGAGAGTGATAGATGAATTAAAGAGGGGGAGAGAGAAACATGGGGTGTAAAGAAGGAATAGAGAGATCACCAGTCCTGGTTGATCCCAGCTGATGGTGTGGCCAGGATCCTGGTCTGCATATGTCCCTAGGCTTTATTGGGTGCCTTTTTAATGATAGGATTTCCTACTCTGGAGATAAGTTTCTCATTTTCTATGCAAATTAGCTACCATGTGCAATCTGTTCTTCTAGAACTTTCTGGAAATAGTCAGAGGGCTTCAGAGATCTTTGGCAGTCTTGATCTCCCACTACTGTCCATGCCTTCTTCTTGACCTCATCCCTGTGCTTGCACTGTACCATGTTGCATTTGTCCTCAAGCCAGAACAAGGACGTTTCCCCCAGGAAGGTGCTGCCCTACCTCTGTATGGCGCCTTTGTCCAGCCACATGCTGTTCCTTCTCACTGTGTTATTGCCAGCAATCCTTGGTTGTTATCACACCAGTCCTTGGCTGGCTCCTCAGCTATCAGTGCCTGAGACATCCAATAAACATCAGCCCTTTGTCTTCCACAGGAACACGTTACTTGGGGCTAAAAAGTTATTTCGTGTTCAAGAAAGCATGCTGAGTTAATTTGTGCTACTTTTTATGTGCTGTAAGCTTAGAATACAAAAATACATCTCTCTCTTTTCACAGGTAGTAAGTTATAGAACCTCAGTTATTACGCCTTAAAATGCAATTCTGTCTTGGGATCCAACATAGGGAGTGATACTACTGTCAATGATAATCATAATCATACCCATGCACTAAAGGTAAAACCATTGTGATTTCCCAGTTGTGATAGGGAGTGGGAGGAAATGCATTGTCATGGATGTTCTGAGGAAAGGTATTGTTGTGCCTTTCTGATAAAGCTGGCAGTTAAAAAATTGTTTTTATTGTTAAATTGGACAAATTTGATCTGGAAGTAGCAGAACACAGAAAGCAACAGACACAATAATGTCGCTAGAATCAGTTTTCACATTAAAGACTCACAGACATTGGTTTGGACTCAGATCTGCCAGTGGAAATCTGGAATAGCTTAATCTGTAATTCATTTGAGTCTCTCCAGGCATACTTTGCTGGAATTGAATGCAGCCTCAGCCAACCCACTCCAGGCTAAATTGTTCACCTGTTTATTCACCTATGAACACGTGCATCTCCTCACCCACTGACACAGTTTCCTCTGAAGCCAAAAGACAGGGGCACATTTTATGAAAGCAAGGAAATCTTGAAATTCATAACTTTTGACAGCCATGACAAATAAGCAGCCGTATCCATTACCAGTCTCCAGAGTTATCTAGTATCCTTTCTTTATGTAATTTCTTACACCACTTTCTTTTTTACATCAATCTTCTTTTCACTTGATATTTATTATTCATAGCATTAATAAGAGTTCGCTACTTCCCTTTTAATTTTCATTGGTGTCTTGAATATTTTAACACAGTAATTGTGCTTGCTTTGTTTCCTTGCTGTGGATTTTTTTGGTGCTTTTTTTCATCTTGTGTTTTCTAGTTTTATCATCTGGAAATATTATTAAAGACATTATATACCTTTTCTTCATCCAAAGACATGGTGCATCTGTTGACCTTCAGGGCACATTGCCGGGGCCATCTGGTTTTCAAGAGAAATGGGGGTTGGCAAGGAATGGGGAAGGATTTAAGGCAGAAGGAGATATTAGGTTACTTATTTATTATTTCATTAAGGTTTTGCTTTGTTGAAGGGTAAGAATGATTGGTACTTTGTTACAGTGTTTGTCTTTTTATAGTCTATGGTTCTTCTTGTGGTTTTTTGTCATTGTTGTTGTTGTTTTGAAGTGGTGCTGGGCTGGGGAAACTCTTGTGTGCATGTGCTTGTCTTTATCAAAATAAACAAAACAATATGGCCCCGAACTGGTGTGAGGTGTTCACCAGTGCTGTTGTAGTCTGTTAGTACCAGGATTAAATGGCACTGTTTGAGATGTTGCTCATCTCTCCATTGAAGCAGGTGTTAGTGACCTGTGAGGAATTAACAGGACAAAGTTTCAAGTCCTTTTCTACCTGAGAAAATTTTGGGTTCTGGGACTTCTCCCCAGGTTTTCTGAGGGAGCCTGATTTTTTTTTTAAAGTGAATTCACAGCATTTAGATAATAGATACAGTTTAATTTTTGCTCTTATCCTTCCAGAATAAAGGAATCTGATGTATGTGCAGGTTTTACTGGGGCTGGAGACAGAGCAGGAAAATATGGAATTTTATCAACTCTGGATGCTCCCTGTTTCAGTATGGCCTCAGCAATTGTTGTGGTCAGTGGTTCAGTGGTTTTGATACACCTTTGCTTTAGTATCTTTTTCTCTTAGTATCATTAAGAAACTACTGGTCGGCCATATAGGATATAAACTGGTGATTTTTCTTACATTTTTTTAATGTTTGTCATATATCATATTATGAAATACACTGCAGTGCATAAAAAGCTTTGATTTTTTCATGTGCTAAAAGCTGTTACAATTAAACCTTATATATGAACTGAAAATATGGTGCACACTTTCTTAGGAGAGGAAAGAAAAATTCTTTTAAGTAAAATTACAGAATAAATTATTTGTTTTAACTGAAAATAAGAAACAGCCTGGTTCTAAGAGAAAAGTTTAAACTCACATGTTAGAAATCATCTTCTCTAAATTAAGAAGGGGCTAATTTCAAATAAAGCAGAATTTCCCACATTAAATTATTGTGTCTTCATATGTGTAAGTTCTGAACAATCTGTTGAAAACCCAGAACAAGCATGCCAGGAGGAGGGGGAGTGTGCTTGTGTATGTATGTGTCCCAGTGCTTCTCCTCATGTGTAATCTTCACAACTGCCCATCAGTAAAAACAAAATCTCCCCCTAGTCCAGCAGCTCCTGCCCATGCACAAGCCTTGTCTGGGTTACAGTTACGACAATACAATGGTCTTGTCATATGTTTTTTTTATTTAATAATGTCCAGAACACTTTTTAATTATTCAATTTATTGTCAGTCTTCTCAATGGATTTATTTTTTCCATCTTGACCACTGTATTTTAGGAAGGCAAAAGCCAGTTGAGTTATACACTTACCTTAGAAATAAACCAGTATGTATGACAAGAAAACAGTAGGAAAAACAATGCACTTTTGTAGTGTTTAATCCTTTCTGCCTGAATTTGGAGAAGGGTACAAATAGGGGGGAAAAAACTCCTAACTCCTGTGAGGGAAGAGGAAACTAAGTAATTGCATTAGAAAAGTCTGCTTAATCCTTTGTGATTCTGGGGATATTTCATGTTTAAGTGTATTATCTGAGGTGTCATTCCAATCTTTCTCTTAGCTTTTTCTCCAGTTTCTTTTAAATAAGCGGCAAAGTTGAGAGTAAGGCAAAAGAGCTTATAGAAGCATAGTTATAAGCTTGCTTTGATGTTTGCCTTGTGACCTAATAAAAGCATTGCAGAAGCTTACCTAAATAGAACATATAGGGACCTGCTTCCTTGTCCTTTTTTGGTTGGTTGGTTGGTTGATCTTTTTTATTTTGTTTTTTTGGAGAAGGATTGGTTAGTTGATCTTAATTTTGAGGAACAGCAGAGGACAAAAGGACAGGTGATTGTCTTTTCCAATGGTCATGGTCAAAAGCTTTCTCACAAAGTCACAAATGGGTTTGTAGAAATTCCACCCAAGGCTCGTAGCTGCCTGCATTAGCTTTCAACAGTGTGTAGCTTTTCTTAGCAAAACATATAAAAACATAAAGCATCTATCAGAAGAACTTTTTGTTCGGAGAGCTTTGTGAATCACACCTTGGAATTCCTTGCTTGGTGGTAGTGAGTTTGTGTAATTGTGAAATAACCAAGAGTAGTGTAATCTGATTTCCGCTGTTCGAGTGGTTGTGAAGGTGCTTGAGAGACCAGGCTTTCAAAGAGATTCATGGTGCCATAAAACATAAAACTAAATATAATGACAGGTTTTGCTTTTTAACAACATACAGTAAAATCAGGTGCAATAAGAACATGAACAAACAAGGAGTCATGTTGTGTTCAGGTAAGCATGCAGTACAAAAAGTTAAAGACAGAAAATTTCATTTTACGAAACTGAAAGCCTGCACGCTAATTTGTTCAAATCTTGTTCTCTGGATCTCATCCCCACTTCCTTTATATTTTAATGCAGAGTTCCTGTCTGCTGCTTTTTAATTCATGCAGAAGTGCTTATGGAATTGCAAATTAAATTGTTTTCTGAATCATACACCAAGTAGGTCATTAATTAAATTCCAAGTATAGAGCCAAACCATATCCTGGCTGCTTCTGTAATGTTGATGGAATTAAAGCAGGTGCGGTGACAAAAAATTTTATGTGGAAAATCTTGATTACTTCAGTTAGACATAACAGAGTAAGTCTGTTTGACTTTCAAATCCTGAATGAATTTGCAAGATGTGAATCTGGAATAACACTGGTAGGCTGAACAGATTCAGTGCCAAGTGACTGGAGTCCCTTAACTATAGCCATTCTTCTCATGCGTTTTTGAAGGCATGTCTGACCGAATAAAACATCTCTAAGTTCCATTGGAATTTAAGAAGTGATTTTTTTTTTTCTCATTAGAATATCATATTTTGGTTTTCTTACCAAAGCTATGCTTTTAATAGAAAACATTCCTCTTTTCTAAAGTTCTGAAGAATGTGAAGTAGATTGTTGGATCTTTATAGGAAACATTTTCCCAATAGAAGAGAAAGCATGAAAAGAATGTGCAGATTACCATTTGGAAATGTAGTAAGTAAACAAGGGCCCTAACTGATGGAAATGAGATAAAGAAGATTGAGAAGGACTCAAAAGGACTTAAAAAAAATTAAAAATACAAAAAAAGTAGACACTGGAACGAGGTTGTCCAGAGAAGCTGTGGATTCAGCCATGCCTGAGAGTGTGGAAAACCAGATTGAATAAGGCGTTGAGCAACCTGGTGTAGTGGAAAGTGTCCGGGTCCCTGGAACAAGATGATCTTGAAGGTCCCCTCCAACCCAAGCTATTCTATGGTTCTATAGAAAATTAAAGTTGCTTATATAAATTTGGGGATTTTTCCAAATGTGTAGGTTAAGGTAATGTTATCAAGGGTTGCAAATCTGTGGGAAAAACAACCGTGAGGTTGATAGAACTTAAGAGTAGAAGTAGTGTAGCAAGAAGGGCTGCAGAGCAAAGGGAGAAAGAGTGTTCAGAATAATTCTGGAGAATAATCACATCAGAAATGGATAAGGATTCTGGTCTTCAGTATAGAAGAGACAAGTCTGGAGCACAGAGTATCTTTTCATAAGTGATAATTAAAATCAGTTTTGAATGAGGTTCCCTTTTGCATGGAGAATAGGAGTGTCAAGGACAGAGCTCCATGGATTCCCCAAATGAGGTGTAAAATGCAGTTAACAGTGAAAAGAAACATCCAAAACAAAAAAGTAATTCCATATACTGTAAGAAGAAGTGTAAAAAATGAGCAGCTTCTTTTTCAGTTGAAGCTATGGTTATATGCACCGTTCACATTTCTGTCAGTGGACACGTCTGTATTGTACCTGTCAAAAAGACACGGACACAACCATGAGCTTCTGCTGCATTTCACTAACCTAAATAATTACTCCTCGTTGTCCCTCAAATAATTAGTTTAAAATATAGCTGAGCTTGCATTAATTTTGCATGTATTTTTAATCAGCTATGCCTTCTGGCCAAGGTTTTTATTTGTCATAACTGATATCTGATGTTATCATCTTTCTGAAATTATCTTACTATAAGGTACTTGCTAAGAGAAGAAAACAGAGGTAGAATATTTAAAGCAGAGAGAAGACACATAAATAAGAAATGGGTTCACTGTTAAAGATTTGCCAAAGCAAACAATGCTCAAAGGGTATTGAGTGAGGTCAGTAGGGAGTAGCTGAGTAGCTCTAGGCTTGTGTATAACTAATTTTTGAAATTCTACAAGTGTAACTCACATTATAAATACCCATATGTTCATTAAGTAACTGAAGAAGGAAAATCTGGGAAAAGTTTGTCCAGACATTTATAACTTTTTTAAGGGCAGTTGATTTTTTCCATATGATTTTCAGATTAAGAAGTGATTTTCATCTCTTGAGACTCCTCATTGTTGAGAGCCGCAGTAAAGGAAAAGAGCAAAGTTATCATCCAAGCTTAAATGCAAAACATGAAAACCTTTGGGATTTAAGCTGGCTGTTGGTTTCTTGATACAGCTTTTTATTTTAGAGCAGAGGTGTACAGTAGATCTTCTCTAAAAGCTTAGTTTAGCTTTTTTTGCCTGAACAGCAAGGGAAGAATATGCCTTCTGCCTATCAAAATGAAGATGTTCAGCACACATTATGCAATTCATTCTCATAATAAAAAATGTACTGTTTTTCTATTTCTAATGTCCTATTCATAGCCATTGTATAGTTGTAAACAAAAAAGGATAACCTTTCTATGATGTGCATACAGCGAGAGTGAATTTATAAACTAAGAGCAAGGGCAGATTTTAGTGGAAAAAATTGGAATAAAGACAGGTTACTCTGCAGACACTACTGTAAATGTCAAGTAGATTTTGACAGCTGGTAAGTTGGAGACATAATTACAAAATCTTCCATACATATACAGAATGTCTTTTAGTGCAAAGAATTGGCACACAGTGAAATGAGAGGGTTAGTAGCATATGGGGGTGAAGGCCAGCTGAGTTCTAGTGGAATCTGGGGGCAAACAAACAGACCTTCAAGACAAAGACTTGGTCACACTGGTGTTATGTATTTTGTTTATTTGTGGTATAGTGATCTACCCCAATAAAAGGAATGTTCATCTCATGCAGTTTTCCATCCCAGAGAGAGCTTCTGTAATATAGAAAAGAGGAAGATGTCAGAGGAAAATTTGTTTGGAGTGATGAATATTTCTCTTTAACAAACTGGTCTCTGTGGCAGTCTGTTTTGATGGAAGCTCTTTGTACAGCTAAATTGTTAGACATTGTGGTCAGTTTGATTAGATAAAGGCATTTAGGGGAGATCCATATTTAAGCAAGCATTTCTGTTAAACATAGTTTCCAAAAATTACTTGGGATTTAGACATATTGTAAGGTCTTCATAGAAAATTAATTACATATATACTTGTGCACTTTAAGTATTACTTCAGTATATATTTGGTTTTGGCTTCAGTTTAAATTACAAATAGAAGGACACTTGGCTGTGACCCTACAGAGGGAGAGATTAGTTTCATAATGCAAACTGTTTCAGGAACTGAGCTATACGTTTATTTCTGTACTTTGTCTTTAGTCTTTTGCTTGGGTTTCTCAGGATGTTTTCTTTATAGTTGTACATCCCACTCCATTTTTTAAGACATGCGTTTTAATCAACGTTCTGCAAGTCTAGCAGTACTGCTTGACACTGGGTTTCCACTCCATGCAATTGCTGCATCAGGAGGAGATTCTGCTGAATCACAACTCACTATATTAGAATGTTCAATAGAAACCGAACAGATTTTTTAATAATTTATTGTGAAATACAAAACCATGACCTATAAATTGGGACCTACTAATTAATGAATGATTATTTGCATTGATCTAGTGAAAGCAGTACTCTGTGTCTGCTGCTAGAGTTTTAGAGAAAGTTGTCATCTCAGTTGTGAGAAGACTTAACTGTGTACCTGGATCTAGCCAAGGTAGTAAAGCCCCATCTGGCAAATGTAACCTGTCCAGAAGGTTTTTTTTCAGTTCTGCTTATCAATTTAGGGAATAGCTTAAAGATGAGAAACTGCTTGAGAGATTACTAGTCAGAAAAGCCCCTACTTTTTCCCAATTAGTAATTTCACTAGAAAATCAAGAAAGAAGGGCTGAGATCTGTTGGTTTTGAAATCTTGGAGGGCACAGGGACCAGAAATACTCAGTTTCTCTAATTACAGATAGTTTATTTTGTATGTATTGAATTGATTCAAAATGTTCAACTGTTTACAGGGTCATGCATGTTTTACATAAACCTTTATTAACTGGTAAAACACTGTTTGAAAAGATGCTATTGTGTTTAAAGCATGGGTTTCTCTCTTTTTTTCCTATTTTAATTGAAGTTTAATTTCCATTTTAAAAAATTATGGCCTTATATGTAAGAAGGGGTCATTCATTATTTTCCAGCTAAATGGTGTGTGTGTGACACAGCTTCATGGTAAGCAAGTTGCAGTATTGACCTGGTGTAAAGATTATATTTCATTGTAGGGTAATTAGTGTGTGCTAAGAAACACTGAAAAGAATAACGAAAATATCAGTGTTGTAAATGGCTGTGCAGCTCCAGGATATTTTGGCCAAGATCCACAAAACATGTAGGGTGTTGGCTGAATCGAAGTGGGCGAGCTCTGGGAGGGGAAGATAAGAGCAGCAAGCCCTTCAGAGGGGCTGGGAGGGTGACACTGGGCATCGAGCTGAAGCTGTGGCCATCCCTCCTGCCCAGGGTGCCCTGTCCCTCTGCTGCTGCCTTCCACAGCTGGCTAGTCTTCCTCAGGGCTAAGCACTTCCAGGGAAGGCACTGGAGAAGCTGGAAAAGCCCAGGTTGGTTGGAAGATGTTTTGCTGTTCTTTCCGTGATTCATGTATGTAGACTCTGTGGAATATGTGTTTTCTGGATCATTTTGAAGGAGGTACTAACTGAAGCACACTTACTAAAGCTTGAAGTAAGTCTTGGTGAGGCAGAAAAAAATTGAAATAAGTAATAAATTAGATCTAAAACATGTATGTTCTTTTCATGTTGCCAATAGGACTGGAAGGAAAATACTGCTCTTGCTTTTTGCAAAATTGAATTTCGGTGAAATTCAGAAAATATAGTATCAGGAATAATCAGTTACTTTGTAAGCTTTTTCCATTTGAATTGCTGATATTCCTCATTACTCAGAGTTTTTTGCAATGTGCATGGGTTAAAGTTGAATTAGTGTGTTTTATGAATGTCAGGTCTTTTAACACAAAGTGTTAGAGGCTACCCATAGCAGAAGAGTGTGGAGAGTACATGAAGTCTTCCACCTCAGTGACTTGATGGTGTCATCATCATAATACTTAATTTGTTTAACCACTTGAAATTGACCTGTTTGACATTTGAGTAAATTTCCTGGCCTCACAGGAAGTCTGAGGTATTTCTAAATTCAATACTGGTGTGTTTAATCAAAAAGGAAGAGCTGTTGAAGAGACTTGGGAGCTGTGCCACCTTTTCTCTGGGAAGAGGTGAGCGTTAACAAGGGCAGTGTGGGGAAAATTTGCACCATTTCATGTGAATCTTTTGTTGGTTATTCTCCACCTAAGGTTGATCTTAATAACCTGCTGGTTCATTGCAGAGTAAGAACATAATGAAAAAATACATGACTTGTGGACAGTTTTTAGAGATTCTAGAAAATTCCTCAAACTGTTGGAAATATAAGTCTTCCTAAATATTTTGCACTGACCAGAATTGAGATAGTGTTTATTAAATGCCTTTCGTTTATTTTTTTCTGTTTGCAATCATGTGGTAGAATTCTCAGAACTGGTTCCATGCAGTCAAATTCTCCCTGAAGTGTACTGTAAACCGAGTACTTCAAATATGCTGCTGCTGAGAGTTTTTTCCAATCCCAAAAACATGGGAAGAGGGAATTTAGGAAAGAATGGAAGGAAGTGACTGTTGATTGCCATTATGATGTAACAAATCTCTGATAATAATTTGGATTCCCCCATATCTGTATATGTATTGTCTATTCTCAAGCCTTGAAAATAGAGAAAATTAGTCTTCTGTATGAAAGAGGAGATCTCTCTCCATCTTATCTTATCCATCCTGCCTTGTGCAACAGTTGCCTAAGCCTAATTCTCTTTTATGTGATATTGATTAACAGCCATGCTGAGTTCTAGCACTGTCACAAGGACTGAAGGGTGTTTAATTATTCAGCTCCATTAAAGTGGGAGACAGCAAGATAGCACAGCAGCAGCAGCTGTAACATAAGTCATTGGTACTTCATCTCCAAAATACAAGAATTGTTCAGTAATAACACAACAGTTCTCTCCTCCTGGTTTGAAGGACGTTAATAGAAATCTAGACTGAATATTTGGAGAATGTTTGAGTGATGGGCTTGTCCTCAAGATAACTCCATTCTTTGGGTATGTTCTTCGGCACAATGCCAAGTGATTGTACTCACATGAAAAGAGCACCATTTCACCAGAGGCACAATATTCCTAAAGTCAGATGTTCAGAAAGGAAGGTGTGCATGAGCATTTTTCTGGCTATTTGTTTATAGGTCTATCACCTCTACATGTACATGAATATTTCACACTTGTTGTGAAAATCCCCAGTTCTCTTGAATAGGTTCAGTGTGCAACATTATTGTGGAAATACCTTTGTGTGGTTTTATATTACACAATATATTGTGGAAACATGTTTGTATGGTTTTGGATTCGGACTGGGTTCAAAATAAGGATTTGATGGAATCTTTTTCAAGCTTAGAACAAGATATAGAAAAATTAAGGACACTGTTGTATTCAACAAACAGAGCTGAGATCCCTAAACCACAGGTATTCTGTGCCATAATGTGCCAATGAAGCCTGCCACAAATTTGCAGCATTATTCTGCATTACAGTGATTTCACGACTATAAGGTGCACTCTTCTGACTAAAATTTTGATTGAAACCCAGAAGTGCTCCTTATAATCCAATGCGCCTTATACATGGACAAAGTTTGGAAATTTGCCGACCCGGAAGTGCGAGCTGAGCCACGAGAGCTGCGCGCCTTGAGAGCTGCGCCACCGGCACTGGGGGCAGGCGGGAGCGCTGGGGCCCGCGGCACAGGGAGGGCTCCTGGGGCTGCCTTTAAAGGCTGCGCCGATCCGTGAAAAATGTTTGCAAATTGAGCACCTGCCAGTAAACCCCGCGATCGTGTGATTCTGTTATTTATTCGTTACTTTGTTGCACGTGGATCCTCGCTGCAAAAAAAAGTGCGCCTTATAGTCCTGTGTGCCTTATATATGGACAAAGTTCAGAAATTTGCCGACAACCCGGAAGTGCGCCTTATAATCTGGTGTGCCTTACAGTTGTGAAATTACTGTAGTTTTCCTCTAAAAGATGTGTTGGTGTATCTCAGTACTGGAACCATGAGGAAGTCCCGGAGCTATAGGCTCTTGGGGCTTGGACAATACCACTGTATCTGTGTTCATTCATACATTCATTAGATAGCTACTTTTGTCATGGTTAAAGAAGAGATACTGGCTAAAGTGGATGTTTGACTTCATGTATTAAGTATGTTTAATATTAAATTTGCATTTTAAAGTATTTTAAATACTGTGTATATTATACAGAATTGTGTTTTGTGAGAAATACATAATCTTTAACATGCTTCATAAGATATGTAAATTAGAACATAACACAACTTCTAATATGAAATTGCGAGTTGCATTTTAGCTGGACCGAACTGTAAGAAGCGTCTTAATAGAGTGTGATTTCTTAAATCAGATAGTAACAATAGCCTTGTTTGGTTTTTTAATAACATTTTGTAGTTCAGCATTGGGAGCGATGGCAACCTGTGCCGAAGCAGCGTGCTTCTGTCTTGAAGAAGACAAAAGAGCTTGGATATGATATTATTCATTGCTAAAGAGCATAAAAAACACCAGTGTCCTGATGTTAAAAGGGTTTGGGGTTAATTTATGTTCATATTCAGTTTTCAATTATGGATAGTTTTTTTCCTTATTTGGGGGAAGTAGGGTAGAAAAGACAGGAAAAGCCATCCAGTAGCTTGTTCTCATGTTTTGAAATTATTATTATTATTATTATAATTATTATTATTATTATTTCATTTTTTAAAATAGTTCCTCCTTACAGATTAAGATTCATCGGAGCAGAATAGAGATGTCAGAATGAAACAAGTGCTGTGTTTTTTTGTAAAACAGTTTATTGCCCAGGCTTTCCACCTCATTAGTAGATCTTCACATCTTTTTTTCTCAGTTGTGTTAATTCTTCCATGGTTTTAGGAATGTAGATGGTGCAGCTCTCTGCACCAGGGTTAAATCGGATCAGACTGTGTAGTCACAAGGCAGAGCGAAAAGAGAGTGAGTTTATGGGAAAAATCAATTGTTGGTATGCAAGTGCAAATTAAAGCCAGCTTGCCTCACTGTTTATTTAAGAGATGAACTTTACTGTGACTGGCAAATGGATCAGGAACCTAAATAATGCCATTATTTTACTCATTAAAGCTGGAGCAGTGAAATAAACTAGCACAGCCCATGTCCGTGCATGATCTCTTCAGAATATGATGAGATAGTGCTGTTAGAAAAAATAAATTATTTTAAATTAATTCTTTGTTGCTTCCACAGCTAGACCTTAATTAATTGGTGCATGATCAGGATGGTGCAGAGTGCTAAATCTCTAGAGTGGCTGGTGTTCTGCCCTGCCCAGTGCTGTTGAGTCCTTTAATATTTATACATGGATAAATGGATATAAATATGGTCTGCATAGATATTTTTATACCACATCCAGGGTATAATTTTGTCATTACACAATCATTGTCTGGTTTTAGGACAAGGTATATAAACCTCTACATTTCATTTGTATTGGATAGTATTTTCAGAACAACAGTTACAAAAAGTTTCTCAACGGTATCATTTCTTTAATAACAGTCACTGAGTGCACAGATGCACTTGGTCCTATGAATAAATTCCTTATTGTACTAGAAATAAGTCCCCCGGTGCTGTGCATTCAGTTTGATTATTATTGCATTTATTGAATGGCTGGGGTTGCTGAGCCTTTGGCCTTGAGCCGTTGGCATGCCTCAGGTGGTAAGCAAATTGCATACAAATGCACTGTTTGTCATGTCTTGTTCTTTGGAGTAAGTTAGTCTCATAATAGGCAGACACATCACTAAGCAAAAAAGCATGGGCGAGACACCAAATACTGGCCTTGTAAAGCCCTTCCTTCATGGAAAGTAATAATTATTGAAATTAATGGCATGCTTCTGCTTTACAGGATTTGTCAGAATGTTTGCATCTGTTAGCAGACTCCTAATAAAGTGCCTGTTCACTAGCCCTGTGCTGGGTCTGCATTGTCATCTGATGGCAATATTTAATCACCCGTTTCACAGGAAGGTAGGGAAATGCATTGATGGAGGAATTTCTGTACAAAAAAACTGATCACCCATTAATTAGAACAGATTCATTGCCTTTAATGGTAGCAACAGTCAGAGTTTTTTGGGGTCACAGAGTCAATACAGTGCTATTTTTATGATGGTTTATTTTTAATGTGGTATTTCTGAAAAGTCACACCAGTGCTTCCTTTGAAACAAAGAGTTACATATACATAGTTCTGAATAGCTCAGCAGCTCACAGAAATGATAAAGGACAAACAACAGATATTTTAACTTTTGGATAATAAAGAACTTTGTTCTTCCAGAGTGTTCATTGCAATGCAGAGTACCCATTGCCATGCACACAACAGACAGTTACTCAGATACCAACCTGGTGTATATTGCTCGGACCTCATAATAGTATTATTTAATGATAGATACCCAGATATGTTGCTCTGCTTGTATCAGTTTCTGTTATGTCACAATGTTATCTCATAATTATTTATTGCATGATGTCAGGTTTTAGAAAGAATTGTCATTTTGGATGGCTCGGTATTTGTTGGCTTTTAATCAGACTATATGCTATTGTATCTTGCTATATTCAATTAACTCAAAATGTATTTGTAGGTCTGTGTGTCTGGCAATTTTTATGGATGATGGATTCAATCTTATGAGACAGTCACTTTGATTTCTTTGATAAATTTTTAATAATTTATGCCCAGAATGGCAAAGTATAGTTCTCACTATTTTTTGATGGCCAAGCCTGGACTACTAGAACATGCAGGTTAAATAAATAAGGCAGTATCAAGATTCTTCAAGCCTAGTGTAAAATCTATTCAATTTAGTGATGAACTGGAACATTTTTCCAAGTTTATCATGCTTTTGAGTATTCTTTATATCATAGCATCAAAGCTTGGATGTTTTTTTTATCTTGTCAAATGTGAGTCAGTAGAATCTGAACCTAGCTGAGGTTATGGACTAATTTCCAGCCTTAAAATGTGACAAATATTTTATTTGTTCCATTTGCAGTATTACATCACAAGTCCATCCTGTCTGCCTTTTGCACAAACAGTGTACAGAGAATAAAGAGAAAGGATTTGTCACTTGTCGTCTTTGAGATTTACAAAGCGTGTTTTAAGGACACCCATTGGGTGTGTATGGAATGGTGACTTTCATTTTTCAGATTGTGACCATTAGCAACCACAGATAAATTTAATCATACCACTCAAAGAATACAGAAAGCTGTACAGAATACTAACAATGTGAATCATGAATTTTTAAGCTCTCAGAGGATGCTCTAAAAAGAAATTGATTAATCACTATGCTAAAATAATATAACACCTCGAAATAGACTTTTACTCAGGTGAACATCATAAGATAGTGGTTTAGTGTTAATACTGGATGGCAGTAGTCTCCATGAAGCAGTTCTGGCTCAGTAATCAGTGTGCAGGTATATTAATTACTTTACAATCACTTAGAATTTCTCTAATGTTCATCTTCTGCTTAACTTAGTGCACCTACACCTGTGTATGTGCTCAGCACATGAAACCCTTCCCTGAATTTGATGGAGTTTTTATTAGTTCACTCATTTGCGTTAAGAAAACAAAACCAACCAGCTCAGTAAGCAAGGTTGCTTTGAGACATTGCTCCAGATTGTTCCATAATTTTCTTTCTGCATAGGGGGCAAAGAGTATTATTTCTTGTGTTGGTACAAAAGGGTTGTGTGGAGTTTGTGCTCAGCACTGAGAACCATGGCATATCCTCCAGAAATGCTGGCGCTGCAGCCAGAAGGCCCAGAAACACAAGCATGATTTTACAGCACAACTTCTGTCATGAAAACATCACTCAAGTAAATCCTGACCCATCTTGCAGTGAAAAACTGTCAATTTATTGATTTTTCTATTTCTCCCTTTTTTTTACACTTTCACCCTGCAAAAAATATGCTGTAGGGAAAATGGTAGCAAAGCAATTGGGAATTCTTTATGACAAATTGCATAGAAGCAGCAGGATCCGCTAGATACTTACTAGAACTACAGTTTAAAAATAAACATCATATATGAGCATAACATTTGAGGCTTCAAAACAGGTTAACATAATAAGTGGCACTAAACATATTTAGAGAAGTAAAGGATGAAAGTAAAATAAATATTGTAGCATCTTAATCAAAATTAGATTTCATAGAGTACAGGGGGTAGAACTGTCAAGTCTGAGAGATTGGTTCCATTTGCTGTTAATGTTCAGCTCTCATGCACTGAGTTTTCTGCCCTGAAAGAAAAATATGAGTTCTCTAGAATAATCCAGCCTTTCATTCTGTTTTGCAGCCTTGTCTAAGCAGATGAATCTGATAATTCCTTAAATGGGAGATTTGCCAGCTGAGAGAAACCTAGAGGGCAACAAATGGGCAGTGATGACAGAATGTCTTGAATGCTGAGAATGTTGTTTTGATTCCACACTGTTTAAAAATATATTTGCCTAGTGGAAGGTAAAATGTTAGACAGATAACATAGGAGATTTCCAAGGCATTACACACATACGTACACACATGCACACACAGTATTTGTTTGGACTATTTTTTTTTCTGTAGGCTTAACCCAGATAAATTAAATTACAAAACCTCTCTCAAAAAAAAAAAAAAAAAAAAAAAAAAAAAAAAAAAAAAAAGAAAAAAAAAAAGAAGAAGAAGAAAAAAAAGGAGGGGGTGGGGAGGAAGCAGGGCACAAGGCAGGGTAATCAAAGCAACTCTGCCTTAAGGCTGCAGAGATTTCCTTATCTTACCCTGCTGTTTCTAGGTATTGCAAAACATATGGCTCACCTTTAGGGGCAGTCCCCAAACAGTGGGAGATGTTGCATCCCATCTGTGCTGCAGCAACTGGAGGTGCAATAACAAGGTGAACTGAGGACGCCAAGATGACTGTATTTAAACTCACTGCTGGTTTACTGAGGTGGTGTTGGGGCACATTTCGTTTGGGTGGGTTTTTTTTAGCTACCATGTGGATGTGTGCCTTACCAGTCTGAACATAGTTTCTGCTGGAGAAAAATTGTTCTGAGGAAACTTGGTAGCCTGAATCAGGAGTAAAAATTCCAGGATCTCGTATATTGGGGAAAGCAAAGAAAAGGAGGAAAAGCTAAGAAGGAAAGCATTTCTCCTTCTCCGACATTGTATTCTGGCAGCAGCTGAATGGGCTGAATAGGCTCCTGCTGTTCAAAACTGTTCAGTGTTGCTCCCATGAGATTTGGTTGATCATGTAGTCACGCTCTAACCTGATCCGTTCACTATAATCTAGCTTAGATTGAACACTTTTTAACAGTAACTCTCTGAACTCTTTAATAAGAATCATTTGGACATGAGCAGATATTCCACAGACACTGAGGGGCAACCATGTTCATCAGGAATGTAAGGGAAGAGTGATTATGAGGAGCAAGGGAATAATGCTACTAGCGGAGCTTCACTCAGAGCAAGAGGCATAATGACGGACTGGAATTGCACACTGCAGTGGATAGAATGGAGACCATAGCTTGACTTACCCTGATGGAAATTAACTTTCTAATACCTGTCCCCCAAAATTTCTAAGCCAAGCTTCTAATGCTGCAGAATTTTCCTAAATAGCTTCAAAGGCCAGGGCAAAAAAATGCTTAACGCCTTTGCAACTGACTAAAACACTTTAATGTAAACAAAATCTGCACATTGAGATGCAAAAGATCTCTTAATGATATTTTTTTTTGTTGCTTATGTCATTACTATAATTATTCTTTTACATCAATGAGTCTTACTATTAGGTCCTTCTTCTCCTGCTATTGTGATACAAGGAAACCATTTATTGTAATGAAGACTGAATATTCATACCCAGCTTTAGGCATCAGCATCCATATACATAAATTGGAATCAAAGTTAAGTGGCATGAACATCGCTGACATGTTCTGTCATGATATGAAAAGGATATTTTTCATTTAATATCGCAAATAAAGCTAGCTATCTTCCTATGCAAATACTTGTTCTCATTTTTCAGTTTTCTCAATTTGCAGAAGGAAAGTTTAGCTTGCAAGATGGAAAGACTGATGAGTTTCCAGAGCTGCAGGCCACTTCCCTTTTGTTTTCAAGTAAATGGCAATTGTACTTCTGAGACTCTGGGAAAAATCACCTTTTAATTCTGACTAAAGATAACATCACATACTGTCTGCATAAAATTCAGTGGTATAAAATGTACATGAAGGTATAGTGCTGTATTAGGGCATGCACATATATGTACAAATATGAATAGTCTGCATTGCAATTTGAATTATTGTCCTGATCTGTATGACTTTCCAGTGGTTTTAATTTATTAGTTAGCATTTCAAAAAACAGACTTAATTTTCATTGAAAATACCTAAATGTATTTATTTAATAAAATTAATGCATAGTTAAGCATTAAACACTGTGGGATACTTCACATTGATGGAAGTAATAAAAGCTTTTTCCCTTTTTCACTTTTAACTTCCTTGTAAGGTTCTTGCAAATTTTCAAGGATCAGTGCCTTTGGACCCTAGTGCTGGAGTAGCAAGACTGAGGAAGCTTCAGGTTTCTGCATTTCAAAAGTCCTTCTCCCTCCTCAACAAGTTTAACTAATTAGTTGACTTTTCAGAATTTGTTGGGGTTTTGCATTTGTTATGTCTTATTGTGTGATTTAATTTTCCTAGAGTTTTGAAACTTGATGTAGATGTTTTTTCATCATGGCTTTGGAAAATACTTTAGGAACTTTGCTATGTGTGAATGCACCATGAAATTGAATGATGTATTGACTGAATGGCTTGGATAACAATTTGCTAATGCTAAGATATTGAGTATGCTTTCTGTGTGTCACTTCAATGAAGTAATCTAAAGAGTCACTATAAATCTGTGAGCTTCATTAGCTAAATAGCCTTTGAAGTAGATAGAAAACTGAAATAAAAGAAACCAAAGATGGATAGATCGTACCATTTATGGTGTCAGAATTGTATTAAAGCACAGAACGTAGGTATATGGAGAGATGATCCTTTAATGGATTCATTAAAGGAATTTAACTTAATCTTTTTATATAAACAAACTTTTCTAACATATATACTGATCAAAATTGTCATATATGTTATCAAAAGAGGTGAATTTTGTCTCAGTGTAGAGGTGTGGGTACCTGTTCACTTCTATATGGCATGTAGTGATGAGACAGCCATCAGCCTTCAGGTTAATCAGAGTAACAAATCAACAGGACCAAAATTTATCGAAGTTTTCCTATAACATGCAGATGGTAATTTTGTAGGGCTTTTTCCCTGAAATTTCACTTCTGACTGTTAAAATATTTTATTAAAAAGTTCCAGTGTGTTGAAATCACCTGTTTTTTGCTGACCAAGGCCAAGGACTGGGTTCCTCGGACCAGCTCTTCCTTACCACCAAGTCTGTGGGGTGTTCACTGACAGGTTATGTCTTTTGAAATGCTCAGGTTTTTCACAGCCATGTTCACCACAGATGATTTCATGTTCCTGCTCTCTTTTTTCATTTAGTGTATTTCTCTAGCTAGTATTTTCAGCTGCATTTTTCATATCCAGACAGTATATCCCACATTGGGGATAGATTAAAATTCACATACATGCATATCGCAAAGCTGTAATTAATTTAATATAAATAGGTTTTACTCCTACATCTCTACAATGATTTAGGTAAAAGGAAAAGGTAATGTTGAAAGAGAATCTACAAAAGCATTCTGTATCTATAATTATCAGTCTTAGCTTTGTTGCTTAACCAGCATAAGCTTTATATGCTCAGAAGGAATGCCTCACATTTGATACCTTTAAGACCTTGGATCTCTCTGGATTTAATATGCAATTTTTTGTTGTTTTTTATTAAACTTCCTATGTTGTACGTAAATGGCACAACAAGCATATGTAATTTTAGTATGGAGAGCTTCTTACTGTAGGATCCTATGACAATTCAGGACTTCAGAAGGTCCAACATCCGGGTCAAAGCAGGGCCAGCTTTGGGGTTAGTTATGGCTATTTGAGGTTTGATCTAGTCATGAGTCCAGAAATGGAGACTGCAATAAAATTCATTATCTTTCTAATGCTGAAGACAGTAATTACAGAATATAAAAATCACTTTTCAAATGCACGTTACAAAAGGTACTCTTTTTGTAGATCAATATCTAAGGTCACTTCAACCATGCTTTTTAGAACGGGCATTTGTTTTCACTCCTAAAACACTCTGCATTTTTGACTAGTTAGCATGCCATGTCCTTCCAAGTGTACACTTCCTATCATACAAAGTGTGGATGTTAGTGGACCCTGGCTCCAGCTGTTTCATTCTTAGATGATTCCTCTCTTTTCCTCTTTTGCTGCTTCTATTAAAAGACCTTGAGAACTCAGTACAGCTATTTAAACATAAAGCTGCTGTACATTCGCCCCTGTTTTACAGGGAAGAATCTGTATGTATAATAATTCTGACAGTGCTTTAAAGAGATATTATTTACTTCAAGAATTTAAAAATTTTCTCAGAGTTAGTACCCAGGAAATTCAGCTTCACTGACAATGTAGCAAGTTTTTTCATAAAGCACACAAATGAAGGCAATGATTTGTTCTTTGCCTGGCAAAGACTGTTTCCTAGTTAGGAAATTCAGGACCGTGAACTGTTTTATTAAAGATGACTAAAAACAGGAAAAGATTTTTTGACATTTTTTACTGCAGAATGTTCTTTTGGTTAGATCCGATGTTTGCTCTGCTCAGTACCACTGCATTTCAAAGGAGTATGTGTTAACAAGAGTGTGAAATTCTGCGTTTCATGTGGAAGTGTGACTGACAAGTGTTGAGCTTCGGATGGTTTGGGACAACCCTTGCTCAGGATACTGTCTGCCCTGTGTGGGAGTAGAAAATCCACTAAGCAGAGAAGATGAGGCTGGGAAGGAAGAGGCTGTCTTTGAGCAACAGGCAAGTTGACTGGCTGATGTGCAAGTGTCAGTGTCTCTGGGATGAGTTTTCCAGTTTCAGGCCGGAGGGAAGGAGTGGGTGGAGAGTGCATGTGAAACTGAGATTTCTGCTCTGGGGTTCACATGAAGAAATCTCAAACAGCTCAGTATTTAATAACCTGCTCACTACTTTACCGGGTGGTGTAAAGACCTGTGATTGTGTTTTTGAAAATCAAGTAAAGTCCAAGTAGCTGCTGTTCTTTCTGGCCTTGTTCTGAGGTGGTTGGTGCTGCTCCCAAGAACTGCTGGCTGTACCTCACCCTACTGCTGCTGCTCGATTCACCAGCTAAGTCAGTTGACATCACTGAATACACTTTACTATCTATTTAATTGTTAAAAATTCAAGTATAGTTTTTCTGTTCACTCTTTGAATTCATACTGATGTCCACAAGTTAAAGTTAACTTGTGCTACTACTTTTAGGAGAATTTCTGAATGTTGGCTTTACTACAGCATGTAGAGTACAAGAAGTACGAGTTTCTTATTTTATTGTTTTTCAACATCAATATTTTCTATGTCTGTGATGAGAACATCCAGAGGAAATAAACAGATGAAACAATGCTACTACTCTAGCTGGATCCTCTGATTCCAAGCCAGAATGTGGATTATTGACCACAATATAGTGAGTCTAGAATAAGGGCACCTTTTAAAACCCTCTTTCTTACTGGTCATTATCAGCTTTGTTGCTTTTTGTTTCCTGTCCCACTTCTTAGAAAGGAAGTATGAGCAAATAACAACCTAGAGTAATTTTTGTTCATAATTTAAGAGAAATTTATGAGAATTTAGCATTTTTTATCATTATTTCATTCCCACAGTGTGGTACATTTTGGAAGACACTGGCTCCCCATAATTTCAGCCTCTGCAGAGGTCCACTTATTGAAATTTGTCTGGAGATAAAAGTCATGGGGATAAAATGGGTTTTATTACAACATTAGAAAATTCTGTCCAAGAAATTAAATAATTGTTTTTTGTACTTTTATGGGAATTCTCCAGCAGCTTGCAAAGTGCATAGATTTGTTTGCAGCAGGATGTTCAATTCAAGTCTATTCAACATAACTCAGACAGCTTTAAAACTTCTTTGGTAACCTGTTGTTCAAAAAGAGGTACAAGAAGTAAGTATTAGGAAGAAATTTTAGCCTGACAGCTCTAGTTGGGCCATCCTCAGGAGGATATGCTGAAAATTGTCCTCTTATGCAAACTTCTCTTGAAACTTCAGAATGGCTGGGAAACTTCCAAAATCTTTTTGATGTTTTTGTGTTTCCCTATTATTTTTGGCATCCAATAGTTCTGTAATGCATACGTTTAAATTTCATTTTCTGCCTGATAGCTCCAGCATTTCATACTTAGTGGGCTAATGAAACAAATAACATTGGTCAGTACTGGGAAGAGATGAATGAGTTATATGTCTCTCCCCACTCTTTGCACTGATTTTTCCTTTGCAAAAATGTACCTGATAAAGCACAAACCAGAATGTGAGCTTGAAAAATATTATTAGTAGAATGGGTCCATAGCACCAGTGATTCAGTCATCTGTCAGCCTGATAAATGGATTAGTGTAAGAGGTGTTCCAGTGGGGAAATGAAGCCCATAGGGCTTCCAGCTAATTATATTTAAGTTGTTTAGTACTGCTGGGAAGCAGCATCCAGGCAATTACTGAAAGCTTTGATGCAGTGTGCACTATTAGAGTGTGGGTTCAGAAACTCATTACCCTTTTGTGCTTGTGTTGGATGGATTCTAGGAAACTGACATGAAACAGAGAGCAGGAATCAATAACTAGAAAGGCATTTTAGTTCTCTTCTGATCCATTTCCTGATTGATTCAGCAGCTCCTAGCCTAGAGCATTTCATACAATAGCTATAATGTAAGGGGAAAAATGTGACTTAAATATATTAATTATCACATATATATATATATATACACACATATATATATATATATATATATACATCTTGTTACAGTGATATGTAGCTGAGGTTCCACACAAGAAGCAGTTTCAAGAGGTCTTTTAGGGACAAGCTGCTCCTCTAATGCCATGCCACAATCCAAAGCACCTGCCATCTCTGCTGCTCCAAGGTTGATCCTAGTAATTTCAACTAAAGCCTGACCTTGCAGTGTTTATTGATGCCTCTGCAACATCACAATTGTATTACCACAGTGCCCATGGTACCCTACCTTCAAAACCTCTTGGAAACTACAGCTAACCCAAAATGAAACTGATGATATTGGCTACACATATTTACCTTGTTTAGGAGAATTGTACTAGCTCTGTCTTTGCCATGGGCTGCAATTCACATTACTGATGCACCTTGAGAAAACTCTGCAGACTTTGGATCATTCAGATGTGGGAAACAGCAAATCCTTTCACTGTAGTGCTCTGCAGTTGGCCACCACCAAGGTGTGCGTGCTGAAAGCAATGCAGTGTTTGTACAACTGGCAGCCAAAGACTTGAAAGTTCATTTCTTAGGTTAGATTGACAGATCTAGTCAGCAAAAGTTACATGAATTAATCAAAATTGTGTGGTTTGCTTTTTAAACTTGCATTCATGTTTAAATCTGGTAATGGTGACTGCTAGGGCAGTGCAGAGGAGGCTGCATTTCTTCTTTCCTTTTTCTTCCTCCGTGCTTTTGCCTGAGGTAGAGCTAAATAGGCAAATGAGAGTATTACAGTTCAATGCTCGTGAAAGGGATAATTCTTTCGCACCTACCTGCACTATCACAAAATTAATAATTAAACTCCTTTCTTTGTTTGATCACAACAGTATACTAGACATGCTGTGGGTTCTGTTTCATGTTTAAAAAGTTAAGCAGAAATCTCTTGAGTTACTGTCAAGAGAGAACTTTGGGGGTTTGCTTTTCTGAAACCTGGACCAGTTAATTAGAAAAATGACATTTGGTTTGCCTGAGGGTTGGTAAAATAAATGTTGTGCTATTTGATACTCATACATCTTTCTGATAAAAGAAGTATCAGAATTGCTGTGTTGTAGGCCACAGCACCCATGAATCCATCCACATCCTGCAAAAAATCCTCTTACAGTAGTGAGCATTTCCAGTCTTGGTACCAGGTTTGGGTGCTGACACCTATGCTTTTTATAAATACATTATTATCACTGAAAGTTCTGGCCTATTAAATAATGGTAGATAACTCATGTATCTCCTGTGAAACTGTTACACCTGATAGAGAGAATATCTTCTACACTCCAATACACAGTTGAAGCAGAAAAAAGCTACAGCTGTTGAAGTATCTGTGGAGGCAAAGTGCAGACAGTGGTAAAGATTTTGAGAATTGGTGCAGTCAATTCCAGTCTGTCTCTAAAAATGTTTGGATTGAGTCACAGCTTAGGCTGCTAAGAGTTAATTTATCTTGGGAGAAATTTACACCCCTGTGTAAAAGGGGTAGCATAATACAGCCAAGTTATCCGAGACAGTGCTTCTGAAATTCCTAATTTCGTGATGTCCACTAGCTTTGACAGAGTTAGTTAAGATGAAACACAAGAAGAGTTTCCACCTGCAGCTTTGTTTTCCCTTGAGAGACTTGCTTCAAAGGGGCAGCCAGCTCTGGCTCTGTGAGTTGCACCTGAGGACAGGCTTTCAAGGCTTAAATATTTTTAAGCTTTTGTGAGAAGATGTAGGTAATTTCTGAGGGCATTGGTGTTGCTTTGGCTTAGGTATTACCATGGGAAAGCCTTTTGCACTAATAATATGATGAAAATTTATTTTAGTGTTGATTTTCGGATTTTTAACTGACTCGTGACTTTTTTTACTTCATCAAATCTGGGCATTCATCCATAGTATTTAAAATTCAAAATCTTGCTTAGCTTCCTTTAGAGGAAGCAGCTGTGGGGCAATAATAGACACATAAGTGTCTACAGCAGGAATTCTTTATCATAGCAAGACATTAATTGGTGTTTATTTACACTGTAAGACCTTAGGGCAAATTCATTAATATTCAGAGATTGTGTGGGTTTTTCTGAATGCATTTTAGGTTAATTATTAATGTCCTATTAGAATCTTCTATGTAGTCATGGTATAGTCTAGTCTAGTCCACTCCATCGGTGGTATTTTGAAACTTATTTATGCTGTTTATCAATTTGAAATAAAAGAAAAATAATGCTCACTAGGTATCATGTGTTTCTTTCCCAGAGATATAAGGCAATCTCTGCTTTTGTAATTCAGTGTCTTTTGAAGATGGCCTATTTAGCATTTAAACTTTCCTGTGCCTTTAAAAGCCAGAAGCGAGTGAGATAATAAATTAGTTACCCAATTAATGTTTTTTTTCATTATGAAAAATTAACAGAAATATGCTGAAACAGTAATGGCACTGGTTTGGTTTCTCCTCATCTGTATTGTTTAGAAAAAAGAAATAAAATTATTTATCTGAAACTGCAGAAATAGTACTTAAACAGAAATCAGATTGGCAAAATATTTAAGCAGCTACATGTATTTAGAGGAATTGAATAGAATTCACTAAAACATCGTCCAAAATTATGTGACTGATTATTCCAAGTTGAAATCCAAGAGTAAAACTGCTGTACTATTTAGGTGCCATTACCCCAGCCACCTGCCCAGCCAGGGATTTCACATTCCTCCTATAAATCTGCCCCCCAGTTTCAGTTTCCTAAGGTTGCTCAGGTGCCTGCAGAAGGAAATCTACATATGAAGCAGAGTTTAAATGCATTGTTTGGTCTGTGGCCCAATAAGGGCAGCACCAAATTGAGCCCTCCTTTAAGGAGCATCCCTTCATTCATTCTCAGTGCAAATGTTGCTGTGCAGTTTGTCCCTGACACAGGGCTTGTCCCCTGCCCTGCCCTGGCCAGGGCGGGAAAGGCTTCACTGCTTCTCTTGAGTTAGGATGGCACTGGGGACAGGCACAGGGGGTTTGGTGAATTACTTCATTCATCCCAGCCACGTGGGAGGTGGTGCCAGGGTTTTCCATGGTTTTGCTTCACTGAGATTGGTCCAATGGAGGGAGCTGAGAGATAAGGAGATCAATGAACATGTTTGCATAGGTTGACTTTTCAAAGATAGTGCAAATCCAAAGTCAAACCTTGTGTAAACTAGATTTACAATTAGTAAAAAGGAAAGAATTTTTTAAACTTTTCTGTTTGGTTGATATTTAAACATGGTTACATTTCTTGACACTCACCAGCCCAAGGCATAGATTAGCAACAGCACTAATGTTAGCTAAATTAACATGTCCAATAACTTTCCTATCCTTGGCTAAAGGGGTGAAATTTTAAAGCTTGCTCACTGTGACACCAATTTAACCTTTAGGCCATAACTTGTTTTTATTTCTTCTCTTCTTCCATTGTCCCTTTGCAAGAAGTCCATGTTTTTTGTGTCCCCAGAGTGAGACTGCTGTTGCAGGGAGAGAGCTCTAAGCAAAATGCTGGATTTTAGCTGCTTGCCTAACCCACTGAAATACCCCTGTAAGAAAGCTTTTCTTTCCAGAAAGCTTCCTGTCCACAGGGACAGGACTGGCAAGTAGTTAATAACGTGAATCGCTGTATTTATTGCTCCATGCCCAGATTCAGAGAGCATCGTTTTTATTGCTTGCCTTCAGTCTCTGATTGTTGCCCCAAGTGACCCTGGTGAAGAGAGCTCCTGCTACCACTTTCCTGTGACTGAGTCCTTCCAGCTCGTGGAGGACAGAGTAAGCTCCCTAAATTAGAAGTCAGAGTATTCTTCCAGCAGTTTAGAGACAGCAGAGACATCCTGTGTCTGGAAGGATGGCAGTAGTTGTGTGACTCCACATGGCCTGAAGACACAGCCCCTCTCTCCTATATGTGTGTATGTATGCACATGTATGTCACTGAGTGTTTGCTGACACCAGCAGCTCAGCATGCACAGTGCTCGTCACCACCCAGCGCTTTAGGTACAGAAACAGACAATTGGTTTTGACCATAAAGTATTTAATTTATGAGAACCACCTAATCTCCCTTTCTCCATGTTGCAGACTCAGTCTATCTGTATGAAACAGAGTAACTTTTGTATGACTGCAGGATATCTTGTGTTTTCACAAAAATACATCTTCTGGGAAAGTTCCACTAAAGCTTGGCATCAACAAATGGAGAATCTCTGCATTCTCCTTTGGATGGTTGCACTAGTGGATAGTCACAGGTGATGGAAAGCATGTGCTTTATTTCTCATTTGAATTTTTTGTCAGCTTCCAGATGCTGATTTGTTTTATGCAAACCCTTTGCCAGATTAACAAACCAGTTGGTACTTAGTATATTCTCCCAATGAAAATACTTAGGTGCTCTAATTAGGTCATCTGTCTTTTTTTTCTTTTTTTTTTTTAATAAACTACACCAGTGGAACTCTCCAGATATTTCACATTAAAGTACTTTCTGCATTGTTCTATGCTGTTCCACACTTTTGCACCTATCTTCTGTGGTCTCTGGTGATGGATTATTTTTCAATTTCTTTGTAAATTGTGACGACCTTATCCTACTGTTACAGATTGTAATGCTAATATTACAAATGAAAGTTTAAAAAGTTTTTGTCTTTGCCTATTATTTATTTTAAAGCTCATATCAGTATTAGTGTGAAATTGGATTTGAGGAAACTCTTGTTTCTTAGTAAAGCATTGGGAGTAGGGCAATATAATGCCATATGCTTATTGCAATCATCAATACATGTATGCTCTCACCCAACCATAAGGGAAATATATTTAACTTTTAATCTGAAGCTGGTCTTACCAAAGGATGTGATTAGCTCTTGCTGCCTGCAGTGCTGCCTCCTGCCTCTCTAGCATTGTGGCAAGATGAATAGCCTTTAAGTGATCGTGTCACTGATAGAAAGCACTGGTGATCCAGTTTGTAAGATCTGTAAACAAAACAAATGAAAACATGACCCAACCAGTTTATGAGTAATTATGACATTAGTAGAATTTCTTCAATAACCCTGATTCATCTGCAGTGGTACAGTAGGAGTATCTGGTATTCTACAATGTCCTTTAAACTCCATGAATCTTGCAGAAGCCTTCATTCCAGATGAACCAGTTATTTCCCTGGTATTTGACTTGAGAGCGTCTTCAGTGTGTTATTTACTGTTGCATAGCATAATGTAGGAGTATTGAATAGAGATAAGTTTAGAATAATAATACTCTTAACAATTTTCCCATAACACATGATAAATCCTCTAATTGTTGCTTGGATTTTCAGATTTTATATTTACCACACATTTATTCTTCTTGAGTATATTTTGTTTTGCATAAACATAACATGCTCCACAGGAAAAATGAGATGGGAGACAAGTTGATGCTGCAACCCTGGCAATGTTCCAAGGCCAGGCTGGATGGGGCTTTTAGTGGGAGGCGTCCCTGCCCACGGCAGGAGGATTGGAACGAGATAATCTTTAAGTCTCTTCAAACCCCAACCAGTCAATGATTCTATAATTATTTAAAAAAAAAGAAATTCGTAGATGAGATTGAGAGATAAGAACAGTTGACTCAGAATGCCATCTAAGAATTAGGTGATTAGATACATAGCCACATAGATGAAGATTTATATGCGTTCAGTAGGCTGATGCAGAAAAACTATGGATGTCCAGCTGATGTATTGCTAACAGTTTGTGATGCTTCAGTGAGCAAGTGTTGTCCCTTGTGTAGTCATTCACCTCCAATTAGGATAGATGTAACTCTTTCTGAAGTGAGTAGTTGTATTTGGTTAGATAGTGTATTTATGTTTCAATGAAGTCAATGAGAACATGCTGTAGTACTGCAGACTGAGAATTAGAGCTGGATTTATAAAAGCTTTTCTTGATGATGTGTTTAAATATGTTATCTATTAAATTAAATATCATTTTATGATATAATCAAAGTATAGTTGTTGTGGTTTAACTTCAGCTGGTCACTAAGTACTACCCAGCCACTTTCTCCATCCCCCTACTCACTCACTGGGATGGGGAGGAAAATCGGGAAAAAGTAAAACCCATGTGTTGAGAAAATATGGGTTTAATAATGGAAATAAGTAGTTAACAAGCAAAATATAATACTAATTATATAGTGCTTAAAAGGGAGATAACAAACCAAGAGAGAGAAATAAACCCAAGAATACAAGTGGTGCACAATACAATTGCTCATCACCTGCTGATGGATGCTCAGCTCAACCCCAAGTATTGAACAGCCCCTCCCAGCCAGCTCCCCACAGTACGTGTACTGGGTGTGGCATTGTATGGCATAGATAGGCCAGACCATGACAGCTGTCCCAGCCATGCTTCTTGTGCACCTGCTCACTGGCAGAGCACAGGAAACGGAAAATCCCTGACTCAGTGTGAGCACTGCTCACTAAAAACTAAAACATCACTGTGTTACTAACATTACTCTCACTGAATCCAAAATACAGCACTGTATCAGCTGCTAGGAAGAAAATTAGCTCTATCCCAGACAAAACCAGGACAATAGTTCTAAAAGCTGCCAGACATTTATGGGGAAAAGGATAATTAATTTTAAAATTCTCCAATGACTATCTCATTTCACTTTACAGCATTTAATTATTAAACTATGTAGACAAAAGTTGAGCATAAGACTTAAGTCTTGAAACGAAAGAATTAGAAACTACACGGTGCTGGAATGGCAAAGGCAATAAGAAATAAGGCTTTACTCATCGTGCTTGTTGGCAGGCTTGGAAAAGTCTCCAAACAGATTTATTATTGCAGATGAGTTCCAGGCTGTCTTTCACGTTTGATTTTCATAAATGCTTGCCTTCAGCCTTGCCCCAAAAACATTCAAGAAGGTGACTTTTTTTGCCTACTTCTTTCTTTCACAGAGGTGATGCTCAGTCAGTTTCCCTCTGGAGGCTTTTTGAGGGAACACTTTTGTGTGTCTCACCATTCTGAGGCAGCACACTGCTGTTTCAGTCCTGTGCTCAGCAGTGGTTCTGGGTGAATTGCTTGCTGTTGTTATACTTGACCAGAGAAAATTGTTGATTGTAGCTCATGGCATATTAGGATCCTTCCAAGCTCCTGAAAAAGAGCATGGCTTTGCAAAGTGCTCACATGCTGTGTGTCAGTGAGGATTGCCCTCGCCTCTCTAATGATCTTGGTGATGGATATTGGGTTTTTTCTCCTTACAGTTTAGCTAAAGTTCCGAATCTGGGAGCTTGGGCCTTAGTGAATACCAAAAGCATTGTGTTTTGATGAGGTGATGGACGTTGTTTGATGGGTACCTCTGTCTCATTGCAGCCCCCTCAGCTGTCAGATGCAGTGATCTCCATGGTAACTCAAACCCCCAGACTCTCGACAGCAGCCTGCGAGGAGCAGCATTCAGCAGCTCAAGGGTCTCACGACCAGGTAAGCCAAAAGGAATCACCAAAAAAGAGCTCACCTCTGGTGTGCCACTTCCTGTCCTGTCAGGTTTTTCCTTGGTGAAGTCACCCAGGCAGTCAGTCCTGTACATGTACGTGATAATGGATTCCTCCTTAAGGCTGTGACAAACCAGCTCTCTTGAACAGAGGCATTTGACAAAAAGTTTACATTTGCTCAGGGTTGATTTTTAAGATATAGATTGAAGAAGCAATCAAAGAAATATTGGACAATTCTTTAAGTGGCTTTGGTGTTAAAAGTAATTGCTATGGTAGGAAATAACCCCAAACATGTCAACAGTAAGATCTTGCAACTCTACCTACACCACCACCAGTACTGCCCGAGCTCTGATTTTAGGCCTGAGCAATCTTATTCTCCTGCAGTGGATCAGAGACAGCTTCTGTGTTCATGTAACATTCATTGGTTCTCTGCAGCATTTCCAGATTGCCGTTTTGCTCTTTCCACCCAAATTTCTGTGCTGATAGAAGCATGTGGGGCATTCTGGTTACCATCTTATGAAGGTACAGAATTCTTCCTCTTTTGTTGTGAATAATGGAGAAAGAGCAAGATCTTTGCCATTTGGGAAAACAGTGCACTGTTCCAGCACCACTGACACTGTGGCCTGAAGTAGTATCTCTGGTCTTAAGCACTTAGATGAGTGGGAAGTTTATTACTCCCTTTTGTTGTCAGGTTTCACTGTCATTTGTATTGAGCTGTTTCTATGCCATTAAGATTGTATGTATTTTGGAAGTCTGTGGCTTCTGTGCACTGTTTCTGGGTATTGCATTGTTTCTTGCTTGCTACATAAGTCCACTTGGCTGAAATGCACTGTCCTAACCATACAAACATATCGATATTATTCTGGCTAGCAATTCCACTATCTTTACTGACCGGTTTGAAATTTTTGTGCCATTACTGCTATCAACAGTATTTACTTTTGTATAATTTCTGATACTCTTAAATAGTGTTGAATGATGGTTTTATGATGGAAGATTTTACTGGAGGAATGTGGAGCACTTTTTCAATTATTATTTCCTGTTAACAGCTGCTTTTTCATATCTGAATATTAATCACATTTGATGATATTGATAATAAGTTCTTACTCTTAGTTTTGTGTGGCTGTAAGGTAAATGCCATTCAAAAGTCTGTGGGTTTAATTTATGAAAGAACTTCTGCTGACCAGAGTTTGTAACTTTATCAGATGATTAAACAAAATTCTCTATTTTATTTAACAAGTTTCTGTAAAACGGTGTTGACTGACATCAGTTTTGTCAATGTCATTTCCCAGTGAATTTATCCTTTATAAGTTCAGTGATTATTTTGCCTGAGATTAGTAATGGCATAAAGCTCTATAATTACTGAGATCATACTGCTTACCATCCTCAACTATTAGCAGAAAATACCAGCAGTCTTACTTAATTTCTCTGGTGCTCCAAAATGTATTGAAAATTAGCATCATTGAAATGATCCTCCCACAAATATTTTCAAGACTCTTAAAGCGCAAATTACTGCAGTGTACTAATTTAAAGTTGTCTTTTAACATTTGTTTTCGTTACTAGCAGCCTCCTTATCTCTAGAAATGCTCTTCTTCTACTTAGATGAAAGTATATGTTTCTTGTTTGGAGTTTTTTGTGTAGTGTGTTTGTATTCCTTTAAAACATGAATCCCAAGTTGAAGGTCTTGTGCTGCTTCACTTAGCCACATCTTCGTATTAGAATTAATTTCATTGGGTTTTCAAGTTTATTCTGTATTTCAAGCTAATTGCACTCTTAACCCAGAATGAGAGCATGACTTTTTTGCCACAGATTGCCTTTTTTGGGCTATTTAATCATTACCTTTGGTCCCTTGTGGCAGTGGGGAAGGGAGTACTCTCCACATTTTCAACCTTGTACTTTCTCCCATGTGCAATTTTTTCCCTAGTTTACTGGGCTAATGAACTTCCTTGCTTGCTATTAACTAAATTTTTTCAAATACCAAAATGATAATTACACTCTGAGCCTGTGCATTCAGTATGTATTCTAGCAGTAAAATTTGGGAGTTCCTGATGAGTTACTACTGACTGCATGGCATTTCTAGCTTACTTCTCTCAGATGAACATCCTTCACAGTTCTTTTTATGTTTCACAAATACGTACTTAGGCAGATCATCCAATTCTCTGATATGGTTTGTTGGTTTGCTTTATCTCAAATTGCCAACAGTTTATCTGGGATCTGCTAGCATGTTATCTATATGAATTCAAGACCTTGACATCCTGGATTACCAGTAATTTTGAGGAATAATGGTGCTAATAATGTAGAGTATCATCTTCTATACCCTTTGTCTGGCTCTTAGTGGAGGTGTCCTCAGCAGTTAAAATGATAATTATTGATAACTGTTGTTGATGTGATAGGTGTAACAATGGTAAGAGGTCAGCTTTATCATGATCATGTTGTACGAATGCACAGGGAATGACAGTATTTTGACTGGAAAACCTTTTAAAAAGCAAGATCAAGCGAAGAGATGAGACAAAATTAGATGTCAGAAAATGAAAGGTTGCGGAAGTTCAGTTTGAAAAAGTAGGAAAAGTCAGTGTATGCACATGATACATAGGAAGAAACAGGTCACCTTTTCCCAGTTTTTTGTTTCCTGTATGAATTAGTTACTTTGAATTTAGCAACAAAATGGATAGGATGAAGTGGAGGGTACTTCAAATGTATCAGTGTATCAACAGATTTCTGTTGTTCAAAGAGCTTGGAAGAAGTGCAGTTCAGGAATGTCATGACTGAAATGTGGTCGTGCAAGTTGTGACTGTTGGTAGAAGTGCAGAGGCACAGAAGAATATAATAAGAGTTTCCAGAGCAGTATTTTTTCGGAAGCATTCAATTGGTGTGATTGAGAAGAATGTTCCATAATCCATGAGTTAGCACCAACGTTCTTTATTTTGAGGAAATAAGTATCTTCTTGTTGCATAAGAGGAACACTGCATTTTATACAAAGAAATTAACAGAAACTATAAACAAAATGTTTGCTTTCAAATGCATGATTCAGAAAAGTACCATAATACCCCCATGTACACAGTTCCATAACAGCTTTTATAATTTTTTTATAGTTACTAATTTTTTTTTGTTGTTGTTAATTTATTTAGAACTTTAAAAGTGATATTGCATAGGCGTAGGGTACAGAGACTTCCTGTATGTTAATTAAATTTGCTGGAACCTGATCCCACCAAATAATTCTATTGATCAGTCAGATTTATGGCCTAGAAAATCAAGCTGCTTTTAAACAATATCCTTTATAATTCTGAGGTTAAATTAATAAATTCTGTATTGATTTTGTTTTCTAACATTGTTTTTAAAGTGCTGCCATCAAATAATATTGCACCTGTGGGTGTACACATGAGCTATTTATTCATGGAGTGGTTATTCTTAAAAGTCTAATGGCATCATAACTGTTCACTGAAAAATAGTTAGCTGTTGTAATAATACTTTTTAAATAAGCATATTTTAAAATAGCATGAACATTCTTTAAATTTGCAGCTGTTTCATGCTGAGGTAGAGCTTTATTTGTCTATTCCTTGATATTTCTCTTGCTACTTGGTGAATAATGGTTAATCGAACTCCTATTTTATTAATGAAATTTATTAATGAAATATTAATTAGTACTGTTTGGGCTATCAACCAAATCAGGAAAAAGTATATGTAGCTAGAACACGGACCTATGTATTTTACATTGTAGTAGAGAGATGAAACTACTATTCCAGTCATGGCTAGCTTCTGAAATACTTGCTTTGAGCCTTTCTCCTACACAGTACAGTTTTAAACTGCTGCGAGTGGAATAAAATTATTATGCTGCTTTTTAAAAATCTTTTGTCTTTAATGCAGCTGAGGTTTCAAGGAAGGTTTTTGATGATAGTAAGAGGATGCTAGCTTCCCAAAATGAGGTGGCAAAATGCCTTATCCTTTGATTGTTAAAATAAGCTGGTGATTATTGAAGGCGTAGTTCAGACCTTGTAGAACTGAACTGTCTTAATCCCATACTCTGCTATTTGGTTTGTAGAGCACATTGTGATACCACATTCACTGTGCCAGTCACTTGGAAGCGCTCATAAGAGATACGCAAAGTGGGAAAAGGCAATTTTTGTTGTAATCATTAATAAGTATGTATTTAGTTCAGCTGGAGTGCCAGCTGAAGTGAAAGGTTCATACCTTCATGAGCAAATACCGTGCCACAAGGAGGGGGAAGTTGAGCTCTGCCTTGCCCAAAACTGCTTCTCTGAGTTTGTCTAGCATAGACTCCACACAGGTCAACAGAGCTTTTTCATCCATCCGAAGGCTGCTTAACTTGTCTGGGCAGAGCTGCAGAAATATGCCTGGGTCAGTAAACTCAGCTGAGGTTGCAGCACTTTTGGGGAGCTCGGGTATTTATTTCTTTGGACAGGTACTGTGCACACAGTGTGTGTGTAGCACCTTCCAGAAACACTGTGCCTTCTGTGACCTGCCTCTAACGAGGCACTGTGTGTGTGCAGTAAATTGGCTGCTTCCCAAACACAGCTAGGACAGTTTTCCTCTGAAAACAAATAGAGTTTCCTGCTTTTTAAAGGTTTATTCAAACAAAGCTTTTACTTTAAACTGAATTATTTTACCACATCATGGTGTAGAAATGGAATTACGACAGGCAGTCTAGTTAAACATGCTCCTGAATAATTTGAATGTCTCATGCAGCCATCCCACACAGAAACAGGACAGGTAATATAATTATTTTTTCAATAAGTTGTTAATTAAGCCTTAGAGATGTACAAGATTTGTATTTCCATTTACATTTTTTATGACTTTCCTATCCGAACTGCTTTGATTTAACTGAAGATTAATACAATTGATGAAGCATACTGTTACATAGCTAGTACATGCTAAAAATCTGCCCAATATACAGATTAACATCCGTTAATTTCAGAAGAAATTCCATCTTCAAGCAGCCTATGAACATTTTCACCTGACACTTTACTGTCTAATCTTCACTCTAAATGCTGTCAATTAAGAAAAATAAAACTATTCTTTTTTCTCAAAAGTTTACTTAATGTAGTGGTAAAAGTTCATACGCATGGAATTACTGTACTCAGAATGGATTTGCAAACTTGGTTGTCATTGATGTTGTGTTTTTACTTCAGCACTGAAATCACAAGTTCACACTTGGCTTTGTGATCAAAGACCTTGGTTCAAGTTTGGCTATTTTTTCACAAATGTGAATACAGTGATTAGTAAAGTTGTTATAATGGCATGTTGGAGAGTGAGCGATCACCACAGAAAAAGCTGAGGTGATTTAAAATATCACAGAGCCCACACCTGAGCTGCAAAAACAGAGCACTCGTGTCCCCCAGCGGCTTTAGTGCAAAGTCCATTCCCGGCCAGCTCTTGCTGAAGTCTCTTAAAATGACCAGGATGTTCTGACTTGAAAGATTGCAGTGAGAGATCAGTCAGTCTTTAGCTCTGGTTCAGCTGGCAGGGACAGTAAGCTCCAGATGAGGACCTGAGACAAACAGCTGCAGCACACCTGATTTCACACCCGTGCCACCATTTGTGCAGTAGGTCTCAGAATGGGCTTTTATTGACTTGCCCATAGCCTCTGAATAACCTCTGCTGCGTTCAGACCTTCGAGTGTGAGATGGCTGCCCAGGGTTGTACAGGTGCTGTACCTTCTAATAAATTATTCTGGGGATTGGCTTAATATGGACGGCATCTACTCAGAAAATGTCGGGGGAACAGGGAAGGCACTCTTCTGAACATCTCTGTTCTAAGAGAATAAAGTGGGTTTGTAATTTTTGTTTTATCTGAAATGGTTAACATTTTTTATTGGTTGCTCTGTGAGCTACAGTGTGATTTAGCAAGCATCCCAAATGTCTGTAACATGAATTGTGTTTATCGTCAGCCTAAATCAGTTTAAATAAGCTCAGTTCAACTGAAGCATGCACAAATTAATTTCCCTTTTATCTAACCAGCTTGCAGTCCTAATAAACAGAATAATCAATCATGGCTGCCTTCATCTATAGCATGATTGTATATCTCTGATCAAGGAAATGTAGAATAATTTCTCTCTAGTCCCTACTTAGTTCCCCCTGTAATCAAGGTTTCTGGATATAATGATTCGCCTTAATCATTTTTACACTCCTTGATAGAAAAATTTTTTTTTAAAAAAATTTGTCTGTTTAAAGGATGATTACATTCAGCATTGTAAAACTAATTTTAAAAGTATAAGATATTTTTTGCTTCTCCACTACACAGAAAAGAATGCCAGTCTGACTCAGAGAACTCTTTGTAAACACAATGGTAATGATACCATGCTTTGAACAGTTTGTACTATGTACTCATCCTTTTTAGTAATAGCTGGTTTGAGGCCACTGGCATCTTTCTTACTGATTGAAGTGAGTCCAGGACTCTGGCTAGACATTTTCTCTCTTCATTGAATTATAAAGTGCCAAGCAAAACCTGAGGTTAGCTTCATATGAGATTCTGGAAAGTGCTGAAACAATTAAAACTTCCCTTTAGGTCACTGGCCTTCAAATAATGCTTTAACTTTTATGCTGAACTATCTGCACTATAAATCAGGTGTCGTCAATCTTTTATGCATGTATAGTAGTTCACACATTTAGTAATACTTTTGTTAAGATGGGCAGTTATGAAAAGTATATAATATGTAAAACATGACATTTATTTACAATTACATTTTACAGCTTCCTACTGTAATTTTCCCTTTGGTAATCAATTCTGCCTCTTGAAACTGAAAAATGCATCAAGGTAACCTTATGTTTTAGATGGTTTATCTCAAAATGTGTGTTTAGAATATGTCCCATTAAGTGCAATTGACAATATTAAGAAAACAGCATTCTGTGTGAAGAAATATTCCTACCATGGTAGTTACTGGCAATTTCTGGACTGCTAGTTTAGAAATACTGTTCCAGATCAAGGTATAGCAAGGAGTTGACATTGAGACGAATCTTTTCCTCTATATTAAAAATAGAGCATCATTACACAAAAATAATAATTCCTTTACTAGCACAAAAGAAGGGTGCAGTGCACCTTTTTGAACAAACATTGTAATATGGCCTTAAAAATCAGTGTGTCTTCTTGTTCCTTATGTGACTCCATACCATGAATACAGATATTAAACATCTTTGGTCATTTAAGGCTCAATAATTTGCTTCAAAACTTGACCTCAGATGTAAGTTAAACTCATGTTTAAAAGTAAAGTACGTTGGGTTTTAGTACAATAATCACAAGGACCTCATTTTGCACTTCTCGTTTCATGCTTTTTTTTTTTCAAAAATCTTTATTTTTCAAGTCAAAAGTTCAACTGTGTTAAAATATGACGAAGTCTAAACTTGCTATCTGAAATGACGTGAGGTCTTTCCAGCCATGTTTTCACAAAACATTGCCTCAAACATTTCCAAATAAATTATTTCACTCCAATATTTTGTTTATTTCCTTCTTCTAAAGAACTCTAGGTTTATGTCAAGCTGTAAATCATAGCTGGATGACTCTGTTTTAAACAATTTGATAAATCACTGGTTAGTAGTAAAGTGGAGAAGCTGTTTTTACTGGTAATGTATGCATGCATTTGATTTCCCTCTAGAACCTGATAGGTCTTTGTAAATCATCTGCTTTAAGAGTAAGCCCAAATCTTTCGAATTTAAATTAATTAGGTAATGTTTTTGAAGTCTGTTAATATATACAGTCTTTGCAAGCTCAAAGAGCAAAAATTCTCCCCGTTAAGCACACAAGGAAGATAAAAAAGGAGAAAACTAACAAATACTGTATCGGTTTTTAAAATAATAACCCTAGGCCAGAGCAGCAGAAGTTAAGGAAGCAAAGCTATTCGTGGTGTGAGAATTGTGCTCTGAAGACTGATATCCATAGATGCACTTGGGTCAGGGAAGCAAAGTGAAAGAGGAGGAGGGAATGGTCAGACAGCACTGCCTGGGAGACCTAAGCCTGGGAATCCTCTCAATTTCTCTTCTCCATAGACATTTGATTAGCTCATGTAGCCAAAAGAAATTTTAAAAAGGTAAAAAAGCCTTGGTATTAAGCCTGCTGTTACTGCCTGTTACCAGTTTTGTATAAATACTGATTTGTCAACTGTTCTTCCTACTTTTTTCCTATAAATTAACTAGTCTTTCTTTATATTAACTTTTTTCATCAAAATTGTTGTTTTGGGAGTTTGCAGAATGGAAACACAGAGTTTCCATTTATCTCATGGATATTATTTCAGTCCTTCCCCAAAGCTGCTGTGGTGCCATATCTCTCATTCTTGGCGTCCAGTCTCCTGGCACATGTTTTCTCTTGACTCTCAAGTCAAGCTTTGGGTTAGGATTTCACAGGAGAATGAGCATTAAGAGCTCATTGATAGGTAATGGTCTGCATCATATTTTGTTTTGTTTCCCTAATATTTTGACACAAGAATATTGGAGACAAATGAGATTGCGTTTGTATTGATTTAAACCTTCTGTTACTGTGCAGCAGAAGAATTGTATGTCTCTTTGAAAGTGAGAGCAAAATAGGAGTGGCCTTGTTTTTGCAGGGATGGAGGAAATAAAATTTCTGGTACTGTGGCAAGTCTGTAACTCCTGGAGTGGATTTGTTGATGAAATCTTTCAGGTGTGTGGTTTTTGCTGTGGCTTTGTCCCATTTGCTCAAGTTAACTACTAAAGTCAGCCCCAGGGCTTGTTTACATAATTGTAATAATGCTTCTCAGTGACTCTGGAGAGACTTTAGTTTACACAGCAGATTTTATTCACTGGATCATTTCTTAGTGTTCTGGAAACCTGCATCATTCTCTTTACGAAACTTTTCTTTTGTCCTGAGAAGATACCAGAAGCTTAAAATGGGTGATTTTCCCTAAAACGCTTGCAATTGCAGCAGCTCTCAGTCTCCCGTGCAGGTGTCACCTCGGAAGGCAGGTGCAGAGCTGTTTACCACAGGCAGACGTGATCGCGCCCTTCCAAATTAAATCTACCCGAGATGGTTAGCAGGGAGCTAATCAAACCACTTGCACCATTTGATCTGCTCCCATCGCCTTTCATTATCAAAGCTCACTTAAACTGCTTTAAACTAGACCTGAACTGATAAAACAGATAAATTCATACATCTGTGGCCAGGTTTTCCTGCTTGTTTTTTGTGTTATCTGAACTGCCTAAAACTAGTGACAGTTTATCGTATACTGTACCTTGTCATCTGAATGGTTCTATAAATTTAGCCACTCTCGCTTTTGTTTTGAACAATGCAGAATAGCTTTTCATTACCATGTAGTATTTGTAACTAATATAGCAGATAAAAATTAACATTCTGCCCTTAGAATTACCTCATTTCCTTATGGTTAGTGGACAATATATAAGAAGTTTTTGGCGCATTGCTTTAAAAACTGTTACTTTTTTCCCACTGTAAGTAAACACTCAAAAGCAACACTTATTTCCTGTGGATGGTGTATAATATCTACATAATTAATAGGCTTTTCAGCCCAGTATTGGAATAAAACCAGTGCATATTATGTTTCCCCAGTTGTATTACACCAGATCAGTGCAGTGAATGTTAACTAAACAGATCTGGTAGCAGAAAAGAACTGGGCTATTAGAAGAATCCTTATGAACCTCTTTCTTCCCCTGCATTTGAAAAGCTAACATCTTTAGTTTTGATTTACCCATCAGTGATACTCAATTGTCAATAATCCAGCCTCAGGTCTGAATTGTGCTGTTGATCTGCAATACCTTTGATCTGGCAGCTATGGAAATTAGGAAGTTAAAGGTGAAGTAGTCACTTGATTCCTGATCAGTTTTGCAAGCATTTTTAATGATTTTTCATCTAATTAGTAAATCATTATTTAAATTAGGCCCACCAAGCTGAAACAGGGGTTAAAGGATGGGGTCAAGACTTAAAGCAAGATATGGTTGCTTACTATATGTAGTACGGATAGGACTGGATTTTGTAGAAGCCTGGGGCTTGGGAAAGGATTGACAGGATGCCTCTTTTTTTCAAATGAAATTACTTACCTCTTGGAGCTGGCAGGACAGTTCAAGTACTTCTGAATACATAAAGAATTGGGAGGAAAGAGAGCAATTGCAAAATGGTTTTCTGTGTGCTGTGATGAATGGTGAGCTATCTTTTTAAAGATTTGAATTAAATGATGAGCATATTGAAACAAACTTACTCCTCCCATGTTTAAAGGGTATTTGATTACATTGAAGGCCAAATTGTGGCTTTGAATTTGTATACAGATTTTGGAAAGTATGAGCATAGCTTCCAGATGAGATATCTTTCATATATGAGTGTTTCACCCAAATACTGATGCTAGTGCACACGGTAACAAGGGAGTATTTGCTGCATTTTTGACTATTAGTCATGGTCCATGCAGTAAAGGACAATCAGGTCTAACTCACCTTCCCTGTGAAACAGACAAATGGTTGAGTAAGTTTTGGTCAGATACAGCTGTTTGTCTCTATGGCAACAACACTTCAAAAAGGAGTATTGAAGCCCTGCAGATTAGAGTTAATTTCACTTTGACACAACTTCTTATTAGCAGTAATGTGCAAGAAAGAAAACTGCAGCAGGTTGACCTTTGGTTTCCTGAAGTCAATTTTATTCCCACTGACTACGGCAGTTATACAATGAAGAGCACCAGAAAATCCCAAGTCTGTAATACCATTTATTCAAAAGGCTTTGCAGGCCATACAGCAAGAAGTGCAAAACCTGGCCAGCGAGGCCACAGCACTGTGTTAAATGTGCCCAGCCATGCTGAGCTCCAAACAGTGGAGTTCTACTATTCCATAAGTGTTCTGCAGCCTCCTGGGGTCACCTGCGCTGTGGTGACAGCTGGGACTCTCCAGGCTTCAGCTTCTGGCTGTCAGGCTCCACAGGGGTTTCTGCAAGGAACAAATTACAAGGCATATGAATACCATTATTGTACACTTGGACTTCATGATCCTAAAGATCTTTTCCAACCTAAATGATTATTTTATTTCACGTACTGCTTTTAGCTGCAGATTTTCTATTGCCTACATTACCTGTAAAAACTGAGTATGAATTTTTGTGGGTTTTTTATGCTACGAATATTTCTAGATTTGACCATTCACTCTTTCAATGATAGCAGTAAAAAATGACTGCTATCAAAAGGAGGCATATGACAGTGATCATCACATATTTTCCTTTTTTGTCTCTGTTGTCTAATTAATGCTACTTGGGATAGAAGAAGTCAGGTATTGATTTCAGCAGATTCTGTAAATGTTGCCAGGTTTAGTCAGCTGTATCTTGGAAATAGAAAACTGCAAATTTTCAGCCACCCCAGCGTAAAGATGATGTTCATTCTGAATATCCCAAAAACTAAGGAGAATTAATGACATTTTAAAAGCATGACAAAGCAACGAGAAAAGGCAAAAATAATTGTGGGATGTGACATAGGAAAGTGTGAGTTTAGAAAGTGGATAAACCCATTTTTTTGTGCACTTACATGTAGCCCCCAGCATCCCTCCTCTTTGTCCTTGTGAGCTGTGCCTTCCTTCGAGCTGACAGCACTGGGGTTCTCTGAGTACCTCAGCATCACTGTCATGCCCCTGCTTCACTTGAGAGCAGTAAAGTCTCATCCTTTACTTTAATGGCTCCACTGGGTTTAGTCAAGAGCTTTAATGAAAGTTCTTTGGGAAAGAGGCTTTGGCTTTACATCTCCTGTCAGAGAGACTTGCCATGTTGTGTGCAGCAGTTAAAAAATAGCTACTAGTACCAGCAGTGAAAACAAGGAGAGCAAAAAAGGAAAGAATAAGTGTTTTTGCACTTGTTGGGAAATGGATTATACTTTTGGCACTTTATTCTCATCTGCTAAGGCAGTGCTTCTGCTCTTATTTTGTTGCTTTTCTGGAAGATGAACAGAGGGAATATGAAGATAAGCAATTGTAAAGGGAATTTTTGGTTGTCTAAGCACATGCACAAATTAGATTTCCCCTCCCCTGCTTCTGGCTATATGCCAATTAATAATTTGAATTAAGTATCTGGAAGGTTGGGAGTGTGACGAAATTCAATCAACCTTGCATTCAAAGTCATGGGTGTTTTTTTAATTCTGAAGATTAAGTGTCTTTAAGAGAATTTTGAAAGTGAAGATATGAGTCATTTGATAAGGTTTACTTTATCAGTTTGGGATTTTGCTTTATTTTTTTTCTGTGTGTTTTGTCCAGCTAATTACCACCGAACACTGATGAGATGAATGAATCCTAAGTGAACTATTATAAAGCAGTTTACAGTGAGATCTAAGTAAAAAGATTAAGTTTTATTTCCCAAGGTTGCAGAGTTGAAATTGAGAATCAAATGTAATCTTTGGGAATCAGTCTTCAGCCTAAACGGTGTAGTTTTAATTATTATTTGGAATTACAAAACACATTTCATTAAGACAATATTAAGCAGGTTTGAAATATTTTCTCATCATCTCGGTGCTCAAAGGACAGTCTTATTTACAATTTCCAGTGCTGCAGGGGTTTTTCTTTCTCTCAGCACAAAAATGACTTGGAGAATGTACAAGACCAAACATATGGAATAGTAGCAAAGGATGATAATTCTGGATAAGACTGTTTTTCTCTATGGGCACTGGTGGCTTATTGCAAAATTTAGTTGTATTCCAAGCTTTTAAGGCAAAATTAATTGTGTAGGACATGAAAACAAATATGTTTCTTTTCAACACATTTTTAAGCTCATATAAATAGACTTTAACAATAATTGTTCTCTGGATTAACTGTGAATTTCGTTTACTGCCCGACTCACTTGTGTGGTCAAACTACATTATTTAAGGTGATAGCTTAAGGATGATTGTAAGACCCATGTGATTTTTTTTTTCTAAAAAGGATTTTTCTTTACTTAAGTACAGAAAAATAATTTACTGCATACAGATCTCTTAATATATTATTCAAATTTTTTCTTTAATTATTAGATGCAGCTTAGACCTGCATTGCTGGCTGTGCACCAAAATCACACTTGAGCAGAGGCATTTTCAGTGGCAGGAGCAGTGGACAGAGCCATGGCAGGAGCTCTCAAGGCTTCCAGATGACACCTGCCTGTCATCTTTCACCCAGCAGAGCCAGCTTACCTAGGGCTGGCTGAAGCTGATAAAACACACCTTTCCAGCTGTAAATCAGGGTTACAATACAAATCTGCAACTGAACCAGACTTCAGAATCAGACATCCTATTTTTTATCCATTTGGTTCTGTCCATTGGGGCCGTTTACAGTAAGGTCAGGCTTAGCAGCTGAGGACACTGGGGGGCCCTGGGGATGCCAATCCCCAGCCAGAATGGACTGAAGGCTTGTCACAGCTCCTCCTTCTGGAACAGCCTGCTTCCACACACCAATGTCCATCCCTGCCCAAAGCAGTCAGAGCTCAGGAGAAGAGCAAGGTTGTGCAGTGAGACCCACATCTCCTACCAGGCTGCAAGCCAGAGTGAGCACATACCTGAGGATTTCATTCTGTTTTCAGCCCTGGTCTCTATAGCTAAGCCAACCAAACAAAAATGTCTGTTATTCCAGTTATAGTTCAGCTGTCCAAGAGTGTCATTTTGTCTTTTAGTATGTTGTGGGGCATTTATTTTCCTTGGTTGTGAGGTCAGAGAGATTAAGTACCAGATACTTTTTTAAAACTGAGGAAAGTTTTGAACAAAGTGAAAGAAAATGTCAATTCTCTGTCAAAGTATAGACCAAGGAGTTTAATACTGGACAATGTAATTTGAACTTCAGACAGAGCAGTTTTCCCATGAGTCCCTAATAGAGGCAGAAAAAAATGTTCTTTCGTGAATTTTGCTACAGCACTGTGCTGAAGATATAAAGTTGTTCCAAGTGACAGAAAAAAAGGCATGTTGCATCTTTTTTGTGCGCATCCCATGGCTTTATGCGTCACTTTTTTGTTATATTGCAGCTCCATAAAATGTTTTACATCTTCCATATATAAAAGTATTTGAAACCAGCATGCCATTCATCATTATCAACAACAACAACCTCTCTTTAAGTTGTAAGTTGCTGTAATGTCCAGAGCAGAAGAATATGAAAACCAGTCTAGCAAGTTCCTGGAATAGCTGTTGTACAGAAGTTGTTATTTGCTGCCTTAGTTACAAGTCCAAGTCCTCAGGCGTTTTCTGTCATGTGTCAGTGGCCCTGCATGATGTGGAGCTTGGTTTCAGTTACAGCCTGGAGCTACACAGTAATGAGCCAAGCAGGGCAGCTGGAGCACCAAGGGCACCTCAGGTTCTCTCCCAAGCTGATATTCTTGGGTAGATAAACTCTACTTCTGTACCATGAGCTTCACCTTCTCTGTGGTCTCCCAAAGTACAGGTGTGCTTTGCTGTACTTTACTGTGGAAGAGTCTTCGGAGGCTACGAGCATCTTGGCCGTGTCAAAGTAGTTTTTATTCTATCTACTAACACTATGTATGTCCACTTACGTGAATTGCTGTACAGGTGGCAAGTTACCCATTTTGCTAAGCAGCAATCTGTATGAATAACTGGAATTTAATTCGTGGTTTCTATTGGCTTTCCTAGAGGTATTTGGTTGTTTTGTTTCAGTCAGGTAGCTTTAATAACACTGAGGTCAAACATTTGAGTGTGGACTTTTTTCTTACTACTTCCAAGACTAGGTGAAGGCAGACTCAAGGGAATTTTTTGGAAGAGTTTATTCAGATGCTGACTGTCAAAAGTATCTCCAGTATAATCTCAGAAATTGGTGATAATGGCTGAGTATTTGCTGTCAAAATAAAGCTGGGGTCAAAAGTACTGTTCAACACCTGAACGCAAATCCCTTCTCACATATCCCTATGGAAGCAGCAGATAACTAGATTGAACTGAAACTGAGGACAGTGTGTTTTTTATGACACAAATTGAGCTCCAGCCAATGACAAATTTCAAGGTACATTGTGAAAATGAAACGATGCAGTGCTTGCTGAAGTGCATGGCATAACTATGAATAGATGTACCCATGTGTAGGACACAGCTTCCACCTTTCTGTACTTGGAGAAAACAGTTTCACATGCACCAAGGTCGACAGAGTGGTTGTATCCTGCGAAGCTCATGTCATGCATGAAAGTACATAAAGACCATCTGGGAACTATAAAAATAGCCTGTCCTGGCTGGATGATTTGTGTGGTGGCCAAGGACTGATATGCTCATTCAGGAAATGGCAAAACAATGTCAAACTTGTTGGGAAATAACCAGGCTTATTTTCATCCTTGGGAATGGCCTGGTATCTCATGGAACGAAATACACAAGGAGACTTTCAGCCACACGGTTTCTGAATACCCTGAAGGAGTCCGTGTGAACTGAAGTGGCTCAGTGCAAGCACTGGGAAATGTTAAGATTATTCTTAATATTTTAAGATTTCAGGTTTGGTATATCTGAGAAAGACTGTATTTGAGAGCAGTAGTAGAGTTTAACTAGTATCTAATTTTTTTATGTTTTTACACTTTAAAAAGGGCTTTTCTTTAAGTTTTCAGATGAGGTTATATCAATTTGTCATTAAAAAAAGCTGTTTACATGCTGGTCAGCCTTGTCCAGCTATCTCCAAATTGTTTATATAATGATCTTGTGTGAAGATGGTTTATAAAGCAGGACTGAAATTTTGTAATTGACCTACAGGAATGCAAGGCATACAACTTCAATCTGGGTAACATTGGCCAGATTTATTTTTTTTTTTAAGCTGAGTCTAGGAAGGATGATTCTAAACCAAGAAGTGTATCTATAAACAGTGAAATTCAGTTTCAGCCTTTCTATGAAGCAGAAGAAATAGAGATATTAATGATGACTGGTTTTCTGACGAGTGTTTAATGTGTCACAGGTGTCACAACTGCAGCTTCTGAGCACAGCTTTAATGAGGTTATCATACCTAAATGACTTCTGTAGAAGCCCTTAACCTGAACACTGTAACTTGTGGCAAGTCTGTGTTCTGGTTTTTATTGTTAATGGAAATGCTTGATAAAGCTGTGTTCTCCAGCCACATCAGCCAGTCTAGGCACTATTTTAAATGCTGTTAGGAAGTCTAGGAGATGCTATTAAGAGAATGGCTGTAAACCACCTCCCTGGTCGGGTTCAACATTGAGCATCTAATTATTGCCATACATTTCTGACCTCCAGACTGCCATTTTATATTGAAGACAGTATGTTAGTCTGAAGGACCTGGGTGCGATTCTGTTAAATAGATTGTGAATCCTCCACTGGCTTGTTCTGTCACTTATTTATATTACCTACTAGCAGAGTGGTGTATACAGACAGAGAATTCTGCTGTGCCCCATTAATTGAGTAAAAACTAACTTACATTTGTGTTTTCTTTCACACTTTTGGCTAAACTTGGATCAAGATTGGAGATTTGGAAGGGCCATGCCGTTGTGTCCCCAGTGCCTGCACTAGCAAATTTTGTGTACAGTAATTTCACACTCATAAGCCGCACCTGGTTATAAGGCGCACTTCCAGATAGCCAGGAAGACCACGGAATTTGTCCATAAATAAGCTGCACCGGGTGATTAGCCGCACTTCTGGCATCAGCTCAATTCTTCAGTGAAATAGGTGCAGCTTATCAGTGTGAAATTACCATAACTTACACCAGACTCAGCCAAAATTTAATCTCATCTATGGGAAATAAGAACAGCTGTAGACTTCAGAGGGAGTTTGATTTCTGAACTAAAACAAGATTTGCGATGTACTCACAGCTCTTTGGTCTCCTATTTGGTTTTTGTCATTACTATAATTGCATAAAATGAATGAAACTTGTATAATTGTATAAAAGGAATGAAAAAAACTTCTGAATGTGGAAGAACATCCGGTATATACTTGGTACCATGAGAAACTGGGTTTTTTCTATTTTCCAGAGGTATAAGAGGATTTAGTGTGGAAGAATGTGTTCTTTCTTCATACAAGGATACTTTGGTCTTCTCTCTGAAGGCAAAATCTTCAGAATAGTGTTTTCATATTTAATATTTGTTAGATTCCAGATCTTGTCTTGGGAATGCTTACTTACACTGTAGTTTTTCATTTTTCTCTGTGTAATCTCTTACTTCTGAAAGTGACATGAATAAGTATTTTGCTTATACCTAAAAGAAAATGGATGATTTCTTGAATGGCAAAAAGGCCATTTTGCGTTAAGAGATATACAGTAGTTTCACGAATATAAGCCGCACCTTTTTCATTGAAGAATCCAGCCTAGCCCAGTGGTGCGGCTTATATTCAGGTGCGGCTTATCTATGGACAAATCCCAGTGAAACGCCAACCCGGAAGTGAGAGCCAGCCAAGCAGAGTGGCAAGTGGGAGCCGCTGGGAGCATGGGACTGCCCGGAACGGGGGCTGCAAGTGTGCGGCCCGGCCCCTGTGCCACCGGGAGCCGGCGGGAACGGGGGAGGGCCCGGAACGGGGGCTGCGCAAGGGCAGCCCGGCCCCTGCCGCTGGGAAGCCGGGCTGTGTGGGGCCGGGCCGGAGCGCCCCGCCCCCTCTGCCGTGTGAGTTTAAAAAAAAAAAAAAAAAAAAAAAAAAAAACCCGCGGCTTATATTCGGGTGCGGCTTATATATGGACAAATCCCGTGGTCTTCCCAGCTACCCGGAAGTGCGGCTTATATTCAGGTGCGGTTTATAATCGTGAAACTACTGTAGTTGCAGGCATCCATTCCCCTGGAGAAAAAAACGTGTAACACATTTATTCCACTTGCTGAAGACAAGTCTTCATTCATGTGTGATCTTGTGGGGAAGGAGAAATTGGAGCTGGGTTTTTTCCCAGCTCACTTGAGTGGTTTCAAGTGAGGGAATGTAGTGTGGGTGTTCTAGAAGTTGTGAAATCTTTGGAATACTGACTTGAAGCAGAAGCAATTGTGCAACTTTCCTGTTTTATAGCCTCACCTGTAATCAAAGTAAATGATGTTTCCTAAATACCATTAGAGGGTGCAATTAAACAGCAGGAATTAAATAGGAAAGCATTTCTTTGCTCTTGGAATGGAGCCTCTCTTCAGCTGGCATTCTCATCCACCACAGCTTTGACTGGGCCACATCCCACACCTGGCACCCTCTTCCTTCTTCGCTGCGCCTGTGTCCTTGCCTTGTCATTTCACCTTATAGAAGCTAATTGCCCCAGTTTAAAAAATACACCTGCAGCAGCAGAGCATTTGCTTAGAAAAGTGATTGCAAGAGTTGGGACGTATTATTCTCTCACTGGTTAGCTCACATGAAGTAAAATAATTTTAAGGGTTTCAGTTGATGTTAATGGATACCCACTGCTTCTTAGTGACTTTATATGTCTTACAGAATTGTTTGCAAATTTAATAACATCAAGAACTGGACCATACTTTGTGATGAAGTAACAGCAACACTGTGCATGCATTTATGGTGCTGTTGGATTCATTATAATTCATTTTAAGTCAGTGATTTGTTTGTTATTTGCTTCTACCTCCACATATATGGCTTCTCGGCCCCAGGCTTTTCTTTCCCCCACTTCTACTTTATTTTTATAGTGAAAAATATGCAACTTAGTCAAGATCTCAGTCCTCAGAAGATGATTGAGTAGCTGAACCATCACCCTGAGCATGTCAGCCACCCTGTGCATGACTTAGGAAGAGCTTTGTGGAAGTTCAGTAGAGAGGATGGATGCAGCTCTGCTGGATGCTGCTGCTGTAACCAAGACAGAGCCAGGAGGAGCTGAAAGTTCAGTTAAAGCAGAACTGGGGGGGCAGGTGAGAGCTGACACAAGGGTCTATGTTTCTGATCTTATTTTAATACGTCAGAAGCATTAAGAGTTCTTACATACTGGCATTAGTAGGCAGGTGGCCTAATTTGAGGTGGAACTAGAAAGGCTGTTGTTAGTTTTGCATTTTGAGGAACAGTAGAAATTATTTCATTCTTGTTACTAACAGTTGAAATCATCAGAGAGGCTGGAGGTATGAATTTGTGAAACATACTTTACATTTATATTCACATTGTATCGTATGAGGTGGGAAATTATTCTCGTAAAGTGAAAATTGGCGTTTGCATGTGCATAAAACTCTGCTTTTCTTAGACTATCGTTATCATTATTGATTTTATACAAAAAAAACCCATATTATTTTGTTTTGCTGCATTTTATATTGTATTCCTTCCAAAAGGAATGCAATGTTTCTAACTGATTATAAGCAGTTTTCTTCGTCAATTAAATGTGCCTGAATTCATCCCCCCCCCCCACCCCCCCAAAAAAAAAGAAAATTCTTAATTGCTCAATCTGGGTGTATCATAAATTCTGTATTGGAGTGTCCATATCAGGTCTTAAAATTAGAAAGCTGAGAATTTAAAAAGAGATATGCTATAATCCTATTACTAGTGAGATCACATTAAGTAAAACCATTTAAAGTTGTTTATTTAACAGATCTCCAATGTGTTTTAGTGACTACATGTCTTAGAGAGCATTTTGCAGTTTTACTGATCATGAAAGAGTGATGCATAGGATAGGTCTTAAAGTGTCAGCAGCTAAAAGGGAAAACTTCTTAAGGAAATATCTGCAGTAGTATTTTCCTTTTTTCCAGTTCTTATTTTCCTTTTCCTGAAGAGAACAAAAAGCTATTACCCAGTGATGTATTAGTATGAAGTGTAGAAAAGGTGAAACCTTCTCTGTTTTTAAGATTTCTTTCACAAGGTTTTTGATTGGAAGGAGGATCATCTTCATGAGTGTATTTGGTGGCAAACCTGTCTTTTGGACATAAGCATTCGTAAACATCAGGTTAAATCTTGAGGCATTTATCAAAAAAGAAGAGAAAGGAATAAATTCTTGCATCATTGTGAGTCTTACTGTTTTCTTTGCTGGCATTAGGGTTTAGCTCTTTTCTCAAGAGCTCCAGGTCAGCGCTGTACAATTTGGTAGTCAGTAAAAATTTAAGGGATGGCTCTTCACTGATGGATTTTGTTCAATGGACTTTTTCTAGTTTATAGTACCAAAATATTGCTCACTGGCAGCAGAGCCGTGTTGAAAGGGACACTGGCAAGAACAAGTTTTGTTTCTCTTCATCTTTGAATGCAGTCCCTGAGAATAAGTATGTGTTGAACAGTGTTTGTGTGCATTTCTTATGGTTAAAGGAGTTGATTAAATAATAGCAGTTTAGTAAGAGTTAAAAGTTTCAGCAATTTTCAAATTAAATTCAGGTAAAATACAGGTCCTTATAAGCAAACAGCTATACTAATAAAGTCTGTGCTTAATGGAGAAAGAAACAAATGGTAGAGGGGAAAAAATCTTTATGTTTTTAAATTATACTTTTCAATTTTTTTTAATAGTTCACTAAACTAGCTAAGTCTTACAATCTAGTGCTTAGGAGAAAAATCCTTGACTCATAAAAATAATAAAAGTAAGATGCAAATAAATACAGCTCTAGGGCATTAAAATCTAGATCTGCAGGAATAAGTGACTCATAAAAATTAGTCTGAAGAACAGCAAAGAAATTTGAAAATCATTATTTGATTATAACATTTTTTTTCCTCTGAAATACTTGTTGGGAAGAAAATATTCTCTGCTCTCTGGTGAGATGAAACACCTAAAATTACTACATCCAGCTGTAGCCAAGGTGCCCTTTGCCCTTCCCAGTGCTTGTCCTCACCCTTTCCCATGCATCAGCCTGTGACTGCTTTCCCCTGTGGAAAAGGACTCTGATCTCCTGTCAGAGACAGGAGCCTTTTTCAGAGATAGCGCTGCCTTCCTGAGTAGGAAGCAAAGTTAATACAAGGAAAATATTTTGATAATTGAATTACAGCTTCTAACAAACCTGTGTGATGTGTATACAAGCAGTATTTTCAGAAGGCTTTATTTTAGACTAATTTATATGCATTTGCAGTGTGACAACAAAGGCTCTGCCATGAGAGCAGCCTCTCTGCCAGACATCAAATCCCTGCTCTGAAATACAGAGGCACTGGAAATTCTCATTGAAACACTGAAACTGTGTAAATATTGGCAAAATTGGGTTTTCCCCACCTTCATTTTGAAACGACTGAAATATTTTTGCTTATGCCTTCCAGAAAAAGAAAAATTGCCTGAGGCAAAGACTCATTGTGGAGCTTTACAGTCCAAATAGTTAAAATGGAGTCAAATCATAAATGATAATATAAGCTTATAATATGTCATGCTTAAATATAGGTGTTGATGTCTGTTGCTTGCATAATACTACAAAGCCTCTTGAATTTCTGTAGAACTATGGAGACCAATTTTATCTTCTCTTAATAAGGAAATGTAAAACAGGTAAAAAAGAGTGCTGAAGAGTAGAAGAAATAAAAGAAAATTTATCTTTGGACAAATGCTCATATTTAAATAATTTTTTCTTTGATGCTGAAAAACATTGAAATATATATGATTCATGATTCAGCAGCCAGACACTTGCAATAAACAAGTGATTTATTAATTAAGAGTGGTTAAAGATCCTTGCTGCTTTTCCTGGTCCTTGCAAGTCTCTCAATTCTTTGCACCATAGTGGTTTGTTTCAGCAACCTGTAACCAGGTATAAAGTATGCTCTTCTGGGAGCTGGAAAATGCAAGCTTGAGACTGCTAATTCTAAGTGAATACTTTAATCTTCAGTCACTTAAATCTGTTATACCACTTCCACTGCCACCTTTCTCCTTTTTTTTTTTTTTTTCCTCCTTAAATAAAAGTTCTGAGTCAGTTTTCCACAGCCAAAAATACAAATCAGAGCCTGGATTTGGAGCGGAAATTTGAAGCCATGAATCCCAGTCTCAGACAAGTGTCTAATCCACGTCTACAGGAAAACACATAAATCTTTGAAACAGGCACATAACTCTCCCTATTCCTTGTAGAGGGAATTTCATAGTTAACTAGTCTTTGAGAATTATTATGTTCCAGGAGCTGGATGACTAAAATACCCACTTGGTTACAGAATCCTTAGAAGATCTAATCGGCATGACAGTATGGAGCATTACCCTATCTACCTTCCTGCATGTCTTTTCCAAATAAAATTTCGTTTTTCCAAATAAAATTAGTAAAGAGGACAGTAAGTAAGATTGTTCCAGTTTGGAAAAACTGCTTCCAGTGAATTCGTGCTGGTACTCATGTTCATTTTAAAGCCGTATGGAGGTTTTGCCTCTTAATAACTGGTGCAATTTCTTTTTGTGTGAACTAGGAGACAGAAATGATCTGGGCAGTGTGAGCGGGAGCACAGCTGGCTCATCAAGGGAAGGGATTGTCCCTGTGTGTGTGACTCCTGTCAGACCACATCCATACTGCATCTGGTTGCATCAGCTGAGACAGGAGGGATGTGCACAGGCTGCAGGGTGCTTGGGAGGATGCAGGGTGGTGGGGCTGGAGCATTTGAACTGACAGGAGGGAGTGGGGGAGAAGGGGAGCCTGGAGAAGGGATGGCTTTGGAGCACCTGGCTGGCAGCCTGAGACACAAGAGTGCGAGTTGCAGCAGGTTTGGACTGGGTTTAAGGAGAAGCTTTTCCCAAGCAGTGGGACAGGTCACCACCCCAAGGGTCTGTGCTGTCTCTGTCCAAGAAGTGTTTCAAGCTCTGAAGGCTGCAAGCCGTGGTCTGACCTCACAGCTGGTCCTTCTTTGGGCAGGGGTGGGACCAGAGGCTTCCTGAGATCCTCTCCAGCCTAGAGGTACCCAAAATCCTACTGATGTTCAGCAGCTTTTATAATATTTCTGTAATAGCAAGCGTATGATTGACATCTACTTCAACCTTCCTGCTCAGTTCTAGCTACCCTGGAGTCCTTCTCAGAGGGAAGGTCAAAAATGTAGGGTCGTTTTATTCTCTGATAAAGTGATTCTTGTCCAGGGATTAAAACCTTTAAAAGCTTCTCAAACTCTATATGTATGGATTTAAGACTTCAGTTCTCTGTATCTTGATTTTTTTAAAGCAGGAGAGTGCTTTTTTTATTTAATCTGAGCTAACTAATAGCTGTGTCATAATATATTAAAATCCTCCCTGAGAAGTATTTAACTGAAATTTTTTATGAAAACCTTAGATTATGTCATGTCTGTATCTGACTCCCAAAGGACTTTTTAGTTCATCTTAGTTTCTAGGCTGTTTAGCTTTTTCAAAAAGGAGGCTAAAAAGCTTTTCTCCTAGCATTGCCTTTTAATCTACAGACTTTGCTATTTATATTAGGGCTCTGTAGGACTTCATGATGCTGCCACCAGTAATGTGATTCTCTGTCATTTTGTGCTGTTCATTCTTCACCCACAAAAAGCCAGGAAAGTCTGAAATGGCAAAGAGACTGCCTCACCCCTCTCAGACTAGCACAGCATGTAATGGGGGGAGGATGGATTAAAAGGCAGATAATATGTATGATAGTGTTGTACAACTTGGATTATATTACTGGATACAATGTGTGTGAATTTTTCTATTTAAATCCTGCCTATACTACATCAAGAGGAAATGTTAAAGGTAAATCAGTATCTGAAGTTGTGGTTGAGGTAGTTTTTATTAGACAGAAATTTCTCACCCTTAATTCTTTGTATTGTTTTTTAACGGGAAGTTTCTCTATAAAATATTTGGCAATATGAATGCAGAAGAATAACCTAGAAACAAGCTTGTTACTTTGGTGATTGCTTAGAAGTTTCTGCAAACATTCTTTAAAAGTAAATTATTTCCCTTCATCCATCTTCTTTCCCTCTCCACCTTTAGACAAGGAGAGTAGTCCTATACCTTCTATAAAACGGAGACATTTAATAACTCCTCTAGAGCTCAAACCAATATAAGCTGGATGGTTATGTTAAAAATAAAAAAAAAAAAAACCACACACAGAAAAGTGCTGCAACAGATTTTCTCTAAGAGCTAAATACACAGCAGTAAAATACACTGAATTTATGTATATATTTTTCTGCTCCACTGTGCTACCCTATGCAGTCTTTGTCCTTTCAGCTTTTAACATGGACATTCTCTTAGGATTATTCAAGGGAAAACATGAAGTATTTATAGCCATAGTTAAAATCTTTATAAATAGTTTATAATAGAAACTGCCATAATAAAAGTTTGAAATAGTTTCCATTATAGTTCTTTGTTTTTATATATTCTAAAATTTACAAAATACTTGTTTTGGGGACAGATTAAATTTTCCATGTTGTGAATCTGAAAAGTATTTTTCCTCATTAATTTGGAGTGTAATCCTTTCAGCTATTTTGGAATTAAAGACAAATGGGGAAAATGCTTTTTCCCTTTGTACAGTAATAAAAATAAAGAAAATCTTCAGATACATTTTTAACAATACTGCAGGGGAAACAAGCAAAGATTGAAATATGTGGCAAGATCTCCTTCCTTTGCTTTCTGAAGGGGGAAAAAAACGTTGAAAATGACGGAAAAATAACCTCAAATTGTTTCCAGTAACATCTGCTGAGCTTATTAGCAGAAACTAATAAAAACACACCCCCTTAATGACACCGCTACACATTCCCTTTGCCTGAGGCCATCCAGACATGAGCTGCTGCAGCTCCCTGCTGCTCTCCTGACCTTGGTGCCTCTCACTTACTGGGCAGATCCCAGATGGTGAGGTGTCAGAGATGTGCCCATCTCCACCTCCCACATGTGATGGACACTGGTCCTTCTCCTGTCCTTTACTTCTAGGAGCCTGCAGCTGTGTGGGGCCAGCCTGCATGGCTAGAAAGCTGTAGGTAGGATGTTTATCTCAGGTAGATCTTCACTAAGTCCAAGACTATCATGCAAGTTATCAGTGTTGTCATGAGACAGTAGTACCAGAATGGTTTTCACTCTTAGTTATTCTCCAACTGTATTTGTATCAAGCTATCCTGAATGATGCTAAGCAAGGATGAAATTCATATATGCATGGAATTGAAACAGGTTTTGCTGGGTGTCTGAGTCCTGTGGAGGGATGTAGCATACAAATCTACAGGTGTGTGGATGAGCAGGCTCTCTTGCAGGGTGGCAGGGCTGTGTCTGTGCTGCCACTTGCCTGGAGAGATTTGGGGGGGTGCCTCACAGTTCTGGGACAAAGGGACAAGTCTCAAAGCCCTTTGTGTTTACTCCTCTGCATGCTACTTCCCTGGTCTGGCAGTGCTCAGGTGTTGGGTACTGGAAGTACCTGCCACTGTACTGGGCTCTGACACCACTCAGCACAGTAAAGCAGTACTGGTCTGGGTTTTATAATTAGGATTTACCCTCAGGGTGGTGTACGAAACAGTTTGTGTAAGGAACATGCTAAAAAACCCACACATGGATGTTTTTTCCTTACCTCACTCTTCAAAATAAGGTGCACAATCAAGGTACAACCCAGTTCTGCAGTTAAACACTCAGATGTATTTGGAAAAATCAGCATTTTGACCCCAGCTACCACTTTGACCGTCTTTAGCAGCAAATATAAACACCAGAAATAATCAAAAAATCTTACTCAGATATTCTGTCTTTTAGGCAAATCCTTCAGACTGTCTCTCATTTGTCCTTCTAGGTCCATTGCTCTTGTGTTCCTTGCCCTGCAATTGCCTTATTTAAAATGGGTGGCATGGCTGGTAATCCCCACTGCCCGTATAGCAGATGGCTCTGAGCCTTTGGGAGGTTTCTGGAAGTTCCTTTTGTGTCCTAGCAACACACTGTCACCTCAAAGCCACTGTTTTCTCTACTAGACCATGGCCTGTCTCACCACAGTTGGTGCCCATTCTTACAGACCAGCTTGGGACTCAAGATACTTCACTTTTGTTTTAGTGTATATTTACTATTCAGTGTTTATTTATTCTAGCTTTTTGGGAGGAATGTTCATTCTGGAGGTTCAGCTGTGTTCAGGTGTATTAAATGAAAAGTTAAATTTGAGGTAGTATGAATGCATTTGCCCTCTCATCAAAATTAAAGAAAATGGGATATTGCTAGAGCAACTGTGCCATCTTTTTGAAGTTGCAGTCTTCCTTAACGTTTTGAGCACGTAGCACTACTTGTAAGATTTAAAGCACATTTTTGTTGTATGACGTGCATGGAAACGCACTCGCACAAGGACAGTTGGTTACTACACCATCAGACAATCCTGTATTTTGGCCTAATTGGTTTGAAATGAGTGGACATATGCCATTGTCCCTGAGTTTGTCCTAATTGCAATTTTGTGCTCATGTAAGGAAGAAAATTCTTGGTTCTGTTTAGTGGCAGCATTCCCAATTGACTTCAGTTGTTCCAAGACTGATGAGGTATCTTGGTTCTCGAACTAAATCCTATCATGTGTTTTGATTTCTCAAGCGTCTGTAATTCCTTATATTTTTTATTTTGAAAAAAATTATTTGCATTTTGTTTGCAAGCTCTAGGTCTACTGTCAACCATTGCTTTCCCATTTTTGGCTTCCCAGAACTTTCCATCGAATATATTAGTGTAAATAATATTTCTGTTTATTTAAAAAATTGACGGTACCTCTTCTTAGAATGAAGCTATGAAAGAGGTATAACACAATTGCACTAATTAGGAAGAGCGGTTGTGGGTTTCTTTCTTTTTTTCCCCTTAGCGAAGAGACAAAAAGGAAAAATCAGTACTGGAAAAACCATTTCATTCTGCAGCAAAGGTAGTTGGAAAAGATCCACTTGAACTCTTAGAACTGAAATGCTGGAAGCTGATGTAATTAAGTAAACCAGCTGAGAACTGAAAAACAACCTGATCAAATTAAGGGATTATAAGTATGAAAGATCTGATGCATGGTTCAGAATCTTTTGATAGAGGAAGTAAAGTTTGCTGGGAATTCAGTGATTAAAGGCTTGTCTTCTGTTGATGATTAGTTATTTTGCTCTGGGAATTGTTGATTAATTGAAAAATGTTTGAATAGCACTTACAAATTGTTGGAATATCTCTTGTTGCCCTTTCTTTAAATAAATAGATGTGGGTTTGGTTCCAAATGGCTCTTCAGTTTGAAATGTAATTTATAATTTAATGAAAAGTAGTATTCATGCAGAAATAAAGCTTTCTGCAATTATGTCCACCAAAGTGTTTAACTGGCCAAATTATTTTTATAAACATCTTTGTGATTTTTTTTTTCTTAATTTCATTTTTTTTTATAATTTACTGGATGCAGTGTTATTTTGTTAACATTTTTTCCTGGGCAGGACAACCATTTTGATAATTCATTGCAGATTTTGAAAATAATAAATACAGTAGGAACAGTTACAATTTAAAAAAATATTTATCTGTTCAAAGGCAACTCTTTATAGATATTGCATAGTAAACCAACCTTCTCCCTGAACAACATTTTGATTTTATTTAAATGAAAACCTCATTTTTGCCAGGTTTGCCCATACAGCATTTTATTCATCGAGAGTGACCTCTTGAAGACAGAATTGTGGGTTAATTGATCACTACCACATGTCTGTAGGTGGTATTCCTCCTTTTTCTCTGATTGGCACCAGATTTGGAACACTGATATGGTTGAGCTCAGTGGCTAATAGTATGAGATACCCTAACGTGTCAGGATCCAAGATGGGCTTTTATTATAGCCATGCTATTTTTTTCTGAAGCACTCAGGTACAGATTCAGTTCAACTTTTCATCTGAGTGTGGTTTTAGAGGCAGCAGTGAGAATGAGCTGTGGCTCCCCAGGTTTGTTTTGGTTTAGTGTGATCTTTTAAAAATCAGCAGGTCACTGTAAATAAATAGACTTAAAACCAAAATAAGAGCCAGGCTTAACATTTGGCAGTGCAGGATTTCTGATAAGCCTATTGCCTTCTGTTATTGAGGTCTCTGTCCTTACTGATGTGCTATAAACATGGGTGACAGACATCTAAGTGAGACAGTGCATACTATACAGCTCAGTAACCATTCCCAAAGGAAATCACTCTGTTCTGGGGAATCTCAGCTTTTTTTTTTTCCCAAAATAACAAATTTGCTACTGCTCTTGTAAAGAAAGCTTCAAAATATTAACAGTATAAGTGATGCAAAGACATCTTTGAGCATCTGTAACAAGCATAGAGCAATAGACCTGAGATATTTGAGTCACCTCTTTTTTGTCACTGAATGGTTTGGGTGGCATGTGGTGATCATTTACAGTGAAGATAGTTGACATAGTTGCATCCTCATTAAGAAAGGCCAGGGACATGCAGTGCAACTCTCATTGTGAGCACATCTTGATTTGCTTTCCTAAGTGCAGGGTCTCTAGAATGGGCAACTTTATATTTTAGATTCAGTTTTTTTAAGCAAGGTGTCTTTGTCAAGCCTTACAAGGAGGTCATGCTTGCTCAACCTGTGCTTTGAACAGGGTTCACTGTTAATTTGGTCACTGATATGAGTGGAATTCAAAAAGAACCATTCTTCCATGCTTTACACATTGTAATGAGAAGTAGCATGGTGGTCTTAATTCCCTTGTGAAGAAAAGATGGTTTTGTTCCTTAAGTTCATGAAATGGCAGGAGAGATGGTGAGGGGAGAAGAAGCAGAGTGTGCTCTTTTCCTCTCCCAGAAATTTGGTTTGGCATTTTGAGAAAGCAGGATGCTGGAGTTTCTCCTCGAGAAGAGGCAGCTGTGATAAAAGCCAAGACTGAGGAATGCATTGGTGAGGGCCAAGCAGAGCTCGTTAGCCTTTGGGGAAGAGCTGCTGGCTACTGACTCTGTGCTGGCTCTATGGTTAGACACAGCCAAGAAATACAGAAGCGTAGGACTCATTGAAAGTTTCTGATGAAAGTATTTTTCAACAGAAAACACTGAGATTGCCTAAATGACTACTTTTGTGAGAAGCGGCTTCTGGCTTTGGGAAATGTTTTTCATTAAACTACAGAGCATATACAAAACAGTCACACATGGATTTGGCTGTGCTGTCAGGGTGTCTTCCTAGAGTCTGTTTTAGTAATTGCATTCACATTCTCTTCTCTGAGATGGGGAGACAGTGTTGGGTCCTGAAAGATGCACTTTGGTGCCAAGATCCATCTTGAATGAGAAAATGGGAGCATAAATGTGTGAACTCTGGTTCCCATGCAGCAGGGTGTCAAGTCAACAACATTAAATGTTTGAACTTTCTGGAATGTTTTCATTTTTATGGAACCTCTGCTTTTGGGCTTTTTTTTTTTTCCCCCCAAAAGCAAATACACAATTTCTCTTCACACCTCCTTATCATTTTGATGACAATGTTGTTGTCATCATTAAAATTTCAGTTGTGAAAAGACATCTTGACCTCTGCAGGAAATAAATGAAAATTTGTGTTTTTCAGCTGGGGTTTGGAGGTGAGGGGGGCATGGCGGAAGAAGGGGAGAGTGTTTATTTTACCACAGTGACCCAAAAAAACCCCCTCCCAGGAACTGACAACTACTCAGCACTTACTTAAAGCAGACTGGAGCTTGCAGAATTTTTCAAGGTGTGAGATGGGGGCCAGAGCAGCCATCTGATAAATTTTTGTCAGCAGGGCTGGATGCACAAATGGGAAGTACCCAAGTTCCTATTTAGGTTTCAGTTTTAGGTTTTAGTTTTGGTGTTTTCCCTAAATGTCTGACCTGTTTCTGCCTTCCTGGGGGGGAAGACTGAGTGGTAATTCCCAGTCTCTATGGGTGGCATGCTGGCTTAAGTAGCAAATGTGAGCTCATTTCCCAAAATAACCTTGGCCATCCCCTGCTCTGGGGTTGGCCTGGACGGCAGGACATGGCCCGGGAGGACCCAGTGTCCGTCATTTAGAAAAGAGGCAGAGGAATTGAGTCTTTAGATGCTATTTCCAAATTGAAAATATAATTTTCCCTTGATTCTTCAGCCAGATCACCCTTTTTTATGGCAGCAGTGCTAAAATGTGCCTGGCAAAGGAAGAGCAATCCTTTTGAGTAAGGGGATGGTGGGATGTAAATAAACAATTCTTAGCTGACCTGGCTATCGCTGTGCTGAACCATGGCTATACATGAGGAGCCTTCTCCAGAGCCATTTGCATGGCCCATTAGCAGGATTCCCAGTGCTCCAGGAAGGTTTAATTTTACAGCAGTGGTATGTCAGTGCAGAGAGCCAGATCAGCTCCTGTGGTTGCTCTGGGATTCAGGCTGTCCTGGCTGCCCAGAGCACAGGGAAACGTGATGCAGTTTAGCTTCACTGGAAGCACTGAATGTCAGGTGAACCATTTGGTTCAACAAAAGACAAGCAGCCCTAGAAGCACAATGGTGGTGTTTGAGGTAATATCCCAGACTTTTAACCCTATATGGGAAGCATTTCTGCAAACCTGTTCTTACAGAACAAAGAGCTGAGTATTTATTTAAAATAAGTGTTAAATTTAATTTTAAGTGATCATGACAACTCATCCATCCACTGATGGGGTTTGTATGTTTTGCATCCATTATATTTTAAGAACTCTTAATTGGCTCAGGTCACATGTTTGGGCATCCTTAAAATTCTACAGGATCACAAGCCAAATTTTTTAAGTAAATAGAACTTCCCATTATATGTAATTGGCTGCAGGAAAAAGTGTTTCAAATAAAGAAAGTTCAAACATGTTTGAATGCTTTTTGCTAATCCTCCTGACATTTTAAAGAATTAAGATGTTATTGCTGGTTTAAATGTGAAACGTCTCCAAAGGCACATCAGTATTGTTTATAAACTGCACTTCATTTCTTTTAAAAAACTATTAATCTAGGTAATACCAGTTGTCAGTGACAAAAGGAGGCCATCAATTAGCAGAAATAAATCTATCACAGCGGTGACTGAAAGTTTCTGTTATTTTCTACAGAAGTTTACATTTCTACATTTAAAAAATATGTTGGGGGCAAGGCTAGTTATTTGTTCCTTATGAATCAGTCTTGACGATACACAAAACATAAGGATATTCCTCTCCTCCCCACAATGTCTTTTTTATTTGGACTTTTATTTGGACTGTTTATTTGCAGAGAAGGAGGGGATAAGAAAGAGCATTAATGAAATTATTCTATTCGAATGAATAGATTTCTCTGGGTAAAAGCCAAAATCTATGTCAAAATCCCTAAAGCTGTGTCTTGCTTTGGAGGGGTAAATGCTTTACAGTTGTGAATCTGATTGCTACACTGGCATCTGTGGGAGAAAAGAAACCTTAAATATAGGAGTGGAGATCATCTGGTTATTTGTGGCATGGTAACAATGTGTGTATAGAGATATGATTGGACACACGTGTCAAAGTATTGTAAATTCAACTATTCCTGGGGGTACTTGAGATTCTGATACAAAGGTAGCTGCTATAGAGGGTTTTTTTCTGGAGCTGGGAGACCGTTTTGCAATCATGCTCATTTTCTCTGTTTTTAATTAATTTAAGAAAAGTCATCTTTAGTAAAACAAACAAAACCCCGCATTCTTCCTTTCCCTTGCCTCCCCTTTCCCAAAGCAACCCTCTGCATATGGGAAATATCATATTAATATCTAAAATTGTCAGGATGCACCCAGAAATGGCATTTGAACGTTTTGATTTTTTATTTTTTTTTAAATAAAGTTCATCTTACCACAGAGTACGTCATTGCTGAAACTGAATTTTTGTAAGCGGTTTCGTCTTTACCAACTTTCCTACCACCAAACTCTGAAGCAGCTATTTTTAAATGCTTTTTAAAGTGGGGGGTTTTTTTAACCCACAGCTATCAAATTCTCTTGATTTATTACTATCATGGGCATAGCAACGCTACAGATGTATTTTAAACATGCGGAGATGAAAATGGCGTTAACTGTTGCTGTGAATGTCTGTCTTGTTCTTCATTGTACAGCAATGATTGTGCAAAAATGGCACAGGAGGTTATTAATTATTCAGGTACAAGCCTGTTTATCTGGAAGAGTGTATAAAGTATAAATACTGGAAGTGGTGCTTTCACTGCCTGCAGTTGCCAGCCTTGGTAACTTCAGTCCTAACCACGATCAGTGCTTCCAGTCTCCTCATCATGTGGCAGAGAAGTTTGAGCCCATTTTACAGATGAGGGATTGAGGAGAAAAGGGACTGAGTGGCTTCCCAGGGCAATACGTGGCATGTGTGACAGGAATGGATGTTGGAAACAGCTGATGCTGTCCTCAGCCAGAATCTTAGCAGAAAGCATTCATCCTTTCCAAAGGAGATGAAATTTTCCTTATGGAGACTGAATGATTTTCAGTACTTTGTTTCGTCTTGTTGTCCAAGAAATGCAAACTGTAACAATTAAGACTCAAGTATTTGAGGAAGATGTCTGCCAAATTAGCAAACTATGGTTTCATAAGAAGAAAACAGCATCCGAGCTATTGATGAAATACAGCCCGGGATAATAAAAGGCTTACCAGGGTTCGAAAGACCTCCATTTACATAAATATGCAAAGACATCTGTTACAGTCATGAGTGACCTGCTGGTTTAAACCATCAGCAGGGGAAGCATCCTCCGTCACATCGCCTGCAGTAGCAGGTGCTAGGTTAGGCAGCAGGAATCACTGAGGAGGTTTTCGATGAACAAAGACAAACCTTTCCACTTGCCAAGAAGAGACATACGGGAAATGAAAACCCCCGGCACACACCTACGCGCGGTCATTTGTACGCGCGGTGAGCGCCTCGTGTGCGCCAAAGCTCTGTGTGATCACTTACAGGTCTGGTGTGGCTGACACAGCTGCAAAGTTTATGTGTGAGGAGTACTTAGGTCTTTTAAAACCAAACTACTTAAGTCAGGTTCCCAAACAGGAATGAATCATCAAGATTTAATGGAAAACGTTCAAAACAAATTTGTCATCTAAAGCCAGTGTTTTTATTACCAGAGAATAGGCCCGAAATAGTAATGTAAAACCATCATCCTAAAGGTTGCAATTACTTAAATGAAAAATTGGAGTTCTAATTCTTGCTCAACATTATTCAACAGAGGCATTATAATATTACAGCTTTATATAATGCAAGGGTATTTGTCTTCCTTGTTGGCTCAAGGTATATGGTGATGTCTCTTTTTCTTCCCCTCCTGCCCCATTCATTGCATAATGTGGTTTTGTAAGGAAAGAATCTGTCTTCAGTGGACAAGCTACTCGACAAAAAAATTACAAATTCAAAGCTGAAAAAATATTGGAATTTGATGTGTCGTTCATGACTGCAATTCTGAAAACACACAATAAAGAGAATCTCCGAGCAACCTGTAGTAAAGCCACACTAGAAAAGGAGTTGAAATTAGAGAAGTCTTCCAATATTTAAAATGCTACCTCTTACTCTCTCATGTATATGACATACTGAATTGTACTAAAAGGTACAGTAGAGTACTTGATTCACAATATTTCTTAATGGATGCCTCACACTGGGACATTACAGCTCTAATAACTTCATGACATCTTTAACTACCTTAACAATTCCACCTCTTTTTTGATAACACATTTCATAGTGAATTAAGATAAAACAAAACCTGTTCTTTTCTCTCCCTTTGAACAGAGCGTGGATCACACTTCTCGTAAACCTCATCATATTGAGGTTGGGCTAAGATGAGCATAACCAGTGACGAAGTGAATTTCTTGGTATATCGCTATCTCCAGGAATCGGGTAAATTCCTTGTCTTTCTTCATAACTTCTGGTGATAAGTGGAATGGGGAAATTGCCTTTTTGCATGATATTCCTCTAGGAATGTTGCCTTGAGTGTTTCAGACTGACTGATTAAATATTTCTTCCACAAACCCCTGTTTCTTTGAAATCATTGACTATAACATAAGAAAAGTGCAAACATGCACAGGTACAAAATAAACATTGCAGTTAGGCAGAACAAGAAGTAAATAAAATTATGTTAACAAATCCTTTGGTAGTTATATCATGTCGGCCAAAGTCGTTTTTGGCAGCGCATGCAAAAATGCTCATGTATGTTGCATCTTTTTTTTCTTAGCTACTTGAAATTGTTTACACTGGGTTTATGTAGGTTCTAAAGAGAAATTTGGGTGCAAGTTTCTGATGTTTTAGACCATTCTTAGGGTAATTAAGTATGCAAACTGTGCTGCACAAGTGTCATCATGGCTCTGTCTCCATACCACTTCCACCTCCGCCTGTTTTCATATTGGAAAATACCACAGGGCTTTAAAATCTTTAAATTAAATTGAAACTTACATTTTGGTTTTATTTTATATCCAAAGTCTTCTTTCCACTCTTGGAGTACAAGAAGTAGAAAGTCTCTTAGCTAATGGAAAATTATTAAGTCTGTTACTGTTGAGATGATAGGGGAACTAGAAACATTGACAAAGGATTTGTAACCAGCATCACAGCTTACTTGGTAATGACCCTATGTTTTGTGTTGGTAAAAGTAGAATTGACTAAAAATATTTCATGTTTAACATGCTGAAACAAACAAACAAAAAGATCTGTGGAAAATAGATGTCATCCTGTCTTCTGAAGGCAGTTGTAGAATAAGCCCTCAAGACTCAAGAGATGACTTGTACAGAGAACCAGAATTCAGCAGGTAGAAGATACTGTCTTAGCCTGCTTTTGTTGGTCACTACAACTGGTATTCATTAGATATATTATTTTGAGTTGTTTCTTCCACTTGAAAGACTATCTCAATCGCAGGAAACTGGATCCCTATTAAAGAATCTCCACTTAAATTAAGAAGTTTATCATACTTTGTCAGGGTTTGGTTTTTTCAAACAGTTCTTTGAGAGTCCATAGTTGGCCTGTGTTAGCTGTTGTCTCACACTCTCTAATAATGGAGCTTATAAGAAGTTGTCTAGATCTGGTATGCAAACAGATGAAAGAAAAAGAGGAACCAACAAAACTAAAATTTCATCCAGACAAAGTTTACTTCTAAAAATAAGCCATTGTGTACCATTGTGTACTGGAAAGAGCTTTTAGACATTAGACCAGTGCACCAATGGATGTAATCAAAGCATAAAGAATCCTGAAGTTATTTTACATTGTTATGTTTGGTTTGTAGTATATTAACAGTAGTTTTTCCTGATGTGAAAAAAAAACCTAACCCTTTTTATTCCTCTTGATACATCAGGAAGTTAGTTAGTGTTGTATAGTGGTTCAGGAGGCTTTACAAAGTCAATCAAGAATGGTGGGATCAGCCAAATGTCAGGAAAATGTTACTCTAGGTAGCATCTCCCACCAAGCAAGCAATCACTTTTGCCATTTTACTGGGAAGTTTACATGCAAACGTATGTTAATGGTAAGTTGTACTGCTCTTTTATTCTTACCTAGAGGGTCAAAAGTTTTTATTACTTAATCCACACATACTGAAGACATTCACAAAAACATTGCATTTCCACTGTTACATTGTATTTTACACATAGAAGAGTGGAAATTGAGGTTAAATATTTGAAGAAGTATTCAAATATGCTTGAAACTGAAATCTATTGAAATATTGAAATCTAGATGCTAGATACGAATGTGGTAGATGTACCTGGCAGTTTGTTAGGAATTCCATTCAGCAAACTAGAGCAATAACCAATGATGAATCCACTAACCTGCTGAAAAAGCTTCTTACATTTAATTTGAAGCTTTTTTCCTACTGTCATTGTTTTTTTCCAAAGAAATTTTTATATCTGTATTTTCAGATGAAGTAAGGCAATAAGACAGAAACTGTTACACAGTATTTTGGCTTTCCACCTGCTACTATAAATGCCATAAGATGCAACAGCAAATGAAAAATATTTAGTCCACAGCTTCGGAAATAATGCAGTCCAGATTTAAAGGGCTAGTGTTGAAATACAGTCTGGGTTCAAACATGTACGGTTTGACGAGTTTGTCAAAAGAAGGGTTATCACACTGATTATTTGTTAATATTTTGAACCCAAAGCTTCTAAACATTTTATCAGAGACAACCATGAATGTTGCTTACAAGACCAAACCAAAGTTTCTTTTCTTTCACTTCTTTTTTTTCAGGTATCTTTAATCTTGCAGTGTAAAACTTACAGGCTTTCCCATAAAATGTAGGCAAATGGTGGGAGGAAGAGAGAAATAGCAAAGGAGATACATATGGTAGAATAAATACAGTGATTTCACATGTATAAGGTGCACCTTTTTGACTGAAGTTTTGATCCAAAGCCGAAAGTGCACCTTATAATCCAGTGCAACTTATACATGGACCAAGTTCAGAAAATTGCCAACCCGGAAGTCTGAGCCATGTGGCCAGCCCCCCGCCCCACCCCCCGCCACGCGGCAGGGGCACGTCCCCCCGCCGAGCAGCACGGCGCGGGCATCCCCTGCCGCCGTCGAAAAGGCGCGGACATGGCCCCCCACCACCGCACGGGCAGCCGGCGCTGCAGGCACTCCTGCCAAGGCTCATGGTTACTAATTTGTCACTTTGTTGCGCACAGATCCCTGCTTTAATTTTTTAAAAAAAAGAGTGAGCATTATAGACTGGCGCGCCTTATATATGGACAAATTCCGTAGACTTCCCGGCTACCTGGAACTGTGCCTTATAACCCAGTGCGCCTTATAAGTGTGAAATTACTGAATCTGAAAAGTGAAATGTCCTTATAATATTTCATGTATTTTGCATCTGTGAGGTACGGAAACACTTGAGATTCTTTAAAGCATCGTAGCAAAGATGCTGAAGGGAGCTCAGCACTTCATTATGAAGATCCTGGCAGGTGATTCTAGTAGGAGTTCAGCTCTTATAAACTTGAAGTTATATGTAAAATTCAGTAACTGTTTATTTCCTCCTTAATTTTCTGTTATACCAGAAACCTTGTACAGGAGAGTATTAATAGAGTTGAACTGTCTAAACCATTATTGTTGCTTTTTAACAAAACTTGGCATACTGAGGAGAGTTTCAGTGAACTGGAAAAAGCAAATGTTGTGCCAGAATTTTTAAAGGTTAAACAAGATGATCCAGGTAACTACAGGTCAAGGACAATCATTGGTAGGTGGAGACTAAATATCTCCAACAAATCTGAAGAGATCACATCATGCCAAATGCCACCCAGCAAGTTTTTATGGGTAACAGGTCTTGTCAAACATACTTGATACTACATTTTCAAAGATCAGAAATTAGGTTGACAGAGATGGCTGTGCTGACATTAATACACTTAGACTACTTTATGACATTTATTTAGTTTTGTTGATACAGTGGTTAAAACCGAAATAAAATAACAGTGAATAAAATCAGTGTAATGCAGAGTTACCAAGTGGATTAAAAATGGGATAACAGAAACATCTTGAAAAGTGATTATAGCTGGGGAGTATTCATCTCAAGCGTTACTTCTAGTGGGAAGTCACAGGAATCTCTTGCTGGCATACTGCTGCTCAACAGCTTTATTGGTTACCTGGAAGGAAATGTGAAATGATTACCAAGTGCATCTGCAGATGGAACAAAAGAACTTTTTTTGGTGCACATTTTAAGGGGGTCATTCTTAAAAGTGCTGAGGCCTTTCAAGCATTGTTTATCTCAGGAGTCAAACCTCTTAAAGTCAGGGTATATTTATTTGTAGGTGTCTTGATACAAAGTCTACTTTTAAATGCAATGCTGACCCAGTTAGATACTTCTACCCTGAGTGTACAACCAGTGTGGAGATAAGAGCACAAAATACCCCTGTGGTGGACAAAGCAGGTGCATTGGTGAAAGTAAAGCAAGCTATACCAAAGTATTCATGATTCTGGCATCCAAATGATGTTAATTACAATTAATAATAGATAATATTAATACCAATTAATATTAATTGTATTAACTTTGCACCTCTTCAAACACCTGAGAAACATACTTTTGCTAGCAGCCATTTGACATAGTTCTTCCATTGGGTTTCTTCAGCTTCTGAAAAAAAAATACAAAATTCATAATGTAGAGTTTTCCTGTTCTGTGTTTTTCCAAAAGACAAACAGATAATTATTTGTCTTTTGGAATGGAAGTAAGAGTAGTATAATTCAATGAGGAGTAATAAGGATCCCAAGGAAATTTCTAAGAATTGAGGGAGGATGACAAAATGAAGGGAAATCAAGTCTCTCATATACTTTTTAAGCTAAAAAATGTTGTCATCTCTTGTGAGTGCAAATCCTATCATCACTCGAAATGCTATGATAAATTACCTTCCCTACCCAGCCCAACATGTCAATTCAGTTATTAAAGCTTTTTCAAATTGGGTATTTTTGATGTATTGATCATTTAACAGCGTTCCTTTTCTAGCATTTATATGCATGCTGCAGTCTAGAATTCTTCTCGCAAAATGAGCTCCCCGCTTGCCCGTGGCTTACACTGCTCTCTAGTAGAACATTTATTGTAATGAATGTCTTGCAATGACTAGTTAGAGTTAAGATTGTATAAGTTTTCATTTTCACTCAAATTTTTACTTTTTGACTTGAATTTTTCCATGTTTTATGACACACCCTTGATAACTGTTCCCCAGTGTATAATCTGCACCATGTACCACATCTGAGACAATAAAAATAGTTTCTAGATGTTTTTGCTAAAAAAGATGTCTGTGAAATTTTTAGATGCTGACTTGGGACAATTTACTATTTTATTTTAGAATTTTCATTTGTTTTCTTCCCAACCATAAAAATGAAGACTGCTAATAAAAAAGGGTTTTTTCCCCCCTTCTGTAAATTCAGGATTATAGCAGCACATTCGTCTGGCTAGTTTTTTGACAGATTTTACTTGTTTTCCTAGGAAAAAAAATATTTTCTCTCAGGTTTTAAGCATCAATTCAAGGGCATAGAGCAAAGAGTTTATGTGAGTCACAAAACTCTTTGTAGTTAGGCATGTGCAAATATGGGCTTTTCCTGTTAACCACATCCAAGGCATTTTGCTGTCATTTTGCCTCTGGAAAATATGAGAGGATCCAAAATGTGGATATTACGATGTTTCTGGGATGTCATCCTTGTGATGAAACTAAGTACAAATAGTTGGAACAGTACTAAATTACTTTTTTTCCCGATGGCATTTGCAAGTTTTTGAAAAGGAAGCAACAAAATTTTAAGGAAATTACTTTTTTTATTATTGAATAACTCTTTTTCAACATAGAAATTTTACAGCAGCTGTAAATATCACAGTTTGCTTGCGTAAGTTCTCAGGCAGTGGGGAATGACTGAAGATCAGTATTCTGTTCTTTTGAATCAAAATGATGCAACAGTCTTTACTTACATAAGCCTGTGTAATTTTTCTCTGAAGTCCATACTTTGCTTGCATGAGGTATGTTTGGAGTATTTTTGAACAACTGTGTATGGCACAGAGTCCCTGAGTCACAGACGAGAGACGTGCACATTGAAAATAATTCAGATTAAGCAAAGCATAAAAGATTGGCATATATAGGTCAGCTAAATTTGCCTCAAAGCTAACTGCTTCCTTTGTGTAGGAAGACTGCTGCGAGGAAAAAGAGGAATGTACAGTGCATGTGTTTTTTTCTTAAATTATTAAAATTTATACCTTGAAGAATAATTCATTAGAAGAATGAATCGCTTGGTCAATAAAGGCAGTTGTCCAGTGTGGCAGTGAAAGCAATAGTGTGTACTGATGGCAGAGTCACTGGATAATGATTTTCCTTTTGCCTTTTTTTCTATTTTCTTACAATTTGGCTCATTAGGATTGTAGGAGGGCTCAATCTGGATAGTATCTCAGGAGATGACAGAATCAGAGAATAGTTCAGATTGGCAGGGGCCATTGGGGGGCATCCATCTCCACTGCTCGCAGCAGGGTCAGCTGCAGCAGGTTACCCAGGGCTGTGTCCAGCTGGGTTTTGAGTATCTCCTAAGGACTGAGAGTCTACAAGCTCACTGGACAGCCCGTTCCAATACTTTTATCACCCCCACAGTAATAAATGGTTTGTTTCAGCAGAATTTCATGTGTTTCATTTTGTGCCGATTGCCTCCTATCACAGGGCACCACTGGAAAAAGTGCCCATCCTCTTTGCCTGTACCTCTCTCAGGTATTTTTGCAAGTGGATAAGGTCCTCTGTGAACCATCTCTTCCCCAGGCTGAGCAGTCCCAGCTCTCAGCCTCTCCTTGTATGGCAGATGCACTAATCCATTGATTATGGCAGATGCACTAATCCGTTGATTATCTTTATGGTCTCTTCACTGGGCTCTCTGCAGTGCATCCCTGTCTCTCTCTTACTGGGGAGCCCAGATGTGGATACAGCACTCCAGGCTTGTCTTACCAGTGCTGAGCAGAGGGTGAGGATCCCCTCCTACTGACTGAGTGCTGTTTGTAGTACAGCTCAGGATGCTCTTGGCTTTCTGTGCTGCAAGGACACTCTGCTGGCTCATGTTCAAGTAGTCCAACCTCCTGCTCAGCACTGGAGAGCCTCAAAGATCCTTTAAACAACCTGTACAGAAAGGTCTGCAGGGCAGTCACTGCAATGTTCCCTAGGCTCTGTACACAGCTGTGCTCTCAAGGCAGGGATGATGGAGACCTTTTGTTTGCTGAGGGAAAAATGCCTCCTTGAAATGACAGCCTGCCAGGCAAAGATAAAACACACATTTTAGTGTTGATTCAGTAACAATCTGTGGCTGCATTATTTGTGTTGACATGTGTATTACTGCAGTCTCTTGAGCCTTGTGTGTCCTGGCTGCAGCACAGAATGGCTCTAGCTCAATGACCAAGCTCAGAGTAAGGGCATTGCTGAGCTTCTCTCTGCACAGCTCCCTCTGTGCGGCTGTAACTGGCTGCTGACCAAGTATATAGAAGTATAAATATAAATACATATCTATATATATAGATACATAGATATATAGATATATATAGTGATACATTTTGCAAGGGCTTACATAAAAACTGAGTGTTTATACCTCACCCTGAAGTTTCTGTCCCTGAATTTTCCTGTTTGAAACAAAGTTAATACTATGAAAGTACCTCAAAGCAGATGTTGAATGTTCATAGTCCTAAAATGTATTGAAGTCTTCAGAGTAAAGAGTCTTACATGGGTGCTGGGACAATATTTAACATTCTTTTTCGATGTACTGTCTACGAATTTATGGGTGATTATATCCCCAAAAGCAGGATGAATGAGATGCTAATTGTATTTTTCAGGAATTGGTGTTAAGACTGAAGGCAGGGATTCTTTCAGTTTTTCAGCTGTGCAATAGTAAAACAAACTCTACTTTTAATTCTCATGGTTTAGCACAGACTTGATTTGTAGGCATGCAGTCCTATTTATATGATGCATTATCCTTTCTAGGGCCAGCCTACTCAATTAAAATAAAGTAACTTCAGGTTTTGATCCAGCTCTTTGATTTATTGCAAGTTGGCTGTAGAACCAGCCAAGAACCATAGAACCAAAAGTTACAAGAGTTTTCATGAATTATTTTAGATAAATAAGGCCACAGTGTTGTTCTAGGAGTGCAATACATGTTAAAGTGGCTGTTGGATAAGAACACTTACGAAATTTGACACAAAAATTGTTTGCTTTAAATCAAAATATTTCATAAAAGTCATGTCAGAATGAATGTTCCTATATGACATGAAACCATCTGTAACAACACATATTTCATATAGTATAATATATATATATATATATATAATGCCTCCAGCATAATATTTTTGTAGTAAAATAGTGTATTATCAAAAGGATACATAAGGGATTTTATTAAACCACAACTCCTTTTTTTAAATATCTCCTCTACTTCTCTGTATTTGTTTTAAACTGGGTAGTGACTGTATGATTCCAGAAACAGTGGGCCTCACCCTGAATTTGAAATTATACTTCATTGTTTGAGAATGGATTATGCTGAAAAGACAAATCCATTTCTAAAATAAGAACTGTATTATTATGCACAGTTTCTCCTCCTGCTAATAAAAATTTATTCTCTTTGTAAACAAGAAATACATTTTAAGAAAATCAGGGTCAACATTAGAAGGCAACAAGTTTTATTGGGTTGCAGTTCCCTAAGCATTGTTGTTTAAACTTAACAAAGCTACAGATCTTGCAAAGAGTGAAGCTGAGCCCCTGTGCAAGTCAAAACCAAATTAGACACTTTGCACAGAGCAGTGAATACATCCTAGCACTATTTGGTGGTTGGCTTCTTGAAATCCAAATTGTGTGATGGTGCGGCAAAAATATTTTCACAGGTAAAGAGGTTATTTGGTTTGTCCTACTTTGTTCTGGTAAATTTTCAAAAGAATTTAATAGGGTCTATAAGACCCATTTTTATGGCTTTATATGCACAGACTTCTGATTTTTGTGACCAAATATTTCTGTATATACAAATGTATAAACAATATTTTCAAATATTCAAATGCAGCTCAAGAGGTTTGTTTGAAAATGTCATTCTATTTACCCTGTTTCATAATTGGTGCAGAATTTTTAAGTTCATGTGAAGGAAATACACTCAGTATTTTGGGGTTTTGCCATTTGCAAAAGCCTGCTTACCTCATATTTCCTTCTAGGTCTCTTTGCAGTTTTCTAAACTTGGCTATTTCAATTTTTCTTTGGCCTGACAGTTGCTTTACAGTGTTGGATCTGGGACACTGAGCAAACACAGCGATTTTTAAGTTACACAAACATAAACAATTATACCTTTACAAATTTATTCCATGGCACAAATTTTTTTTCTGATCACTTCATGTCCTGTTTTTTAAAGCTTGCAAAAACACTGTATTTTTAGGGTATTAAGAAAATAGCATGTTGGGTAGAAGACAGATGTCTAAAGGTCAAGATGACTTTGCTGGTAAAACCAGTGCAGTCCTACACATTTCTCACTTTACTGCTTTTCAGTTTGAGTCTCCAGGCCCAGTGGGGCTTTGCAAGTTTTGCTAATAACCTCTATGCTGAGAATATTCTGCCTGCACAGCCATGGTGTTTACAGAGCACCCTCTCACATCCATCCTGTGTTAGGGCTCTGTTTGTAGTCGCCATCCACAGAAACCTTCCTGGTGTTTGGTTCCTGAATGTCTCCTGAATGTCATCTGTGGTGTCCTGCTTGCCACCAGTTAGAGGTGTATGCTAGAGCAGAGAGAATAACATAGCTTAAGGAAAGTACATACAACCATGAAAACATGACCATATAAACATGACCCTTAAAATTATGCATGTCTCTTTTAAAAGATAACAGCATCCCATTAATAGAGGAAGAAAAGATTCTTTTCATCCTTGTGGCCTTCGTAAGCTGTTTCAAACTTTCATAGTTGCAATAAATGCTAGATCTGTATTGACATTTATCTGCAATTTTCATTCTTATTTAAACAGAGTGACTGAAAAAGGGGATTATTCCAGACCTTATTTTCAAGAGATTTTTATAAGTTCCTCTTTCCACTGCTTGTGCTCTGTTTTCTGTCTGTATCGTATTTCTCTCTTTGTTAATTTGCAGCCCTCAGAAAGGTTTAAACAGTGAGTGCCAAGTACCACTCATCAAAAGATCATTTCCAAGTTGTATTAATCTTTTCCAACATACTTTCCTGCATGAAAAAGAAAAAAAAATACCTGCCAAAAACATTCTTTGGCACATAATAAAATAATTTTGGGTAGCAGACATTTACTCTGCATTCTTGGCAGAAGGTGAACAGGTCCAATATCCAAGAAAAAAAGGGCGTAACATTTAATATTAGTGAATAATCACTTCTATAAAACTTTAGGTAACTAGACATACTGTAACTTTACCTACAGCTAGGAATCCTTTCTTTATATTTCCCAGTGACTGTGAAAGAGCTTGTAATGCCAAACACATTTCCCAAGGTTCTGGAAATAATTTTAATCATTTAGCAATCCTAATCTTGAAACAAATGTCTAAGCCCTATTGTTCAGCTGATTTTTCTAAAAATGTATTTCAGCTGCAGTTCTCTACTTTAAATTGCTAATGTGTGTCCTTGTTAAGCCCTTTATGTAATTGCAAAGGTAACTCTTCAAAGTAAGCAGACACTGCCAAAACCAGAGAGGTACTCTAGGATGTATTACCCAGAAACATAAACCTCAACCAAGAGAAGAATCTCAGTCTGTTGTGAATAATAAACAAGATCTGGCATAGAATTCTCGTCCACCATTATTTTTTGTACTTGTTAGTAGAGTCAGCACCCACTTACTGTGACCACGCATATTTCAAAGAAAGCAGTTGTCCTTTTTGTGAAGCCTTTGCATATATGTACACTGGGAGTTTATGACCATATTTTTATGGATACATAATTCAGTTGAGACAAAAATCTAGGGATCCATGTTGCATTCTCAATTCTCAGTGCATCATTTAGAAGAGAAAATACTAGGCTGAGATGGCAGCTGTAGTCAAGTAGAGTGAAGAGCATCACTGTATTCTCTCAGGCAGTGGCAAGAAATTGCATCACTTGCCTCTGGAGCTAGATTAGTATGTGCTGGGCCCTGAATTAAGAAAGTACAGTTGCTTTAACTTTAGTTGTTTGTTTCTGGTTTTGTATACGGACATTGCATTCAAATCTGCCCTTAGTGGTACATGTGGCTTGCTTTTGTGCATGATAAATCTGGACCTACAAAAGTCTTCATTTAACATTGCCTGTATTGTTTGTAGATCATTAGTTTTTGGAGGAAATTATTTTGTTCGTGGTCATATTTCACCGCGGGTTTTTTGTGGACTTTTTTTTAACTGCTGTGATGGGGCTGTAATTTATTTCAGAACACCACATTGCACCACTCTTGCCTTCTTGCTTATATGGCACTCCCAGGACACAGACGTCAAACCTGGGGTGAATGTTTTTCCACTGCTTGCATCTGGTTCCTTTGGCAAGCAGCTGTGCAGGCAGCTTTGGAGTTACTCAGGTTTAGTAACACGGTAAAGCAGTGATGGGATTTTGTGTGGACGTCTGCTCATCCTGCATGTGATTTTCTTTTGATTTTTCATCACTTCACGGTGCTGTGGATAGTTTCTACTTGTTGTGTCTGGATCTCCCAGGAATTTTGCCCATATACCCAATTATGGTCATAAAGATGACTTCTTTGCCCCTCACAAACTATTTTTTTCCCCCTGCAGCCTGTATAACTCTAATCAGCTCTTACAGGCTTTCCATTCTTTTATGAATTGTACTTTGGTCAAAGTCTCAGCAGTAGTGCCAGGTGCAAGACTTACCTTAAAGAAAACAAGCACTTGTGTGGCCAGAAAACTTGAGATTTGTGGTGGATCCCATTATAGTAGCTGTAGGTTTTGATTCTAAGGCCTTGCTCATTTTTGTCTTGCCTGCCTGCCAAATACTTTGAAGGGGAATACTGTGTTACTTCAGAGGTGAGGAGCTTGTATTAGAAATTTCAAAAAAGAAAATGTCAGAGAAATCAATTAAACAAGAAGTGGTAGTTATTTCCATGTGGAGATGTTTAAATTGTTGGAGGAAAAAAAAAAGGGATTGTCAGATAGTTTATTCCTTTTGTTTTTCTTCTCTCTTTCTTTTAAAGTAATAACATTGCTAATTTAGTGATTTTCAGAAATTGAACTTGAACTCCTCTGTATATGCAAACCTCAGTCTGGACTGCTTGAGTTAAAGAAATAGGAAAATTTATTGAAGGAAATAACACAGATCTCCGTATGAAATCTCACTATTTTCCTTAAAAGAACTGAGCATTGGTTATAGAAAGATTTGTAGGAATGGCTTGTTACTTGTACTCAGTGTTGGGATAGAGGCTATTCTTCATCAAGATGCCCAAGGTGTGTGTAAAAGGCAATTTGATGTTCATAATTCTTTATTCTCTGTTTGATTGTACAGTAGCAGATGTTTCAGTGAAGGATCTTATAGTGTGAATAATTGAACTGAGTAATTAACAAATAACTGAAAAACACCTGAGTTTTAAAAGTTATTTGTACAGCAGACTATTTAGGCTAACCAGAGAAAACTAAGTCCAATTAGCTCACAAACAGAAAACTTTGTTCAACAGATTACAGTAATTTCACGATTATAAGCCACACCTTTTTCATTGAAGAATCCAGCCTACCCCAGTAGTGCGGCTAATCATCAGGTGCGGCTTATCTATGGACAAATCCCAGTGAAATGCCAACCCAGAAGTGAGAGCCGGCCGGGGAGGGTGCCTGGGGCTGCCTTTAAAGGCTTCGCTGGTCTATGAAAACTGTTGCAACTTGAGCACCTGACACCAAACCCAGCTAGCAGCGATTCTGTTACTAACTTGTTACTTTGTTACACATGGATCCTCGCTTTTTTAAAAAAAAAAAAAAAAGGCGTGGCTTATATACAGGTGCAGCTTATATATGGACAAACCCGTGGCCTACCCGGCTACCGGGACTTGCGGCTTATAATCAGGTGTGGCTTATAATTGTGAAATTCTCTATTGCTCATCCCCAAAGTAACCTGAGTAACCAGCAAGGACTGAAAGTTGGTTCCACAGACCCCTCTTTGTCATTCCCCTCGCCTGTGCAAATACAGCAGTAGGTGCTGTAGTAGTTTTACAAAGACATGCTTTTTGTGGTGCTAAAGAGTTTGGGAAGTGAAAGGAGCATTTGGTAGGTGTCAATTTTAGCTGGATCTGTGAGTGCCAGATAAGCCAGCATAGGGAATACTTGGCATCACCCCAGTTGTGAGTCTAAAAGGAGGAATGCTGTGCTTCCAGAAGAGTGAGGCACATCTCTGGAGAAGAAAAGTCATTCTCTGGGCTGTGTGGCTTTTCTGTGCCTACATTTGACAGGAATTTCCGATGTGAGCCAGGCATATTGTAAACAATTAAAACTATGTAGCCCTTCAGATCAAACAAGCACGCAACAAGCATCATTATGTTCATTAAATAAAACCTTGTCATTTTATGATCAATGACAAATCTAGCTTCAAAGGGAAGCCATTTTTAACTGAAAAAGGAGCAGCCAAAGGAAAAATCCTCCATCATCTCCATTTTTGCAGTTATAGCAAAACCTATCAGTGAAATTTTGCAAAACACAGTCCTACATATGCATTTTTTGGCACTGCCTAGGGCAAGAATTCCCAAATGGCTGTGTATGTACCACTGAGAGTATATACAGACACCTCAGTGTGGGAAAAAATATAGCACGAAACTGGGACCTGTTACCACTGTCAGTACAAAAAAAAGTGTAGGACTCTCTCGATTAGGAATTTCAGTCTGTTTTTGACTTGTGTAACCATTTTTGAGATTGGGAGTCATTTAAGTAATTATTTTCTCCATTTATTTCCTCTCTGCTTTTATGCTCTGTAAAATACTTCAACTATTCCACAGCTGATAAGTCACCTCCTTTCATGCCAAGATCATCCCAAGATCTGCACTGTTAATTTGGGTATATTTTTCATATATGATAATGTATTTGCAGATTATGCATAGCTTAATGGATTCTGTTTTCCCATCTTTTTTGAGGCAGAAAAAAGCTGGAAGCCATTCCCTCAAGTGTGCTGAAAGATGCTTTTAGGGCATTGGTCATGTCACAGCAAAAGTAACTGATTCATTGCTATGAAACCTATTCAGTGTGTGGCAATGCTTTCTTCTCTTCAGCCCTTTGTGTTTATGCTTTTAACCTTGAAAGCTTTTAGTCTCATTGCATGGACCTTTGAAGAATTTATTGCACTAAGATTTTGTTTACTGGTTCTATTTGAACAGAAATTGCTGTTTTACAGAGTGATTATTGCAGTCACCAGAGTGACAGAATTTATGAGGAAGAATGTGTATGGACAAGGATTTGCAACTTTCACTCATTTCACTGCTGCCACGGCATTTTCAGTTTGTGTCTACTGTAATTTCACGTCATCCCCACCACATCCTTCCTTCAGATCCCCACTTGCAGAGCACCTTCTGTCTCTGCTCACACTCCCCAACTGCCTTGACAGACTGGAAGTGGGGGTGGTGCTTGTGTCTTGGCATTGTGTCCCCAGTGTATTTTCATTTTAGAAGAAAGGCCAGGTTAACAAAGCTAACTTTTTTAATTGCCTTTGTTTAATAGAAGTCACCTTCTTGTAAGACTGAACTATGTATGAACTTTGCTATGTAATTTAGTGTACTTGAATGCAGAGCCCTGAAGAGAACTGATGATGTTTGGTAACTATAAAAGTGAGGTTCATGTGATTCTTTAGTGTTACCAGAAACCTGATGTAGGTACATCTTCAATGAGGACTTTGTTGACTATGTGAGGTAGTTTTAGAACCAGTCTGTTTTCTTATGAGCCTTATATAACTGCTGTGGTAGTAATGCAATCAGGAGGCAATTAGCTGTCTGTTGGAGGACTGATTGGCATTTTTCTGTTGAGTTTGTTTTGGTTTTTTTTAACTACAGTTGTGTGAGGGGTGAGGAGCACCATGTCCAGCAGGACCCACTTAAACAGTTTTGCACCATTTATTTATGTTAATTGATCTTGTCTGATAAAATCTTAGGAAAGTCTCTCACAGCTGCTGGAGTTGAGAGTGAGATTGTTCCTCAGTGACAATGTACCAGGAGTTTTGTATTTCCTCAGTCTAACAGGTGCTTTGGTAATAGTTTCTCAGCATCCAGAGAAACAGTAAGATAACAAGTTTCATTGCAAAAACATAATTGAGTTTTGTACTGAGAAATTTCTTCTCTCAATGCTGTGAGGTGAGCTGTGTTGCTCTCTGGGGATCAGGACTGAATAAAGAAGTTTAGCTGTGTGCACAATCATCTGTCTCCTGGCAAAGATGGGGCTTGAGTTATGCCAGCAGCCAGCTAAAAAATGCAATAATGAGATGTCAGACATCATACTTTAGATTATGTCTGCCATAGATCCACAGTCGTGGTTTTCTGCTTTTTTACTTTTTCCCTCCATATTTATTGTTTGCCATTTTTATGCCATCCACCTGTTGTTTTAATCAGAGACCATGTTACAGTTTTCTGAGTTGTTGACTTGCATCCTAGCTGCTGGGATTTTTAGCAGTCGTGGACAACAGCTCAGTTTTCTCATTCTTATGTAGATTTACCAGTTTGTCTGTCATATATTTTAAGTTCGTTCTGTTTTAAGAAAATTGTGTTACCATTGTTGATTAATTCAAATACACAGAAATAGAAATTAAGAGGGATCTGATTCTCTAATTCTGGTTGGTTTTATAACATGTATTTATAGATATACATAGAGATTCCAGTGTTCAGTGATTAGGCCCTAGACCTCTCAGGTGCAGACTGTGTGTGCTCAGTGCTTGATTTCTTCCTCATTGTGGTTCTTAGTAATGGGCTTAGATGTCCTACAAAACTAATAACCAGGGAAGAACATTGTCCTGCAGATTTTACAGTCTATTTTGCAGCAGGAGGTCCAGTAGCTCATAAACCAGACCAGGACATAAGGAGCAATACAGAATAAGAAATTGGACTAGAGATTGCATAAATGATACTGCAGTTTTTCAGTAGGAGTTTTTTTATCCGTCCTTTTTATGCCTTATAATCCAATGGAATTCTGTTCATAGATGGACCTGCCATTTCCTAAAAAATGTCCAAAGCAACCCAAGCATCCCCCAAAACTGGAGGAGCACCGGGAAGGGAAATTAGGGTTGGGAGGGGAGAAAGTGGAAGCTGTTAGCAGGAAAAAGAGAAAAGCAGCCGCAAAATAAAATGTGGGGGGGGGGAGGGGAAGAATCAGAGAAATACATACCTTGGTTTCTAATGTGGGAGGCATTCTGTTTCTCAGCTTGGTTTTTGCTAGCTATCTCTGTTAATAATTGAGCTAGCTGGAAAAAAGCATCTTGCAAAAATAGAAAGAAAGCACTACTGTCAAGCAAGCCTAAAATCACATCCCCAGCCTGCACATAATTGGACATTGCAGTGATACAGGGGAAATCCCTTAACGGACAAAACTATAAATGAAACTAGTGCTGACAAGGGGAAGAGGCACAGCTATATTTAACGGAAGTATTTTCATTTGAAAGCTGCTTTCTTTTTTTGGGGGGGAGGGGGGGGCAGGAGATGTTGTTGTTTGGTTTTGTGTTTTTTTTCTTGTCTGTTGGTGGAGACCATGAGGGCTCTTTCTGTTTGAGACAGTGCATGGGTGGTTTCCCCAAGGCTTTTAATGTTAGATTAATGCTCTGGAGACAGTGTGATGATAAATGGGTTCCTACAGTTATATCTACATCCTGTTTCCCCTCCCCCCTCCTGCAGCTGCCCCTCTGTACAGTCTCTGCAGCGCTCGCCTCCATACCCAGCAACAGTTCTGAGCAGCTTCAGCCAGAATTTAAGGCAGCACTCTAAGATTTGTCTGCTAAAATTCTTCAGTTTTCAGTGCTGTCACCTTCATTGCCAGTTACTTACTCAGACAATGACAAAAAATGAAACAGGGAAGAGAAAGACTTCTGGCTGAAGTACAGGCCACTTCACTGGCTTGTCGTCTGCTGTGTGGCAGATCCCAGTTAATTATTTTTGCTATTGCGGTTCACATGCAGAAAAAAGGTTTACAGGGGTGGCCTTTTTGTAGTTTCACTTTTTAACCGCAGTGCTTTGCCCATCATATTGTACTAAGCAATAAATGAGCATAATGAGTATAATGGAATGGCTCCCCTGTGTCAGCTGCATCTATGTCTTGATTTTACACAACTTGCATGCTGGTAGGGATTTAAGTGTGCAGCTTCGGCAAACACCCAACACTGAAATTCAGCAAGGGAAATGGAGATTTGAGGCACTTTTTTTAGGTGACCTGCTCTTGTGGCAATTGTTGATGTTTACGTTTTGTTTGAGGGGTTTTGTTTCAGTTAGTGCAGTTATGTTTCTCTGCATGTATTTTCATTTCTATATGGCTTCCCCTATATGTGCAGGCGGGGGATGGGTGGTCAGGATGGCTCAGGTTGACCCCCCCAACTCTGATCAGCCAGCCCACATCCTTCTGCTTACACGGCAGCATCTCTTAGATCTCAGGACAGAATTATTTTTAGACCGTGAAGGTGTATCTGACTGGTGCATTTAGATTTCATATCATGGCTTCCTTTTCCTGCTCTCAGGTTTCTCCCACTCGGCCTTTACCTTCGGTATCGAGAGCCACATCAGCCAGTCCAACATCAACGGAACACTAGTGCCACCTGCTGCACTCATCTCCATCCTCCAGAAGGGGCTCCAGTATGTGGAGGCCGAGATCAGCATCAACGAAGTGAGTACCACTGCTGCCACCCCTGCTGTCACCAGTGCCACCGCTGCCACCACCGACATGCTGAGCAGCACACACACCCCAGCAGCCCCAACACAAGCCACTCCCCAGCTTCTCCTCATCTGGTTTAATTTTATTCCTCGTACTTTGCCCCATCCCAGCAGAATCAAAGCTCTGACATGGAGATGTATTTTAGTTTTTTTAGCTGTGACAGGGAGGCGTTCTCTGCTTACAAGGATATTTGTGTTTCTGCTACCCCAGCCAACAAATCCAGGGTGTACAGGTTCTTGCAGCAAACAAAAGGCACCTGTGCTTACAGTCTTGTGTTTTCAAGGTCGTAGCAGAATTTGGCAGGGAAAACCTGCAGCATAGGTTAAAACTTCATTCCCTGACATCTCCTAGCAAGCAGTGCTATTCACAAGCCATGAGAAGCCTGATCAAAAATCCACAGAGGTCACTGGAGAGTGATTTTGGTGACCTTGGCCTAGATCATATGAGATGAGGCATCATATACATGGTGAGACGGGTGCGTGTAAATTCTGAATGTGGCTGGAGTGCATGTTTTCTGTAGAGACTGTATGAACAGCCACAAACTGTCCCTGTTCTCCTTGAACTGCCAGTGGAAACAAAGAAGGGATGTGGGAAATGCCAGTGGTTTTGCCCTGCCAACCTTAAAGATATGGTGCTTTGAGAGGGAATGAAGCGTGACAGATAAGCAAGTGCTGCATTACAAGATTTTTAGGATAGATATTTCTGACTGACAAACATCTGTAATAAATATTAATGCAAAGAAGCTACTGCTTTTTCCTCTATACCTGAATGTAGCATGTGAATAGCATGGGTGAGAACAAAAGAATATAAAATAGAGAAAACACTGAGTAGTTTGGAAACTCTTTTGTTTTTATTCACACATTCTGTGTGGTTTTTCTTTTTATGACTCGATAAGATTTGTTATATATGTTGTTTTGTAATTGGGGCAATGACATTTGACATTCACAGCAAGCTGCACTTTGATGCAGTTGTAATAACAAACCAGTGTTAGGAAGCTGTCTCAATTTGCTGCTACTTAACATTTTGCCCCATGCCTGAAATTGGAGCTACACAGAAAGTTCCAGCTCCGAAGCACCTATATCAGATCAGACTGTAGGGGCCTGTGCTTGCCCAGCTTCAAGACTTTCCCTAAAATGAGAGAAATAATCTGAAAATATGCCTGTTGCCATCATTAAGATTTATGTTGCTCTCATCATGATTTGAGTCAGGTTGAACAGGGCTCTGAGCACCTGGTCTAGTGGAAGATGTCCTTGCCTGTGACAGGGATGTTGGAGCTGTATGACCTTTAATGTGCTTTCCAACGCAAGCCATTAGATGATTCTGTTAAAATACCTACTGTTAAGTGTGTTACAGCAAAGCAAAGGCCATTCTTGCTACATCTGAATCCCAGTAAGGGCTACCAGAGATGCTTTCCCTATGTGTCGCTTTTCTGTGTGTGTTACCTAAGAGTGACAAGTAATCAGTGAGTCTATAAACCAGTGTGTATAAAATTATTGTTTGTGATCTGTTAAAGGGCAGTCATGCAAATAGTCCAGTGAGCACATTTACAGATGAAGATGTAAGATGTCAGGATCTGTTGGCAAACATTTTGTTTATTGTGCAGCAAGAACTTGAGTCAAGATTCAACTAAATTTTGGCAGACACTTAAAAAATGTTGAAGAGGAAGAGAGATTATGGTTACATCTCTAATGACTGTCTCCTCCTTTTCTTCCCCATGAGGAAACAAATATGTATTATCTTAATCTTGTAATTGTAAGGAGTAATTCAACAACTAGTTCAGCAGAAACATACCAGTCAGGCAAGCAACTATTTTTCTTTATTAATTGTTCTCACCTATGGAAGATTATATTGTTTACCAGCTACATTATCTATCCATATCTTCTTCTAACTTGCTCTTCCTCAAGAATAAATCTTTCACCACTGGATCATTAGTGTTATTTCAAAGACTTGAATGAAGTTTGAAAAAGATTGGCAAAATGGCACTTTACAAAGACTACTAAAATCTTTCCTCTATATTTAAGATAATAGGAGAGAGAAAGTGGAGAAAAGCTAAGTCAGTATAGTCTGTATTAAGCCTTCAACAGCCCAAAAGTTTACCCAGTTGGTTGTTGAAGCTGAAGCCTAATTTACTGAAATCAAAATAAAAGTCATAACTATTATGAATAATACAGTGGAATAAAAGAAAAGTAATGGTAAGGCTGTCTTGTATGATCAACTACAACTGGTGGTGCTGGGCTGAAAAGCACTGTGTAAGTAATCTCTGAATTTGTGCATACATCATGTTTTGGCTGAGGTTCATTATACATATGTTTCCATTCCTATGCTCATGAAGTGTAGGAAAACAAACAGTTTAACCGAAGTTTGCCTTTGTCATGGCTTTAGCCATGGCTGTTTTTTCAAACAGAAAACAAAGTGAAAATTTCTGTCATCAGTCAGACATATGTTTTAACACAGCTTAACTTCTTTTGCATCTATAAAGCATTTATATGGTAGAACTCTCTATAAAATTCCAACAAAGTACTTTCTCACTGATCAGATTTCTGAGTGGACTGTCAATGCCACCGCCATGACAGATCTGAGAGAGAGGCAGTCCATAGTCCTGTGGCACTCTTGGTTAAGTCCGAGTGTACTATCTTCACACAGCCTCATTCTGTGATTCTTTGCTGACCTGAGTGCTGAAGATCCTAAACTTGTATTTCCCTTGTGCTGTTTTCCCTGCAGGATGGTACAGTATTTGATGGCAGGCCGATAGAGTCCCTGTCTCTGATAGACGCAGTGATGCCTGATGTCGTTCAGACCCGACAGCAAGCGTTCAGAGAGAAGCTAGCGCAGCAACAAGCCAGTGCCGCGGCAGCGGCGGCAGCCACGGCCACCACAGCGGGAGCCACGACGACTGCTGTTTCCCAGCAGAACACACCAAAGAACGGAGAAGCCACTGTGAATGGAGAGGAGAATGGGGCACATGCAATAAGTAAGCCAACATACAGCTGCCTGCCACTGCTGGGCGGTTTGTGTTTCAGTAATATTCTTGTGCTCAGTTTCAAGGTGGGGTGCAAGGTGTGCTTTCTGCTAGGTGGTAGAACTAAGGGCAATCATTCCAGGAGGGTGGGGCATTTCTAAAAAGGCTGCTGAGTAAAAATGATGTTTCACATCACAGTGCTGTGTTTTATCTGTCTCTAACAATCTGGAAATTTCAGCTATCTTCCAAATTGCAAGTTGAAGACAGAATCAAGACATGGGAGCTGTATGCTCTCTCCTTGGAGCAGGCTGCCCAGACTTTATTATCAGCCTTCTAGACACTTCTAAATATTGGATAAAAACTGGGCTGTAGCCAAAGCTTGTCATTTCAGCCAAGCTAGAAGAGAGATGGGTTGAGAGGCTGGGACCTTGTCTTGGTTTGAAAGACAGGTGTCTGCCAAGGGATGCAGGAACCTCCCTTGGAATGGAGAATATGACCCCCTTTCCCTCTGAGTTATTGTAACTTGGAAATTACAGGGTTTTCAGGCAAAGATACAGGAAAAGGAGTTACAGTTCTTTACTGGCGATACCAGTGCCTCTCTGGAGAGCAAAATGAGCTGTAACAGGAACCTTGGAAACAGCAAGGGTAGAAGACAGCAGGAGATGAAGCCTCACAGTGGTGGTGAATTCTCCCCACGGCAACCGCAGCCTGTTTCCTCTCCTATGCAGACAAGCGAGAGAGCTCAGAGCTGCGCTTAGCTGCCCAAATGTCCTGGTATCCCTGCCCCTCCAAGAGAAACCCCTCAGCTAAGAGGGTGGCCAGCCACACCCTTCCCCTGAACTGTGGCAACTTCTTTTGTCTCTCTTAAGTACCCATTGTTATTGTTTCTTAGCAATATATGGGAGAAAATTCCCTGAGAAAAAGAAAGCAAAAGGAGACCCACAAGCCCTGTTTGTGTAATTGTGTGACCAGTGCATAGCCTTGGCATGGTCCTTGGCCATGTTTGGCATGTTCCAATTTCCGTTCTTGCATGGTGTGGCCAAGCACAGGAGCATCCATAGCCTTACTGTCATGGTCATTAGCCCAGTTTGGACTATACCAACTATCCATTCCTGAGCGACTTTGCCAAGCACGTGTGCCAACACATTCCCAGCAAACAGCTTGGATGCTGCCAACCTGTCTTGAAGGCACAGAGGAAAATTGTTCCTCAACCTTTTATTTGATAGCATGTGTTTATTCATACAGTCCCCTGCAAGTATCCAATTGAAGGTCCTACCTTCTTGAGATTTCCTTAGTCCTGGGAACAGCCGGTTCTCAAGAGCACAGAATTCACCTTTGTTCATGTATTACTGATGGAGACTGTACTTATATATTAATCATCCAAAATCAGACATCTCCAACGTGGAGCGGGACCTACCTGCCTATGTAACTAGATCCTGATGACTCTGCTATCCCTGTGGGGCGGATGGGATTACTGGTGCTGGTTTCTGTGTGCAATTGCGTACTGGCTGACTTCTGAAACCAGCCCTTACTGCCCAGTTGTCTTCCAAGAAAATTCTAGAGGAACATGCATTTTGTAGGAAGTCCTAACAGCTCTTTGGCTTAGACAAGGACAGGACTACAGTCATGTAAGATTTTATTAGTTCTGAAGTGTAGATACCTTTATCAGTTTCTACCTTCTCTTTGATCTGAATAGATTCCTTTGTGGGTCAATGAGAAAAACACTTTCAAACCAGGTTTTCCTTCAGAGAATTCCAGTTAGACTGAGGGTTAGTTTCCCCAAGTAAAACTACAGTTATTTAAATTACATTTTTGTTTGAGAAAGCAAACGTAAAAAGGATCTGAACATTTAAAAAATATTAATCTGTTCTTAGACTATGGAGTTCATATGTTTTACTTTCAACTAACCCTCTTCTTTGAAACTTAACTAATTTCATATGTGGAGGGGTGCAAACAGAAATTAAAGTACTGTTAAATGTATCAAATGCTAACATTTTGTTTGTTGACACGTCTTTAGCTGACATGTGAAAATTTTAGGGGAGTGTCTCATTGTCTCAGGGCCAGAAAAAAAAATTCTTAAGGTAGAAAACTGATCATCACTAAAAGAGAACCATTCAGATGTATTTCCTTCTGATTCAAAGCAATATATGTACTATTGTATTAAGACAAGAAAAGCCTTAAAGATCAGCTCATGTTTATAGCCACACTGTAAGCCTCGATGTCTCAAATCTGACATTTCCTAATTTAAAAAATAATAGTTCTCACAGCTGTTTTTAATAGAAGGATTTTCACAAACAGTTGCAGACCTTTTCTTGGAATGTTGAGAAGGACTTTTTCTGGGAGAAAGAAATAATCATGGGAGACCTACTGAGGAAAAAAGACTGCTGATATGAAAGCTGTGAGAAACTTCCCAAACCTTAATTTTTACTGTTGTTGTATTCCATAGACCTGGCATCTTTTGGCACAGGTTTAAATAATGCACTAGTCCTTAGTCATAATCTGGAAGTCACCCAAATATCAGCCTTTCAAGAAAGGTGGGATGGGTGGAGCGGGAGGAAGAGATGTTTTTGAGAAATTACCTAGTTTGCATTTATTCTGGCATGGAGTTCTCCCTGACACTCTTAAGTCTTTCCAAATAGTTTTTAAAATATTTTTGTATGCACATTACCAATATAATAGGATAGTTTTTAAAAAGAGAGGAGATAGAAGACAATAATAGTTTGAGTTGCAGATTCAAATGCTAAATAAAAAAAGTCACTGCCGTGTCTTGTTTCCCAAGTAATGTTCTCAGTTTTAAGTCACTTTAAATGTTACAGGAAAAAATAAAAATCAGCATGTAGAAATGGAGCCAAATTTGGATTGTTTTCCAACTCAAATATTTTTAGTGTCATTTGTTCCATTATATTCGCAAGGATTGGCTTAGGTTTAAGAAAAATAAAGCTCTGGAAAGAGGACTAAGGCCTGTTGCTTTATTAAAACTGTAGCTATAAAGAACAACTTCAGTGAAAGGCCTCTTAAAATCTTTATACTTTGGGATTGTATGACTTCTAATTTCCAATCATTTGGGATTTTTCATACATTTGAGGAAAAGAACTATAATATAATGTAGACTATAACCAAATATCCCCTGGCATTTAGAAAACGTTTTCTGTTAACATTTGGACCGAGTCCTTTGCTATGTGACCTGCAGACTTGTATTTTTCACCTGAGGCTCTGCTGCACTTAGTAGATAGAAATGCCTTCCCTTTCAGAGAACCCCTCAGGGCAATTTTGTGCAAGTAAGATCTTACCCAAAAGCTTTCTGCATGGAAGGTACTTTAAAACAAAAGAAGCCTGTTCTTGATGGTTACTGCATTTCACTTATCTATTTATTCTCATTCTCCATGGACACATTGTAACTGCATCCCTAGGAAAGCTGAATTTTCAGGTGAGACCAGGGCTCCCAAGAGCTCATGCTGTGTAAGGAACTTGTCGCTCTTAAGAAGGTGCTGATTTGTGCTCAGGGGTTTCTGCAGTTTTTTGTTGTTAACATAATCGTATCAGTCATATATTGCAAGTGTCTATCTGAATCTAAGAAGAGCCTGAGGCAGTATTACAGAGGCATGAACTGTCCTGTTTGTTCAATGGGGTGTTTTAACTTTTGTGCTGAGCAGTAACACTCTAAATATGAATGTTCCTGACTGCTGATGCAGGTAGGAAGAAAACACATAAAATGTGAACATTTGCAAATTATTTATGAAAGGCTTCTCATCCTTCCCTCTCTTTTCTCCTAAACCACCAAAAGCTGTACTGTAAAAATCATTACTGGAAGATACAACACAAAGTAATTCTGCAGGTATTTCATTGCTCCCAGAGGCCAGTTGGTCTTGCATGTACTAATGCAGGTATCAGCTAATCAAGGTTTCTTTTTCACAGCATGACTATTCATGGGGGTTTTTTCACAGCAGTTAATAACATTCAAAGTGTGTGTCTAGGTTTTTCCATCTGGCCATGTACAAATGAAAAATATTCCTGAATATCAGATGGCTTTGCTCTGATAGCATTTCCTGACCTGAGGAACCTTGGAGCGATGCTGCTTCCCAGCTGTCATTTGGTTTTAATCGAGAGCAAAAAGCAGCCCTGCCTTTAGAGCCAGGCAGGTAACAGTAGGATCCTATGTCATAAGCATAGCATCTCATTTGAATTTTTCAAATTAAAGTGCTTGGAATTCTTCTTGATCTACCCCCAGATTCCATCTCACACTGTGAACAGGACACAGATGAATGCATAGGCATTGCCATTGCTGCTGTTTTTCTCGTGAAAATATGCTTTAAGCATGGTGAATCTGTGCTGTGCTGAGTAACAGGGGATTGTGAGTTCTAGGCTCTATCTTCTGGTGGGTTTTAATAATGCTTCACTCTTCAGTATTCAGTTTAGTAGTCATGCACATACAGAATTACCAAGGACAGTGCTTAATATAGGGACGTAGCATAGATTTAGGTATAGATTTTACAAGCAGGCATTTCCATCAAGTCCATAGGTAATAAGTGTATTCAAAAATACAGATATTTTTAATTAGAAATAAGCTGTGAAACTACTGTTAGTTGTTTCCTGATTTTAGTACTTGATTCTATGTAACTTGTGTAGATAATATTCCATCTGTGGTGTAGATGTGGCACAGACATAGTTTTAGGGTGCTAACCAAGTATGCAGTGAGAAGTACTATTTGTGTGACTCAGCAAAAGTTAGGCAGAGCCAGACCAGGTGTATGAAAGCCCAGGTAAGGGTAGAAATCTGGAGATCTTCCTCCCAATGGCACTTGTGCAATGTCACAGTCTGTTTCACCAGCTGATGGGCAATAGCTTATGGAGTGTCAGGACAGATGGCTGATTTTAAATGCCATAAACATGCATAAGGGAGCATAATTATTCTGCTTGCAAACCTATGGATCTCCTTATGTGATTAAAGAGGGACTAACTGAAAGACTTCACCCAGAAAGAGAACTCGCATTTTTGATTAGTCAGAACAGATCAATTGGTTAGGTAACAGGAGGCTGCCAGCTTCCTGTGCTTAGATGTGCTTTCTGCAGAATGGGCCACACTTGTGTGTGTAGCATCTGCTGTCTGCTGTTTCAGTGCATCAGCTGTCCTTGGATGGTGTCTTGTTTGCAGAGAATAATGATCTTGTGTGCTGGTTTTGCACGGAAGTCACTTAGGAGAAGGGCGCACACACACACACACAGACGGGTGTGTTTTTTAAATGAGAACTTCCTCTGCAAGTTGCTGGGACCAATTGGGAAGCTGATTTAATAATTGACAGCTTGGGAAACCAATTAAAAAGTTACTTTGCCTCTCTGAATCACATCGGTAAAAATGAAAACTTCCTCTTTCGACTTCGGGCTTGTGAGGAGGTAAGGCCAGCGGGTCGTGCTCGGCCTGGTCCGGCCCAGCTCTCATCCCCTCCCCATGGGGCCTGGCTGGGCTGGGGCCCTCCTTGTTTTTAACTAGGGGCCCTGATGGCCAGGGGAAAGAGAAACCTTTGCTAAGATCCTAACTTCCCCCCAGCATGGCCGCAGCTCGGGCGGTGCCCTGCCGCCATCTTGCAGCAGCCGAGGGGAGGCAAAGCCCCTCAGA
>VRYO01002772.1:72314338-72336771 GCA_009812075.1 Sialia sialis
ACATTCACTCACTGGGCTCCATTGCAGCCGAGCCCTCCCCACACTTTCGCTTGCTGGGCTCTGCAGTTCTGTGCAGTTTGTTCCACAGGGCCTGTGCGACCTGAAATCCTGGCGCGGCTCCAGCATGGCCTGGCTTAGCTGCTTCCTGTTTGTGTGCAATTTTAACTTTTCTAGTGCTCGGATAAGAGTTGCAGACCTCCTATTTTTTTTATTTCTTGAGGAAGATGTAATAGAGCAGAAGGAAATACACTAACGTCAGTGAAGTAAGAGTCCAGTTTCCAGATGGGAAGAGATTGAGGAGATGCTGTGAAAGCTGGCTGATAAAACCTTTTTTGTAAGCTATGGGGTGGACTGGACTACATTGAAAATTCCTGTAAATTGGGAAGAAACATGTGGGGGGGTTGAAGTGTTTGAGAAAAAGATCCTTTGCCCCAAGGGAATGAGGGTCTCTGTTCTGGAGAATGGAAAGTTTGTGGGCCACGTTAAACTCCTGGGGTATTACTTTTAAGGGAAAGCTGTTCAAAGGTGAAAGTTCTCTCCATCTTTGTATGTATTATGATATCCTTGAGAAGGTAGACTTACTTACCATTTACCGCTTATCATTTCCCTGAAGTGCTGCAGGAGTGAAGCCCCTACTCAGTATATATTTTGTCTGTGAGTAGCACAGATATTACTTACAGGAGACTGTAAGTAAGAAAGTACAGAAAGTAAGAAAGTAAAGAAGTAAGAAAATTTACATGCTTAACGTTATTTTTAAAAATATTTTAATAAATCTGTAAGTCATTTTTTATGATGTCAGCTTCAAAAGAAAAACTACATTGAACTAGATGCTGAGTATTTGGGGAATAAAAAGCTAGGTAGATTTATACAAAATGTTTTGGAAAGCCCTGCATTTTGAGGAAATGTCATATATTTGAATGGCAAGAGAGAAGCAAACAAAGTAATATTGTCAGTGGCACAGCACAGAGTATTAATTGTGGTGTATATGCTGCTGTAGGCTTTAGGCTGTGGATAGCTAGCATGTTTTTAAGACAGACCTAACTGCATCTTGTAAACTATTTATTCTGATATATCTCCTTACAGATAATCATTCAAAGCCAATGGAAATTGACGGGGATGTTGAAATTCCTCCTAACAAAGCAACAGTCCTTCGGGGCCATGAATCAGAAGTGTTCATCTGTGCCTGGAACCCTGTCAGTGACCTGCTAGCATCTGGGTAAGACAGTGACTGTAGCCAGCTGCTGCAATTAGAGTATTTAGAGATGCAAGAAGTTGCAAGTGTACTTGGGATGTGAATGAGTACTCTCTGGTCTGTTTTATCAGCCTGCAGCAGTGTTTTTTCAGTAGTACCATAGCTGTGTAACAACTAAGTAATTATAAAGTGATGCCAAATATAAAGATATTTAAGGTATTTAAGATCTACATTCTGTGGCCCTAAATACACACAAAATTTTAGAATTTTTTTTTTTTTTTTTTATAAATCTGGATAATTCTCAGAATATTTGAAGTTTGTGTAATCTACTAGACTCCTGGGGTCTCAGGAAGTCATTGGCATCCACTGGGTTTTTTCAAAAGTATGGAGATGGCATGCTTCAAACAGGACCTAAGTTTGTTCAGCGAGCTGAGCAGTAAGTAGGGGTTTAAGGCAATGTTGTGGTTTAGTGTCACTGGAAGGGAGTCCAGTTTATCCTCTCCAGGACTGCTCTGTAATGACCACCGCAGCATCCTAAGGAGACAATCAGGAGAGTGACTTACAAAAGCACTTTTGATCCAAACAAAATCACGATTCTAAACATATCCTAAGAACTGTATGCAGGCACTGGTGGAACCTGTGCTCATGCTTAAAATTAAACCTTAACATGAAGACTAAATTTAAGAAGTCTAACCAGGAACATGGAGTAAAGCTGATCAAAGTTTCAGAAGATAAATCACTCAGAGTTAATTATAAGTATTCTAATACTTTCTCACAACAAAGAGGAGAGTCCCTATTTTATTTCTAGCTTTTTTGCAAGATTATAAGAGTACTCTTCTTACCTTTGTTCACTTAGTACATGAAAAGGATTTACAGTTCAAATAGGAAAGAAAAATAAAATCCATGTTGAATGAGCAGCAGAGATCTCCCAACACAGTAAAGACAGAAATTTCCAAAAAATAATTTCAGACAACAAACTGGGATTTTGGAAACCAGAATCCTGCTGAGTATGCTTTATTACTGGAGTGTTCAGGTCTTACAGTACTTTTAGCATCTGTAGTACTAAGTATCTTCATTTATCAATTTTAAGCAAGTCAGTGCCTGCTGAAGTGGACTGCTTTCTTAGAATCCATGATACACAGTCCTAGTGTGCATGATTTAAATGGTGGAGCATTACATAAACCAGAGTATGTGTTGTAGTGTGTGATTAACTTTGCTAAGCATTTGTAGATGGATCCCTGGATTGTGATATCTTACAGGGAAACCTGAAGCTTCAGGTAAACCTGGAGGATGATAATCAGAACTCTTAGTCAGATACCTGAGACAGAGGAATACCTTCTCACTAGCAGTTCAATTAAGCTTTACCCTTCAGTGTAATAGGTCTTTGTTAATGAGCTTTGCTAGTGACCGTGGAGGCACATAAGTGCGCATGTGGTTACAGAGTAAACCGTGCTTTAGTCAGACTAATAGCAGTGCAATGACAGTGCAAACAAATTAGATCCATGTGCATCTTGGTCAGATTTTAGCCGGCTTGTAAGAGACCAGGTAGGGATGCAGCTGGCATTGGGGTAATGCAGCAGCCAGTGCCTGTTGAAGTGTAGTGACTGAAATGGAGAACGCACAGAAGAAAGTGAAACTGAAGGAAGAGAGCTGAGTGACTGATTATGCCACTGCACAAAGAAGCCTTTGTCTTGTATAATAACAGTGCAAGCTTTTATCTACAGGTAAATTCTGTGTTACAGCACCAGTTGAACAAGGGAGAGAAATTCCCTGAGATCCACAGTATGCTGCAGTTCTGTTTGCCCTTTACAAAGCAATGATTCAAAAAAAGAAGACTGCAGTTAGTCTGATGCGTGAGCGTCAAATGGTTAGATTCTGTAACAGCCATACTGTGCTGCCCAGTCATTGCTTTTTTTCGGGTTTCCCATCTGCTCGATTGTACCGATCTTAAAAAATACATTTCAAAACCTAGCTATTAAATAGAGAAAATAATAACATATTTGTTTTGTTTATAAAGTGACTAATTGAATCTCAGTTAATGACGAAGTATTTTCCTCAAGCCTTGTTATACAGGCAATAGATTTTTCTAACAGCTAGCAGCAGCAGTTTAGACAGCAACCTGATGTAATCTTCAACTAAAAGAAAAATGCAGGTTCAGAATCTAATCTGAAGCAAGCTGTTTAAAAAAATGTAGAATTACACAACACTAGAGCATTGGTTTCCATGTTTACTGACTGTACCACTGAGAGAAAGAGATTTTGATATTTATTATCACATCTACTCAGTTGCTGTTTTTCTAGTGTGTGAAGACTAGCGCTGTAATGTATACTCTCTGGGCTTTGCAAACAGCTATTTCAAAAACAGAGAGACAAGAAATTCTCTGATCAAATAGTTAGAAAAATATATTCTGCAGCTGCTCTTCCCTCTCCACCATACACATAACCCTTAAAGCTGAGGATGGGGGAGGCTAGAAATACCAGTAAAGGCTAGCAAAGGCATGACTGTCACCAGATGCCTATGAGAAGAATGCTTAGATGTTATGAACAGAGGCATTATAATAATAGAGTGAAGTGTGTGCATACAGCCATGTAATATGATTAACTACACTTTATGAAGGAAGTCAACATTTCAATGCAAGTAATTGCATAGAGTGTTTTGGACAGGTGAAAAGATAGCAAAAAGAGAGGTGCTTGGTTAAATCTCAAGATTTGGCCATTCCCAGCCGTAAACCCAAAAACTGATATATTCTACTAGCTGTCCTTCAATATCTAAATTCTAATTTCATGATACATTTAAATTGTTGCAGATAGTTACATTCCCTGTATCGTGTAGAAATCCATTACAGCTGCATCCACATTAGTAAACTAACTGTGCCTGGGAATATTCCTAGGCGCTGTGGCCAGCTGGCGCAGAATGGCTGGTGTCTGTGCTCGCAAACTGCCGTGGCTGCCAAACAAACTGCACGTTGGGAATCATCTCTGAACATTGTAACCACCGAGCCATGCCCAGGAGTTATTCAGGGAGAACATCAGAGCCCCGAGCAAGAGTGCTAATTAAAACAAGCCAGAATCTGGCCAGGGAATAACCTGTCAGTTTGCTTGCGCAGGTCATCATGGTCCAGAGACAGTGTTCCAAACATGCTTGAATTTCCCAGTGTGGAAGTGGATGGGCTGTGAATGTCAAGGCTGCTAGAGCCTTGAACTCCAAAACCTTTGCCAGTTGAACTTAGGACGTTTCTGTCATTGTGTTCCCCGGCTGCTTCCTGGAGTGTGTTCTGTTCTGTGACATCCAGCCATGCCCTTCAAGTAATTCACATGGCCATGAAGCAGAGGGACCGGGCCTCAGTCCCAAAACCAACAGTAGGTTTCTTTGCTTTATCAGCTAATCTATGCCAGCCTCTCTCATACAGAGAGACTATGTCTTGTCTCTTACAGACCACTCTGTGCACCTTTTGCTCTCCCTAGTCAGCAAAGTAATTATCTGTAAAAGCTGCTGTCCGATATCTTTCAGTTCTGGCTGTCTCTTGGAAGCAAGAAAAGATGTTTCTAGGCCATCTGTTGTCACAATTTCTCGGTTTTATATAGTGTTTCAGCTTCCTGTACTCCTCATGTCAGTGGTTTAGGATCCACTGTAAATTATCTTCAGTGTAATCCTTTTGACTTACCAGGTTGAGGGTGTTGATTTCAGACACCACCTCTTTATGTCAGTGCAGATATTAATTCTACTAACTCTAAGTGCTTATTCATTAGCAGGGGGACTATTTGGATTGACTTCCTCAGTGCACCAAATCCATTAATGCAAAGTGGTCAGCTGTTAACCTGTAGCCAGGAATAATGTTGTAGAATCAATGGGGCAGAGATCTTAAACAGGCTATCTGTGAGACATCAGGCACTTCCTTCTACTGACTGCCTAGGAAATGTAGCATTTAGTTTAAGAGACCTACTTTAGTAAGGAAATGTTAGGTGTCAAAAACAGAGAGAAATTTCCTTCCCATAATGCTTTTAATAATCTCTTAAAATGTAATAAAAACTTTACCGCGTTAGAGCCAAGAAGCAGTAAATACACATTAGCAATACTGCATCTCAAAATAACTGATTTTAAGAGTTGTAGCTGAAGATTAGAAATATCAAGGTCCAACAACCATCTTGCGAAATTCTTCACCCAGCTGTAGCACTTTCAACCTCTGTGCTCCGAGTTACAGAATGGTGATTTTATATGTCACAAATTAGATTCCACAAACATTTGTCCACCTTGATTCATGAGCATACTGGGGCAGGAGAGCATGAAATAAAATCCTTTCAGAACTAGCCTTCCTAAAATTTGGCAGTACACTACCACAGTGCAGAGGAGTATACCTATTTCTCAAGTGTTCATGACTTGCATGTTGGAATGAATTGCTTTATCATGTAGATAGAAATGCTTCTGTGTGCTAAGGAGATTAAATATCTTCCTGAATCGTGCTTGAACTGTGCTCCTCTAATAAGGCAGGGTTCACTGAATCATTCAACAGAAATCAGAATACTTTCCAGAGCATTCTCTAGACTCTTTTTTTTTCCCCCCAGCAACAAAAGAGAAGACACACAAATACCCTTGCTGCACACTGGTAGGCTTATAAAGCCTCTCTGCAGGGACACATAATAGCTTATGTAGCCTTAGGAAGAAGAAAAGAGAAAAACAAAATTAAAATACTGGAAAATAAGATTGCCCAGGCCTTGCCAGAAAACCGACTAAATAAAACTGTTGAAAAACAAAACATAACCCTTTTAGAACTAGCAAATAGGATATTGTATATGGGAGCCAAGTGACTGAGTACTTTATTCACAGAGTCCAATAACAAACTGAATTATTACAATGAAGGCAGGACAGTCCTGGAGTCTTATATAGGAGAGAAGCCAAATCTGGAGGAATTTCCTACTCAGCATGTTAACCAGTGAAGCAGTCCTTTAAAGACTTATGTTCCCATCATTGTTAATTACCACAATTAAAAATGTTCCATAACTTCTGAGCCTCATGATTAACTTTGTTAATTTTCTAGCCAACATATGCAAAATAGTCAGTTTTCCAGACCTCTGAGGAAATAAGAGTGTATATGACAGTCACAGATGTGTGGTGACAAAAATTGCCCTGATCTGAATTATTTCTTAATCACTAATGTGAAAAATATGTCTCAAAAATTAAAGAGTGGCTGTACAGGAGTAGCTGGGTTCAAAACCCTGGCCAGCCCCCACATCTCAGCACAAAAGGTTCACAGGAGATGGGGCACATTCCTCAGGCATGCCATAACCCAGAAGAGCTCAGAGCTACTGATACACGCAGAGAGGTGTTTGCTTTTACAGTTGAATTGTTTGTGTAAAATTAGGCTAAATTATTGGTAAAATAATACACAGAGATCAATGGGTTCGATAATAGCTTGATCAATACTTGCGTTTGAAGACTTGGCAAGTGTTGAAAATTTGCCTGGTATTTTAAGTATCAATAATTAAAATGCTTAACTAGTAGACCAAAAGAAAATTTAGTATTCTCTTGTGATAGATTTCTTTTACAGTTAAACATGACTTATCAAAGCAAAAATGGATCTCAGGTTTTTAGACTTTGAAGGAAGACTTTTTCTCCATGATAGTGTATAGAAAAGAATGGGTTTTGTCATTTCTTTAGAAAAGAGGAAAAGCTAACACATCAGATATATCAACAATGAAACTTCATCTAAACTGTATGAACTCTTGCTAACTCTGCTCCAAATTTCTACTTACTGCATGTAAATGAATATTGCTTTCTTGACAAAATAAGCAATCCAGAGTACTTGTTTTTGGTTGATGTTGTTGTTTTTAAAAATGGAGGAGGTGGAAGTGAGAAAAAAAAATTCCAGTAAACTTTGTAAGTATAATGTCTTCCACTCCATGGAAGATTGATCTCTGAACCTCAGAGATGTTTTTCAGTAGAATAAAGATTTATGCGAAGTCAAAATAAATATATAATTTACAAGTAGATAATTATAAACTCTTCCTCCTCAAAATCTTTTCTAAGGAAAATCAGTGTTTCAGCATGAATTAAAAACGCCTCTATAGAAAATAATTGGTCTACAAAATAGATCAGAACCCTGATGCGGCCTCTGTCTGGTTCTATTATGTCAGTACTTATTTTGCCACTTTTTCAGACAGCATGATGTAAGCAGCCAAGCTACAGATAATTACTGTAAGTTGCCCCAGTTGTGGTGATGCCAGCTTTAAGTATGTAGTGCAAAATGTAGACAGCAAGTGTGTGTTTTAGGTAAAACTTACCTGAATAGACCAAATTATTATGACAGGTATAATTTTAATGTGCCTTAGCATTTTTAGAAAAGTACACAGGGTACAGAAAGACTTGGAAAGAAAAAATTGCTTCTTAAAGGTTTGCCTGATCAATTCAGCACATTCAGGGAAAAGTGGTCGGATCTACTCTGGGCAGTGCACCGAAGAAACAACAACATTCTCAGGAGGTCCGAAACAACTTCTACTTGCAAATTCTCAAACATTTCAATAAAATAGGGCCCTCCCCTAGGTGAGCCTCTACTGATTTCAGCACTGAAGTCTCACACCTGCATTTTACAGAGCCAGCAGGTTCCCAGCAGCCCATGCAGTCAGACGCTCCTGTTACCATACAATCCAAGGGCTCTTGTTTCTCTAGTCTCCTGCAAGGCTTTTACACTGTTTGTTGGATCAGCATGAGGAGATTTCAACTTATTTGCATAATTGCTTTATAGATCCGGAGACTCAACGGCCAGGATATGGAATCTCAATGAAAACAGCAACAGCGGTTCCACTCAACTAGTTCTGAGGCACTGCATAAGAGAAGGAGGACATGATGTCCCCAGCAATAAGGATGTGACTTCATTGGACTGGAATGTAAGCTAACTTCTAAGACTGTGCGTGGTTTTTAACTGTCTAAATTTAATTCCAAGGCAATTACAGTTGCTGCTCCGTATCTTTCATATCTGAGGTGACCAGAAGCTCTGTCCTAACCTACTGACCTCTTGTTCAAGTACTCGTAATAGACTCAACTTTCTCCTACAGGCTGTAATTTTCCAGGACTGTTGCCATCTTCAAGTTTAACAATGATATATTTATATCTCTATTTTAGGAGCACGGGTAAAAATAAGATTAGCTAACTCTAAGAACAAAGATTAAACAAGCAATCTGTGTAATACTGAAGCCTCATTAATAATGTACCTGCATCTCATAGTTACTTTATTTTGGCTTGTAAGGAGATAAAAGCACCAGTGAAGCTTTTTCTGAGGTTGGACTCTCCAGATCCTCTCATTTGAATTATGCTGTGCACACCAAAATATGTTTGCATTATTTTCTTTGTCTTGATAGGAGCATGTGTAGTTATTCTATCCTTACCTATCCACCTTCTGGATGTAATTGTCTTGCCTGATACCTTTTTTACTTTCATCTTGCAAAACCTCCTATCTTAGATAATGTGCTCCTGCACAGAGATAACTGAAGTGAGCAAAGAGGACAGATATTGTTGAGAGTCCCCAGTGCCTGGACAGTGTATTTGGGCAGCTCTGAGGCTGCTTCATTTCTCATTTTTACCAAAAGAACTTCCAAGACCCTGCAGGAGCCTTAATTACTTTGAGATAATTTTCATTCTGTCTGTTTTGCTGATATTAGTACAGACAGAGTGATCACATTAGTCTTGTTTTCATAGGAAAACAGATTAATTAAGTACACGCGCAGTCTCAATTGCTGGCCAGAGACCAAGTTTCGATTAATCTTTACTGCAGTATTGTCCTTCAGGTGAACTATGTGCTTCACAATGTAAAAGATAAGGCCATTGCACAAGTCATCTTTCCCCTGTGTATTTTATACTTGCACAATGAAAGAAGTTGGTAAATAGTATAGAAAGTAGAGGTAGGTCAAGGAAGCAAATAAAACTGAAGCTTATATTCATTACTTGTTTCCTGTGGATATTAGAATGAAAAAAAAAACCAGTTGTGAAAAAAATAAATCAAGGAGTAAGAAAAGAGAAATCGAAAGAGGAAAACATGCAATGAGTGGAGAACAGTTAGGAGAACTTTGTCCAAAATATAGAACATCCTATAGTATTTCCTTACCTTCCAGGCTTCATGGGTACTTCACTTGCATTGTGGTAGTACTTAAAGTAGGGAAATGTTCCTAATTTAAATGCTTCAGGTGCTTCTAACTTCCTTTGAATTTCCCAAAGAATGTGAATTGCCACCAACAAATTTGGATAAACTGTACATCTAAGTTCCTGAGCTTTTCTTTTTCTCTTTTTGCCCTTTATCACCTTTTCATCACTCGTCCACAGAAGTATACATCAAGTGAGCTTCACTTAGGTTATGGTATTTTCCCCCCTACATCATTACATATTTGAGTATACAGTTGGTGTTTTTGGGGGGTTGGAGTGGGCATATGTTTTAAAGGATTATTTCATGCCTTTTCCTAATTTTCTATTCATCAAGCTAGAAATGCCATCTGCCTTCATTGTTTGTTTAGAACCACAATATTAATCATATTTCCGTGTGAAATATTCACACTGCTGGTACTAAATTAGTCCTTCTCTGGGTTATGTGATTTACATCACATAAAGGTTATAAGGAAAGTTATTTTTGGAGGTCATATTCAGATCATGCCCTTTGATATCATGGGGAGGATTCATCTCCTATAGATGTAACCATTTAAGCTAGTCTTCTAGACTCACCTTAAGTCAGCAGAAACAGAGACACATGCCTTCATGTTGAGTTGGGCATAATCTATAGCAAATGAATTTAGGAATTGCACTTCACAGTTGTTGTTACATGGTACTGTTGGTTATGGAGGGAGATTAGATGGCACTCTTGAACTAACTCCTAACTTCTGCATGTCTGGAGATAAATGGGATGAGTCTCACTCTTAATCCAGGTTCTGAAATGTTGAAAGACTAAATGCCCTGCTTCAACAGTGTCCATCACACCAGATGGCAGAGTCAAGTTCTGTTTTAATTATTCTCATTCTGGCCCAATCACACCATCATCACTGGCTGAACAGGATATATCCTTCTGGGAAGGGTTCCTTCCAGAATACATGTAACTTGCTGATTAGATTCCTGGGCTTTTTTTCCTCCTAATTGACATCAACTTTTCTCAGGCTGTCCATCATGGTACTATGCCCATGAGCACATGAGAATCTGTGTTCAGACAAGTAGTTCCTTGGTGGTAGATAACATTTGAGGTGTTCACCCTGTGCCTTAGTGCCTTCTTTCAAGTAGAGATGCCTGAGTTTCACTGAACTGGGATTTAGTCTGAGTTTTGGTCATCTGTTGATGTTTTGTAGATCCTTTATGTCTAAGAAGTAGTATCTATTAACTGGAAGAAGCCCATATAATGTCTTGTATCTTGTTTTCTTTTTCTAATCTTTTTGATTAAATGGCTCATATTGGTAAAGTCCAGTATTTCACTGTATGTTAGAGCATTTTATTTTCTCTGTGCTGTCTGAAGTAATAACCTTTAGTTCAAATCATAGCATAATCTGTCTCAATGAGTGGACTCAGAATTCCCATAAATCACAATTAGCAAACATTAAAAAAGAAAGAAAAAGTTTGGCTGAAACAGATTTTATCTCATATCCACCTTTGCCGTTTATGTATATTCCAACAGAGTGATGGAACACTATTAGCTACAGGCTCATATGATGGTTTTGCAAGAATATGGACAGAAGATGGTAAGTGAAACATTTATTGTTCTTAAGCATCAAACAGCAGTGAGCTGTAATTTGACCAATTTGTAAAGAAATTTTAATAATAACTTGTTCTTTATTCCAGGTAACCTTGCAAGCACCTTAGGTCAACATAAAGGTCCAATATTTGCCCTGAAATGGAACAAAAAGGGGAATTATATTTTAAGTGCTGGTGTTGATAAAGTGAGTTTTAAAAATACGTTATTCTAACATATAAGTATGCTGATGAGTGAGCTTGTACTGCTAAGTTCCTTAAGATTATTTTCTTCTTCTCCAGGCATCCTGGAGAGTTTACATTTCTTTAATATATTTTAGTGCATGTTGATTGCATTTTTGAGGCTGCATAAATGTATACTATTTTCATGGAAAATACTTAACTTTAAAAAAATGTGTAAAATTGCATCTTAAGTGTGTCTCTGTTATGGAAGGAACAGCTTCTAGTACTTATATTTGTAGTTTTATTAGCTAACTATTTATGGGATCTTAAAGATACCACACCTTTTAGCTCATCTGACTGTTGAAACCCTTTTATTTTAATAAAATATATATGGTTCTGAACTGAAAAACAAGCAAAACATAGTAATTACAGCTGAGTGCATATTAGAGATTAAAATGTACAGATGACTGATGATCCATTAAAGCTGAAACTGGAAAGTACACAGCATTCATCTTGCCTGACTTTCAGTGCTTAAAAATTAGATGCACTTGTCATCCTTGGCTTCCTTTATAAAATTCAGAGAGAAAAATGGCACTTCCAAGGGATAGGTTGCATGGCCTATGCTCCAGTGAGATGCACTGACAGTGCTTCTCTCCAGCAGCAGGCAGAGGGAGTCTAGCTGAGGTTTGTCCGTTTGTAAGCTCAGTGAATCCCTATATTTTCATTGACTTGTGAAAATGGAAACTTAGTCTTACTGCCTTTAATACTGGCTTCTATTCAGCTACACTGGTCTCCCAGCGGTAATTCCATTACTCAGGCAAATTTACATTCTCGATAAAAGCAGCATTTCTTTAGGTGATTCATTTTCAGCAAGATGATGCATCCTTAATTTATTTTGTGGAAGCATGTACTCCCAATAAATTGAGAATTCACTCAGAAGGTGGTATTGAGCACTACAGGGGATACGCTCACCTGTGCAGTGAGTATGGATTAAACCTGTAGTAAGCCACTTGCACTTGAGTCTGTCTCACCTCAGTGGCAAGAAGTGTTGTGTACTCTGCTGGCAGAACAATGCTTCACTTGTTGATTTAATTGTTACAAATGGGGTTCAACATTGTTTTGGAGTAGAATTCGATTTGCATCTTTTGAAAAGGGAAAAATTGTTCTTTAAACATCATAACTGAAATATTTTTTTTGATATGCATATAAGAATGTATAGTGTTGTCTTCTAGCACCATTCAGAGAGAGTATGCCCATTCTTCATAGTTACATTGCTTCTTCTGTAGGCATGATATTTCTTTATCTACACTTAGATTATTATTCTGTAACACCTGGAAGCGATTCCTGGTTTTCCCTCTATTTAGCGCACAACGCTCTCTGTAGTCAATATTTCTATCAGTTCGTCTTTTAGAATTGCTACTTAATGAGAGTGCTCTTTGGGTTTTTTTCTCTGAGCTGAACAGTCACTAATCTTTTTTCTACCCTTTTCTTGAATGCAGACAACAATAATTTGGGATGCTCACACGGGAGAAGCTAAACAGCAATTTCCTTTCCATTCAGGTACTTCTTGCGTAACTCTTGTTAGGAAAATGAGATGCAGTTTTTAATTCTGTCAATGTACTTTGTCCATATCTGCCAAAGAAAAGTTTCAATCAAGTGGGTTTTTTTGTGCTTTAACTATCCTGAGTGTCACGGCTTGTGGGTTTATTCTCATTTCAGAAAGATACAGTTCTGTGAGAACCAGCTTTGAAAGTGAGACTGATTTTAGAAGAGGGTTTGTACACCAGCCATGTCTACCTAACTGAGCAATCCTGTTGTTGACTATGTGCTTGAATAGTACTCAGTGGTGATTCAGTAAGAGAGCTTTCAGTGGAGTTGTCTGGGATCTTTTCCATTTTCTCTGCTCCTGTCTCAATGAAGCTGATTTGATGCAGAAACAGGCAGATCTCTCATACCTTGCATTCACCACTGCGCTCGTGAAGGTCCTCAGAAAATCTTAGCTTTTAATTTTAACTTGAAGTTCTTCAATATTTGCTTTCTCTAATTATTGGAAATCAGTTGCCTGCCTTGAGTTTCAGAACCTTGCATCCAAACACTGTTTGGATGGTTACTTGTAGATCTGTTTCAAGAAAACGGGAGCTGTCACAGATACTAAATAATCTTGCATAACAGACAGTCGTTTTCATAATCTGAAATTCACCTGAGACCAGACTTTTAAGATGGCTGAATTCATGATCCAAAGTGTCTGCACTGTCATAATGAAGAATTTTAAGGGGTATAGTAAAACTGAGTTTAAAACCATTAGAACATTCTGGATTCTGATGCTAGAGGTGTTTATTTTCCTAGTTCACTGTAACTAATCCATTTTTAAATACAACAAGCTTTCACAAGGTTCTTAATGGTGTTTAAAAGCATATTTTGATACTAATTTTAAAACATTATTTTGCACATGCTTTTCAACTCAAACTGTTCTTATTCTCACATTTACACTGATGTGAATAATATGCAGTAGCAACCTAAATGGTTATTCAGCAGCAGACATAAAGTATGTCCATGGACACAGCAAATTAATGCAGCTGTCAATTTAGAGGAGTTGGTGTCTGCTTACAGATTTTCTCACTGTGGCATTTATTTATCTACCATAACTGTACTCATAGAGTGATTTAGTTAATGAGACTTTAAATCTTCTGATCCTTAACTAGTAATCTAAATAGTTATGGATTCAGAACTTGTTTGCCCCTTCAGAATCACGTTCACTGACATGTAAGTTTTCTTAGCAGTGATGTGCATCAAGGACAAATCACCCCATCCCCTTTTAGCAAGTTGAAAACTCAGCAATATCTACCAATGCAATATGTCCATGTTCATTAAAAGATTTTTTCAAAAATTCTTACTGCACATGTTGTTTGTCTTTGGAACATGAGACATAACTGAAGTGTAGATGCAGATAAGCTAATATTTTTTAAATTTTACTTCACTATTTCATATATGCTTTCATAGGGAAGTAAAGCAATTGTTAAGGAAATGCTGTTAAGGGAATTTTTGATAGGAGAAAGCATGTATCCTACAAAACCTTAACATCAGCCAGACTCTCTACTCACTTTGTTCTCAGAGGTCTAAAGCCACAAAGACCTCACCTTGTCCTCTTTGCATCACCAAGACAAACTAACAGCAAATTCCTTTTTATATCTGGAATCTGAAAACCTTGTCTGCACTAGGATTAAAGGTGGCATTTTAACAATTAAAAGTCTAGTCTAGGCAATGTACACTTCCTTTAACACACACTTCTTTGAAGTCTGGAGGTAATTAGCCTGGAAATAACATAAAGTTGTTTTACTCTTCACTTCTTTCAACTGGTTTAGTTTGTAAACCACATGGACAAAACTGTCATCTTAAAATACATAAGGAAAAGTCCTTTGTCTGGGTGTTGATGGGCTCCATGTCACTGGTGTTCCCATGTAATTTTTAAGGGTTTTTGGTCAAAATAGTAACTATGCAGATAAGTAGTTTCTAGGGTTTCATTATCTTTTGCAAAACTATGATTCACCATAGGGCATTTGATCAAAATGCATATTCGCAAAACTTATTTATTTAAAAAGGAGCAAAATAATCCAATTTTGATAGCTACTGATAGATACAGACTGATGTCTATGCTTGCAGGAACAAGTTGTTAAATTGGCACCCAAAGAGGTGTTTGATGGCCCAGTTCTAACCATCTAGTTGTGTAGTGACAGGACAAAGGGTGAATGGATTCAAACTGAAAGACAGGAAGAAGTTTTAGATTCAACATCAGGAGGAAAATCTTTGCTGTGAGGGTGGTGAGAGACTGGACCAGGTTGGATGGAGCTCTGAGCAATCTGGTCTAGTAAAAGGTGTCCTTACCTGTGGCAGGGAGGCTGGAAGTAGGTGTTCTTTAAGGTTCCTTCCAACCATTTTGTGAGTCTGTGAGCTAAGTGCTCTGAATCACACTTAAATTTGTTCTGAAAAAGCCTAAATTAACAAATAATTATTGTAAAACTTTTATTTCTGATTTTATTTTACTGCATTTTTAAAGGATTTTTTGCTGTTTTTATTATTATATATTATGATACTCTAATTATTTTTATGCAATTGGCTGGTATCCTGTGATTTTGGAAATACTTCGGCAATTTGATTATTTGCCTCAAGAACCATGCTTGGTTAATTTTTCTAAACCTTTTTTTGTAGCTATTTATCCAGTAAACATATAATTGAGTACACCAATAAATAAATCAATATTAATTATCAGCACTTTATGATTCAAATTATGCTGTAGTGTAAATCCATAGGTTTAAGTGCCAATGGCTCTCTGAAAATCAGGTTTTGACTCATAGATATCATACTAGATAGCTCTGAAGCCATATTGCTGTTAATGATGGCATTTTTTTGTTTGCTTTGAAATAGTAAAACAAAGCTTGCAGCATAAAAAGAAAGACAGTCAAGCAGTTAGAGACCTCTTATTGTTTCCTGATCCTCATTCATGTTCATTGGAAAATTCAAAAGTAGTCTGCCTTCCTCACACAAATTTCATTTATATTTCTGCAAGGTAGTAATTTCTTACCTGTCATACAGAATTATTGAGCTTTTTCATTAATACTGAAAAAAACCTTGTCTATGAAACAATTAGCTACCTGATGATTCAGAAGGTGATAAGGATCTATTTTGTTTTGCTGTTCATAAAAATAATAGGAAAAACATATTTAAATGTAACAGGCTTGTCAGAACAGATATCTTTTAACCTCTCTGTTATTTGAAGTATCTTTCTAAACACATTTGAGTAAGGAATTTCTTGGTTACATTTTAATAGTAAATTTGTGTTGTATCTTTGCCAGAAAGAGATTCAACTTTGTTTCCTATATGCTGCTCTTATTTTAGCACACTTGCTTCTCACAAGAGTATGCTGAGAATGAAGATTTCTGTATTTTAGCAAGTCTTATGTCATCCTCTGGAGGGCAGCTAAACTCTATCTTGAGGGAAAAAGCCCAAGCAGCAGTCACGGAAACACAAGCATGCTGTTTGTCAGGAGCTTCCTCCTGCTCCTGCTTGTGGTCTGCAGTGACATGCTTGGAGAGTTGTTTGGGGATTTTTTCCCGTTGTTTGGCAAAGTGTGTGTGTGTGTTGCACACAGGCACTGCTTACATGCTCCTGTGCTCTCTGTGCACAGAGTTTTGTTAGTTCAGTGCTAGTTAATGCCAAACCCTCCACAGAACCTCTTCCTCGCATTTCAGATGAGGCTGATCAATGCATCTGCCTAAAACCAGTCCCCAAGCAAATTAAACTGAATTTTAGTATTATTAATCCATATGCCTGCACAAAATGGTAGGTTTGTATCAAAGGTTGCATAAAGCTCTAGTGCAAAGGGGCACAGGCACCTGCTCCTCCACCTTCCCGTGTGCTGTGTCTGGCATTCACAGGAACATGCTTGTCTAGCCCAGATGAAATTATCCACATTTTTTCTGGGTTAATTTTCTTTCACTTTCTTTACTGATCTGGTTACAGAGGGGTGGATGCTAGACATAACCCATTATTTCTGTAGCTGGGAGCAGGGAGGGTGGAGGTAGGGTTTTGCCCCCTCTTATGGCAGTTAACCCAAAAGATTCTCTGAAGTAGATGCCATGCAAAGTATCCAGATTATCCACTGGAATAAAATAAATAATTTGTGCCCTTCAGACAGTCTGTATCAGCCCTATAAGTGGCAGCAGGTGACAGGCTAAGAACTAGCCTGTAGTTGTTTCATCCACCTAGGTGATGGGAGAAAAATTATTTGGGATAGCTGTTTCTTTGTTGTGGTCCCTGATTTCCCTTCTGTTGTTTGTATTCACAGCTCCTGCTCTGGATGTAGACTGGCAGAACAACACTACTTTTGCCTCCTGCAGTACTGACATGTGCATCCATGTATGCAGACTTGGCTGTGATCGTCCTGTTAAAACCTTTCAAGGACACACAGTAAGTTTAAGAAGTCCAAAATGTTAGTGATAAAGTCACAGCAACATGTTACAATGATGGCAGATTGTGTGTTTGCAGGGTGTATTCTAGCAGCAAAAGTGTTACACTCCATTGTTTCACTAAAAGTATATTCCTTGGGAGTGAGTGATTCACTGCCAGTGAGAAGGGATAAAATGTTCTAAATCATCATAGGAGGCAACACCTCCAGCTTAAACAGTGGGAGTGTTTCTGTGTAGCATGAGCTGCAGAGTAAAGGCACATTCATAAATAAAATCCTGTTTTCTGCTGGCTTTATTTCCTTTACTAAATGAGAACTATGAATAAGGAGAGAACAGTTTACCTATAGCCGTTGTTCAATTTTAGAACCAATTTAATCTAATAAGATATATTAAAGATTAATTTCTCCACTTTTTTCTTGGTGGTATTTAATGACTGTCAAAGGTTACTTTTTCTAGGTTTCATTTGTGAGAAAAACTGCAATCATCACCCATAATTTAAATGTTAGCTTCCAGAACTTGCCATCTCCCCATTGAGGAGAAACTATGCATTTGAAGACCTTTATCTTAGTCTGTGGTTAAACTGATATTTCATGACAGGTTGTGTATTCCTAACAATAGACTGGTGCTTTTTATGATTATATTAAATGTACTGTTTTGTACGTGATCCAAATTTTCACTTCAATATGTCTAGACTTGCTTTTAATTATTACTGAAATGTGTAAAATATATGAAGCAAAATTTAAATATTTTCCAGGATTGTTTTCACTGACACCCTGGACCAATTTATGTTTTTAAGAAAAGACTCTTTCCCTTTTTATAAAATGCTTTTTTTCTCTTTACCTGTAGTTGTGGAAGAGCATAGTACACTTACTCTTACCAAGGTGATACACTAGGCTTAGTTAATTTCAAAGTGCTAGAAAGACTGATAGAGTAAATATCCTAAGCTGTTTAATATTCCATCATGGAATTCACTTACACATAAATCTCTCTTTAGAGAGACCAGCATTGTTGCAGAGCTACAGTATGAAGAATTATCAAGTCCAAAACTTTACACCTCACCAGTATCAGTATTTTCTGTTGAAAATTTTTATCACCAAGTCTAGAGAACATTAATGAAAGAAATGCCCCAGTGCTAAAAAGAAGCGAATGCTGTATCATCAATCTGTCTGGGTTCATTTAAATCCTAGGATATGACAAAAGGATAGGAGCAACTTTGTGCCAGAACACACATCAGAAGGTTGTGTGTATTTTTCACAAGTACAGGATGGTTCCACTCCAAAATGCCCCTTAAGTGGGTGTTGGGGAGGCAGCACTGGTTTTGTTCACCCCTAAAAGCACCAGCACTGTAACTTGTGAGTGAATTTGTTCCATGCATAAACCTTGAGTGCCCTCTGCTGAGTGCCCAGTACAATGCAGTAACTGGATTATTTGCTTAATAAAATCATTCTTGATTTCAGAACGAGGTGAATGCAATCAAATGGGACCCTTCTGGCATGCTACTAGCATCTTGCTCCGATGACATGACATTAAAGGTAAAACCATTTCCATTCCTGTTGTTCAAAAAGTAAGGACAAAAAATTATATAGCTTTTTCAGTCTTCTCCAGAGTGGTGGTACTGTATCACTTCAAACTCTGCATGAATGGTGGTTTCCATTTTGTCTCATATTTCTTGAAGCAAATATAAAAGATTGAAGACAGGGAAGCAAACACTGGGGAAATTGAGGCATCCTATCCAAATAAGTGTTATATGACTGATATGCCAAAAACATAATCGTTTAAGTATAGATAATATAGAACTTCAGCAGCCCAAAACCCTTTCTCATTTTTCTTTTCCAGCCACATCAAATGAAGGCTGTGTGTGTAGGAGTAGCTGTATGTTGTTATAGCAAAGCCCTCCTGTTGGACTGTTGATTTATACAAATATCTCAGGAGGGATTTGGTTTTGTGGGTAGAATTGTACCAGTAATAGTTTCCTTGCAGTATGGTTGTTTGAATTAAGACTCATATCTCTTTGCACTGTTGATTGACACTGCTGAAGCTTGGGATGTTGAGACAGCAGAATTTGCAGAGAGCTAAGTGAATTGTCAGCGTTATAAATATTTCCTCTTCATAGGTAGACTGACTTCTGCTCTGTCTTTGCCACATACCCACTGAGGTTTTTATCATTCTGTATTCCGGATGTGTTATTGCAAGCTAGTATAAAGCTGGAAATTTACAGAAAACAGGGCAAAAGGGAGCACCTTGCCTGTCACACTGCCACAAAGCAGTATTGCATAACTTTTCTTGCTGTGCTTAAACATCCTGACCCAATGGTAGCACATCTTTTTTTTTTTTGGTGCTCAGTTGCATGCTGTGTTTCAAAAAACACCATGGTTCAGTGTTGTTGTTACCAGTTCAAATTCCTGATCACTGAATTTGGCACAAGAGCTATCCTTGGCTTCACCTGTTTATAAAAACTTTCAGTGACAGAGAGGGCAGATGCTCCAAATGAAGGCAATTATTCTTCTTTCTTTTCCTTTGTAAATCAGTCCTTTCCAACCTTTTTCTTCTCTATTTTTTGGAATCCACGAGCTTTTCCTGTAACTTCTTGGAGGTTGCTGCCTGTCAGCTATAGAACATGGCTGAGCTTTGTGAAGCATTTCCAAAAGCAATTTCTGGTACACTGATGGAAATTCAGCATAAGAACATCATTCTTGTGGTGCAGACTTACAACAACTGAGTTAAATCATTACTATATTTTTGGTGTATCTCTGAAACTGGCTGACTGAATTTGAGTTATTTTCCCTGCAGCAACTTCCTTCGTCTTAGTTTCTCACCTGTCATCTCTATTGAGCAAATTCTTCATCTTACACTGAAGTATTTGGCCGTGTAACACTGCAAAAACAGCTGACTGTCTTCCATCTTCTGTATTGTTAAAAACATGAGGGAGACAAAGGGAGTTCAGGAGGAAAAGGAAAATTTTACTCCAGAAGAGAAAATTGCTGTGTTCTAAGCAGTTACTGCAATTCTCATTCTTTAAAATTACTGCAGTTGCAATGTGTAAATAAAATTCAGGTTAAACTTCTTCAAATAGATAAACTTCTGTGTGAAAATAGTTACAGGCTCTTGAAAGTACAGCAATTCTTTAGTTCTTATCTTGTTCTTTAGTTCTTATCTTATTATCTGTTGATAGTACAGCAATTCCTTAGTTCTTTTTATCTATTGAATAAATTCTATTACGTGTGTAACTCTTTCCCCTGTTGGAGTTATTTTGTGTGCCAAATTGCTGCATTAATAAATTATATTTATGTGTATTTAGGTGAGTCGAGATCTCAAATAAACAAATTGTAAGAATAGCATAGAACTGAAATAATTCAGCTGAGAAGAGATTAATGAGATTGCCGTTTCCTCCCTTCATTATTTCTCTGACTCAGATATGGAGTATGAAGCAAGATACCTGTGTACATGATCTTCAGGCTCACAGCAAAGAGATTTACACTATCAAATGGAGCCCTACAGGACCAGGCACCAGCAACCCAAACTCCAACATCATGTTAGCAAGGTAAAAAATGCACCTCTTTTTCTTGCCTGCCAAGAAGAAGGATCATCTTTCTAACACGTAACCCTGCTGTCGCTTTGCCATCAGTCTTCCTGCAGACAAGTCTGTTAAAAAGTATCTGTGTATGTAACTCAGGGGGATGGATACAAAAGGATGGGGTTCCTATTTGAAAAAAGAAGGAGAACAAAGAAAATTAAGTCACGTGGTGTTTAACTTTTCAACTGCATTGATAAAATGGTTGTAAATTTGGCATTCCACTTTCACATCCAGCATTGAGTTGTTAGGAATGAAAATCTTGAGGCAGGTGATTTCAAGATTCAGGCAGCTGGAATGGCTTCTAACTGGGATCATGCAGCTCACCTGGGTAGTTAGAGAAATTTTTTGTAGCCTTCTTAGCTAATATGGTAAAACTTGGCTAGTCTTTGAAGTTCCTTTTGAAAATCTGTGCAAAATTCTTTGAGCTTAGGAAATACGTTTACTTGTGGGGTGACAGTTGATGGTAGTACTGTGGGTTTATCAGATTAGCTCATGGGGTGTACAGTGTTGGGAGAAGTTGTATTAATTTTACTCCTTGGTCAGGGAGTGGACATGGAAGAACTTCATTTTCTTGGAATTATTCTTTTAATATTATTTTTGATAAAAATTATTTCCTTTGCCTTTCTTCAAGCCCACAGTTTGGGATTTAAATGGAATGTAGCAAAAAGCATCACTGAAACAAAATTAAAATAATCACAATTCTAGAGAATTATAAAAAGCCAGTTCTTTAAACAGGGGAATCCATTAGGAGTAAGATCTCTCTGGAACCATTTATCCTACTAATCACAATATATATTTGACCTTCCTGAATAACAGGAGGTAGAATCTCAAAAGTGGGAAGCTTGGCTCTCTTAGGGCTACATAGAGCACACCTGGATAGGCCCTAAGGGTCCTCATACAAGAATTCAGTTCCGTAGCTGGAGTTTTTAAGATAAAAATACATACAGGCTGTGGTACATTTTAGCTTTTCTGTTTGCAACATCTTGCTTATTAGCCAAGGGAAAACAAACCTGTGATGTTCTCTAATAACATTTACAGTATCACAGTGCAAGTTGATTAACTCTCAGATTATTACATTCTTGTGTTGGAATGCTTCTTGCAGTGCTTCGTTTGATTCCACGGTTCGGCTGTGGGACGTTGACCGAGGAGTCTGCATCCACACATTAACAAAGCATCAAGAGCCTGTCTACAGTGTAGCTTTTAGTCCTGATGGAAAATATCTAGCCAGCGGGTCCTTTGACAAATGTGTCCATATATGGAATACTCAGGTACTGTTTTGCCTCATATAAAGCACATCTGGTTTAGATGACACATTAATAGCAAAAGCTTAAATGGAAAATGTGTGTACCTAGGTCATGCATGACCTGCCTGCCAGGGTGAGCCTGATTGTATTGGCTGGCACAAATCCATGGCAGTTGAGTCACTCATGTGCAGTGAGGTGACTGCCCAGAACAGTCTGCTTGGTCTGCTTTGTATGCTAAAATCAGTAGCATGCATGAAAATAGGTGCATTGTTTGGGGTCATCAGCTTTGTGAAGCAAAGGTGTGGATTAGAAATAAGGGATGCTTTTATTTAGTTACATACTGAGATCAGCTGTGAATCTGATGCTCCTGGCTTGGATTTTGTGAAGAGGAGATATAGATACAAAAATGTACAGGCAGGGGATTGGTGATATTCTGGAGAAAAGTGGGACATCATAGTTCCACAGGTGTACAGTAATTTAACAACTGTAAGGTGCACCGGACTATAAGGTGCCCTTCTGGGCTGTCAGCAATTTTCCGAACTTTGCCCATATATAAGGCACACCAGACTATAAGACACACTTTTTTTT
>VRYO01002772.1:72337771-72359194 GCA_009812075.1 Sialia sialis
GCGCCTTATAGTCATGAAACTACTGTAATTCTGGATACTGGCGCCTCACAACCAGAATTAGCAACAAACTTTAGAGAGGAGTACATCAACCTGATTCCCTAGGCCTTTACTGTTAGAGAGTTGACAAAAACAGATTTGTTGAGGAGGAGCCTGTTACTCTTCATTACAAAGACCTAACCAGTTTCCCTGACAATATGGATGTGGCTATATAGCTGGGTGATCTGAATAGCTCCCTATTTTAATACAGCACCACATGACTGAGAAAAAGAAGAGGAACTTCTGTATCCAATATTTGCATGCTGTTTTGCTTTGTAGAGTGGAACTCTAGTACATAGCTACAGAGGCACTGGGGGCATCTTTGAAGTCTGCTGGAATGCTAGAGGAGACAAAGTGGGGGCAAGCGCATCAGACGGATCGGTAAGGATCAGCAAACATCGCGAAGGTTGGGTGGAGAGTTATTTTCTGGGGAGCATCAACAAAAGACAAGATGCTGTATTTGCCTGCTGGGGACAGAGCCAGAGGCAGAGGCAACTCAAGACACAAATAAGTAGCTCTGTGTAGTGTATTAAAAATGCTCCTGTTTTGAAAGGTTTTGAATACTAGGAGGTGGTGTTCCTGCCGGAAATGAAGAATGCTTGTGGAATAGGTGAATGCTGCTGAAGAAGAGAATGACTTTTAAATACATATTTGACAAGAACAGCAGTAGTGTTGTCTCTATCATTATCTGTCAGTTTTAATGAAGAGCAGATCACAGCAGTCAACTCTGTAATAAACAATTATCCTGGGGCTTTCAGGGTTTGATTCCACAGAAGAATATTCCTATTCCCTTGAATAGGAATAGCTAAAGGAGGACATTTTCAGCATGAGACAGCAAAGATTTTGTCATGTGGTAAAGGGGAAATATTGCCATGGAGATACTGATTATTGCTTACTATTTTTGCTACTTAATGTTACTTCAAAAAAAAAATTCAATTGTAGCATGATCAGCTTGTGCAGGACACATCTGGCTGGCTGGCATAACTACTTTGGAGCAGTATTTTTCAATTAGTTTTAACAAAGGGAGCACCTATGACATGATTCAGTTATTTGAGCTTAGTTGTGCCACCTCAGACAGTGCCATGCTTGGCTCCAACAGGTGCTCCAAATGGGCACATGTCCACTGTCATGCCTGCATCTGTTTTGGATATATTTCAGAAGTGGAAGTGGACAAGTTAACAACTGAATAGACCCATAATTTTACGGGATGTGCCACCAAAATGTTTGTAAACCAGTGAAAGCCCAGCTAATTGTTAAATGTGTGGGTTTTGCTTGGGTTTTCTGCCATGTCAGTTTGTTCCTGTACTTCTGTACCTTTAAACTGGTACTTGAGAGAGGCTGATTTGAAACTGGGGGGTGTAACCCAGCTGGGCCACCTGTGTACGGGGTGCATGAATGGGATTTCCACATCACCTTCACAAATGGTTCTTAACATGGGGTCTTCTCTCTGCAGGTTTGTGTTCTAGATCTGCGGAAGTAAGAGAGAAATGTTTTATAAGAAATTTCAAATGGACCAGCAGTGAATGTGTGGGGAGAAGCACTCTTCAAAACTATTCTTAACAGCTCCAGAACTGTACAAACTTGAACAAAGTTAGAGTGTACCATGAAACCGACTCTCTCTGGTCACAGGTGACTTGTATTTTGTCCGTAACCTTCATCAAGGAGTAAAAACGCAGTCACTTCAGAGGGGGAGGGAATGGTTTCCACCTGGAACATTCAGCCTTGGAAGCATGAAGCCACCAGCTAGGCATTGCACTGTTTGGTTTGCATCTGAGAACTTGCTCTGATGGCTGGGGAAAAAAAAAGCTGTGCCAAAAAAAAAAATAAAAAGGAAAAAAAAAGAAAAAAAAAGAAAAAAAAAAGAAAAATGCTGTGATAAACCAAAAGGGAAAAAAAAAATCCTCCTCCTCCATGCGGTGTTGTATTTTTTCCTTCCAATTTGGACACTACAGTTGCTCTCCCAAAGGACGTTCAAAGACCAGTTTGTACTGATGAAATGCTCAACTTTGTAATCACAACACTTTCTATTTTCTAGACTACTTTTTTTGTTCAGTGGTTTTTCTATCAGCTGGAATATTACAGCCTGGAGGATCCAGGCTTAGGATGAAACTTTTGTTTTCCTTTTATTTCTCCCTTCCACTCCCAACTTTTCCTTCCTTTTTTTTCTCCTCTTTCTTTTTGCCCCCCTTCTTTTTTTCTTTTCCCTGTATGCCCATAGTAGATGCAGCCAGGTGGACATGACAATGAAAATTTTTGACAGACTGCTTCTCCTCTCTTCTATATCTTCCTTTTCCTTTCTTTCTCTCCATTTAAAAGAAAAAAAAATCCTCCATGCTTCAGATCTTAGCGTCTCAAGGGCACTTTCAGCAAATTGTGTAATAAGTGCTTTATATAAGAATGCAGTGCTGGGGAAGATTTTTACAGGAGAAAGATGAATTTTAACAGAAAGAACCCAGTGTATTTTTGGAAAAAAAATATTTTTTATGTTAAACAGTTTTAAAAGCCTAAAATGGCCACAAAATGTAGACCAGTTGTGTAATTCAAGCAAGAAGAACGACACAGAGTCCAGGGAACATGAAAGGCACAGTATCCTTTTTCTCTCATCTCTCAGAAAGTGCTGTATGAAAAAATGGTGTTTGATACAAGAAATACCGGTCCTTTACTAAAGTCCTTTTCCAGCAGCCAGCCATTTACATAGTCTCATTCCATTTTTTCATGGCTGTTTGATGATGTAAACTTATTCAAAGAGTTTCAGAAGCCTGAGACTATAAATATAGCATTCATTTTCTCTAGCCTATTTTTTGTTTTTGTTTTTAGTAACCAGGACAAAATGCTTGTGTATCTTCTTTCCTCTGGAGATAGTTCAGATTTTGACAGAATTGTGGCTTTGCTATGCAGTGCTGTCTTCCACTATTCATTATTCCAGTCAGTCGGTGGGATTTTACCGTTGACTTAATGAGACCAGGTGAACTGAAATACATTGACTGCATCTCTCACTGTTGAAGGACTCTGACCAAGCTCCTGTCCATCTATGGACCACACATACCAAGAAGAAAGCTCTGCTTTTGCAGCAGGTGGTGCGGCTGTCACCACGTGTGTGCTGCATCCTGCAGGGAAAGCTCTGAGTCTGCATTTGGAGGCTCACTGTCTGCTCAGACAGGTTTAACCTCGAGGGTGTCCTCGGTGTGATGCTCAGAAGACAATTAATTCATTGATGACATCATCTGTAAGTTCTATCTCAGTGTGTAAATACAGTAAAGTTGTGGGGGCTGAAATGATCAGAACAACTGGTGGAGAGTTCCAGAGCACCACCTATCCACGCTGGACAAGATTTCCTTACTGCAGCTGTGGCACCTGCACAGATGCCAGCTGAAGACTGCATTACTCTAATTGAGGAAATGACGAGTGCACAGGACACATAGGCAGAGTTTACTCAAAGTGCTGTAAACTGTAAGGCAGCTTTGGGGTGGTGTCAGCCAGGACTTAGATCCTCAGAACTGGCTGAATCACACAGGTGTCCTCTCTATAGCCTAGGCTAGGATCTCTAGGAGAGAGTAAACAGGCCACAAACCTCTTAACAGAGGTAGAATCTTCCTTCTCAAAGTGGCTGTAACATGGCATCTTCCCCTTGGTTTGAGCACAGCTGCTGAAGATGTGATTTGATCTGAGCAAATCCAGAGCCCTAGGGCTGAACTGGTGGTATGAGACCTGCTGAGCTCCAGGGCATCATCGTGGAATTTGAACGCCATCTTTTCCCTGGAGTTTTCTTCTCTGTATGCTTGCATCTGTAGGGATTCTTAGTCCTTCTAATGGAACTAGACACTGCCAGCTTCAGCTGCATTTCTTAAAGATACACCCTTGGAAAGGAGAAAAGAATGGAAAGAAGTAACTGTTTAAAGTGTTAGTCCTGAGGTGAAAACAGTTATGTGGGATTTTGGTTACTAGTTATAGTTAGGCTTGTTTGTAATTTATCTCAAATAATTGGATGCCAGGCAGTATCAAGGATTATTTTTGGTGTTAAATGCTTTTATGTGTTGATTTTTAGTTTTTTGCACCAAGAGCATGGTCACCACGTGGCAGTTTTGCACTCTCTTCTAATAACCACATGTACCTGCTAATTTAATGTCACTACTTTCATTTTTAAAAAAGAGGACTTGCTCAAAGAGTCTTGAACTTGAGTACAAAGGCATAATGTGGTTTTGTGAAGCACGGTTTGGACAACAATTTGATTGCAGTCATTGCATGTAAACGGTTAAATTCCTACGCTGCTTTTTGATGGCATTTCTGAGAATAACAAGCAGAAGTTGCCAGTCTGTAGGAGGGCAGCACTGATGTGGCTCTGGCCTTGCCTCTGTCCCTTGAGTGACACCTGAATAGGCCAGACCTCAGGATTTGAAGAGATTAATTTGCTCCATGGTGCATGACTGGCTGGCTCTGCAGCCTGTGTTTCGTAGTTGTTCCCAGGATAGCTACTGTAGGTAACAGGGCAGCATCTGTGATGCCTGTTCCTTTTTTTTCCATTTTTTAAATTTGTCAGAATACCACTTTGCTTGCCTACATGGAGGGAGGTAAGAAGCCAAGAGAAACAAAATTTTAATATCAATCTATTTGCAAAACTCATGTGTGAGAGAGGCTGCTGCTCCAGAACATTTTCCCTATGGACCATCAGAGTTAAAAGAGTGTATGAGAAGCTAAGAAAATTCACTTTTCTTACCTACCACAAAATCCTAAATACTGGAAACTGTGGGAAGATGCTGTAGTAGATAGTTTTCAATTGAAATGAGAGCTGTTAAGGAAGGCAGGAGGTATCGTTGGAAAGTAATCTCAACCTAAGGATGTGGTTTCTTCAGGACATGGACAGTGGGGAGAGAGAGGCTGTAGTTCAAGGTGGATGTCTCAGCCTAGACCTGCAGCACTGTGCTCCTGGAGCTCTCCCTCCCCTCCAGCAGCAGCTCATTCACCAGCTGGCAGAGCCTTTCTGTGACTCCCCTGCAACAGAGCTGCACAAAGCAGCAGCCCAGGGGACTTCATAAGATTTCTTCCTAGAATTTTGTTTATAGTTCTTTGTAACAGAACAGAAATGGAAAAACCTAAGTGACCAAACAGGATTGTGAAACCATCCAGAGACTTGCTGGATTTTTATTATTGCTGGCTGTCTGGAATTGGCCTGGAAGTGAAAAAAAAAAAAAAAACAGTAACTGAAAAACCACTATATTCTGTGGGTTCGAAGGATACTGAATCTTTTATGTAGAAAACACTGGGTCCCTTATGGGGCAATAAAGGGTCTGACTTACAGGGTTATACACACATTAACCCCATGCTACATCTTAGAAATTTCCTTTTAATTTGTTTAAAAAAAAAAAAAAAAAAAGAAAAAAATAGCTAATTTTAGAGCCAAGTGAAGTGCACTTTGTCAAATGTAAGGGTCTGCTTTGTTTTTGGGTTTCTTTTTCTTTTTCCCTTTTTAATTTTTCCTCCTTTTTTTTCCTCTTACTGCCTTTTTAAAAGATGTGGTTCTTTGTCAATTGCAGAAATGTTCTTTCAGCCACTCACTGAAATTCTGAATTCTGGCTTCTGCAGTTTTTATTGTCTGTGTCAGACTTGCAGCCAGACTTGGTTCTCATTTAAGCATTTCCCAGGTTCTGTTGAAACAACATCAGCCCTTATTTTGTTTCTCCCCAACCCACACTTTCTTCAAATTCACCTTGTGTATTGTAGCTCATTTGTTTTAAGGAGAGAATCAACAGATCATATTCAGTGTCTTGAATAAATTGCTATATTTTGATATTAGAGAATTCTGTGCGTGTTGTTCCTTATTCTTTTCTGGCTGTTTTGCATCCTGCACATAAGAGCTGGGGTTGAGTGACTAAAATTGTGATGTGGTGTCACATCGTGGTGTCACAACTTTAAGTTGAAATGTGGTGTCACGACCTGTGGGTTTTTAAAGACCATGACCATGGGTTTGTAGAATTTAGTAATATACAGGTCATGAACACTTTAGTCACTAATTTTCTGTACTTTATTACAGATTACCACAAACACCACACAATTCAGCATTAGCAAGCACTCCTATAATAAAGAAAAAAAAAAAAAGTGTGTATATATATATAGCTATTACAGCATTGGTATAGCAACAATCAGTGATACAGCAGCAATAAATTCACAGCAACAATGAAATACAGCAGCACCCAATAATAGCAGCAATTAAGTGTGTGTATATATAAATTACAGGTTACAGCTGTTGTTACTACTGAAGCAAACTTGGCAGTAATGCAACAGCAGATACCCTCAGGATAGGTTAATTACATGTGTAGATTAGACACCAAGCTGTAGATCTCAGAAATGGCCCAGCCATCCCAGAGGTGGGAGGATCATCCAGGCCTTGAGCTGACTGAGGGAACAGTAGAAGAACAGGCAGGATTTCCCTTCAGATACAATCCATGTCTTAGAGTTTGGAGTTAGCAAGGCTCCCAGCAATGTCCAAGGTCTTGCAGACCTGTGTAGGAAAGGGGCAAGGATGTGCAGTGCAGGAAGAGAGACAAAAGCTGATTTGGATGGAAAATAATTTCACTATCATAGAGAGGGTACAGGACAACACCACTTCAAGCAGCCAGTGGCTGCAGTTAATTTATGTTTTTCACCTGGGACACCCAACAAACTATGATTCCAGTTCTAGTTTGGGACTTGTGCTCTTGCAGTTGAAACAGCCAACTAAAGTTACCAGTACATTCTTTCTCAGGATGTTATCCCCTTTTTCTAGACTTTTTTTCAGGTTCAGATGATGCTACTATTACAGTTCCTTGAACTTGCATTTTCTGAGGGTGTCTCAGGATGTCTGTGGTACCTACCTGTATTTCAGAGATGCTGGCTGTGCTTCTCAATGATGCTTCTGGTCCCCAGGCTCACAGCTCCCAGGCTGGCTGGCCATTTCTCTCCCAGAATTTTGGCAGACTTCTCCCATTGAGTACTTTTTCCCTTTGAATCAAGTCACCTTTATGGCTGCTCACATCACATGTTTACTGTTTATTTCCTCCCCCGCTGTATTTATTGGAAATTAATACAGCTGTTAAGGGAGCAATTTGAATAAGATTGGGTTGAAGTACTTTTTAAAGTTTCCTTCAAAAAAGCTTCCTGAAAAGAAAGTTTCTCCATATAAAATAAACAGGACTCCAGTTCTGATCAAGGTAAATTGATAACTTTTCTTAAAGCTAGCCAGGCTAAAATTCAACCTTACTTGAGCAGTTGGAAGTTTCTGAAGAACTTCAGAATATTCCACTCATGTGAAGTTGTCACAGTCATCCCCTCTGTCAGGAGCTCCCATTCCCTGCTTAGGGCTCAAGGCACTGACCTGAAAGGATGCAAGGGGAGGGATTGCTTAGCATTAACAAGCTGAACGTTGTGTAGATTTTGGTTGGGTTTTATTCCACAAAATGGTTTCCATGGTACTTGGGGGGGATTCAACACGAAATGGGGATCTTGCTTTGTGACAATATAAGAGGCTGAACCATTGACCTGAGCTAAGGCTGATTGTCCAAAGCCATCAAAAGGAATTAGTGCTCAGAACAAACACAGTCCTGTGTGTCACATCATCTAGTTCTGAGGTGTTTAAGGACCCAGAGCATTAAATTAGGATTAATGTATAGCATTTGGAAAGAGAGAGGCTCGAAAAGCTGGTGTGCTAATGATGAGCACTTCAACACACAGTATATTCCAAAAAAAGAGAATGTAATGCACTTCCATGACACTTGTGTCAATTCATGTTCTGAGCACTAATGTCTTCATAACAGCTTCTCAAAATAAAAAATACGAGCGCTAAGGAGACAGCTACAGTGGAACTGGAGTTTCAGAGGTAGTTCTATATAAAAGTTCTCGCTTCACCTGCTTCTTAAATACATGCTGTGTGATGGTCCTTTTTTTAGTCATGTTATTTTCAGGCATGTATGACTGTCAAACTAAAATTGTAATTTAGTTTTCCTGCATTTATCCTATATATATATTTACTTAGCCTGAAAATTATGTGGCAACTAACACTGGAAGCATCGAGCAGTCCTAAACATTTGCTTCTCACTTCTGTCAGTGTGCAGTACAATTAAGGGTACTTTTAGAGCTATTCTGGGAAGATGTAGTATTGCAGCATCTCTCTCAAAACAACTCCTTTCCCTGCCATCATTCTGTGTATCATTTCCGGCCTCGGGTAAGATCAGCACTGACAATTAAGAGTACATGCAATTTCATATTGAGGCTCTGTGGTATAAAAAAGACTTTTTAAAGCTTTGAAGTCTTTTAAGTGAAGAAATTACTCACTTGGCAAGGAATTTATCATCATTGCTGACTCCTTTCCCAATAGGAAGGAAGATCTTTGTTTCCTTAGAGATAGGGTTTTTTTTCCATTTCCTTTTGAATATATTCAGAAAACCAGAAGAATACAAAACGTAATAGCTGCAGGAAAGCAGCGATATCCTCTTTTATGGCTGCAAGGTCTAACATCTTTTTCCTTCAAAAAGCCTTGACTCCACCATGTAGTTCATTAGTCATTATTTCAATACAAGAGATCAAAAAAAAAAATTCTGCTCGTCACTTTCCTAACCTTCCCATAAATTCTGGGACAAAGTTGACATCCTCATCCTTCAGTAGAGTAATTCATCACAGTCAAAGGCACAAAACACAAAAGTGGATTTGGTTCCAAAGCACTGCCATTCTGCAGTTCCAATACAGAATTACACCTCTCTAGGCTTCTGAAATTCTGTGGTGCCAAGTGAGCGTCACATCCCTACACACTGTGTTGCAGTTCCTGAAAAATTCTGAATATTTTCTTGTAGGGAAAGACAGAAATGTCAGACCCTTAGGAGGGTATTTGAGACGTCCTGCAATGCTTACACCCATGGTATCCTGCCAGCTGGACTGAAAAAGTTGTGGAGTGTCTGCAGAGAGCCCTGTCAGTGAGGGCACTGTGGAAAGATGAGGACAAAATGGTAACAGTGCAGAAGTTATAGGGAAAATACAGCTGCCACTCCTGGGATGGAGCATGGTGAGCATGTCTGACCTCCCACACACAACACAATCTGAAGGGGTCTAAACAGAGGATGGAGCAGAGTAGAGACCACAGCCAGGATTTGTCCAAACCTTTGCAGGGGAGGGAACTCAGTGGTATTTCCTAACCGAAAAGCTGCATAGCACCTGAAAAACAAGAGAAATAAAGGAAGCCCTTGAATTAGCAACCATGGCAAAATGCCTCTCCTTGGATTGACACGTCCCCATGCCGAGGTTATGTCAGCTACTATGCGGACATACCCACCCCCGAGGTACAACCCCTCAGTGAGTAAGATGTGTAGCTGAAGTCCCTTAATCTCCACCCAAACATAAAGAAATAATAGGTAAGTGTAGTAATTTCACAATTATAAGACACACCTGATTATGAGCCACACCTCCCATTAGCCATGTAGACCACAAGATTTGTCCATATATAAGCTGCACCTGCATATAAGCTGTATTTTTATTTTTTTAAAAAAAGCGAGGATCCATGTGTAACAAAGTAACAAATTAGTAACGGACACAAATTGGTGTCAGGTGCTCAAGTTGCAACAGTTTTCATAGACCAGCGAAGCCTTTAAAGGCAGCCCCAGGCATCCTCCTTGCTGGCTCTCACTTCTGGGTTGGCATTTCACTGGGATTTGTCCATAGATAAGCCGCACCGGAATATAAGCCGCACTACTGGGGTAGGCTGGATTCTTCAATGAAAAAGGTGAGGCTTATAATCGTGAAATTACTGTAAGTTAAGAATGGGAAGAAGTCAGGGAAGTCTCAAGAGTAACTTCTGGGGTCAGCTGATGGGGTCAATGTGTCTTCTCCCCACAGGGGATGCCTGTTGGGCAAGGTCTGTATTCCTTGTGCATGGAATGATTTTCTTGAGTTACTTTGTTAGGATTGGAGCTTTTCACTGTGTTGCTTTGAATTTTCTGTTGCTCTGAATATGTTTTTCCAGTCAGACACTATCCCCAGCAATCCTTGAACCCTGACCTGTCACAGCTTCATTAATAAAGAGTGTTATTCTGTAGCCTGTTAATGGGAGTCCTTCAAGGGCATTGACAGAGTAATAAACATAAAGAGTTTGAGGAAACCTCCCCTTTTCACATGACAGGCAACCTAGACTGCCAAGACAGAGACCTGATGGGAAAAGCCCTCAGCATGGTGCTTCCTTCCTTGAAGCCCTGGACAGTGGCTGCTTGTCAGCCTCTTTCCCAGAGGCTCTGGGGAGGATCATGAGAAATTTGTGCGCAATGAAATGACCATATCTAATCATTCAGCCACTCACCTTCCTCCACAGAGGATGACAAATGCAGAGAGCTTGTGCTTCAGTCTGTTCACACAGACATCCTTTTTTTTTATTATCCCCATTAAAGGTCCAGGTCTCATGACTTGATCAAAGAATACATATCAAAGCAATTTTAAAAAAATGTAGCCTTTCTAATCCACAACATCTGCTTCAGTACAGAGACTTTGAGGAAGACTCTAACGACAGCTATAAAAATCTTTTCACAAGCAACGTAAGTTTTAAGACAATCCTAGATCTCCTATATAGGGTGATAACAAATGTGTTGGTAGCAAATAATTTTTTTTAAGTGCTGTGGACTCTGTCTGCCAAAGATTAATAAATTGAGGCATATTTCTCCAGATGCAAGTCTGGAAACTGAAGGTGTTAGTATGGGAAAAACCAGCACTTCTCATCACTGTATGATTTCCACCAGCCCCCTGGAGACTGGAGGAGCAATAGATTAACTGCATACGTCACTGAAGACCCCTCACCAATAAAAAACCCAACATTCCTGTCTGTACAAAACAGCAATTCCTGCCTGGTTTTTGGTTTCTGCAGTGACAAAGAAGCAAACAGGTGGGGAGAGAGGGACTAGTCTGTGCACAGCTCTAAGCTGAGAACGTGTCCCACAGCTTTTATCAAACCTTACCAAACTTTTATTTCAAAAGCAACCACCAACAGCTTGATCTATTTCTTGAGCCAAGTCTATTCCAGTAGGAACCAAACAGCACCACCTCTAGAAGAAAAGAATAGATTTGATTTTATTACATAGTTCCACTTGAACTACTCTTTCCCATGTCTGAACCACAAAAGGGTTGGTGCTCATTTCTCCTTCGGTGGAATGATAAGCTGGTCAGCTCCCAAAATGAAATCAAGTTGAGAAAATGAAAACCATCTTGTTTTCCCCTGTACTATCTTGGACTAATGCATTGATATTTTATTTCTCTGTGCTATACCCTGCATGCTGTGGGCTGGGGAAGATACTATTGCCCAGCAAGTGCTGTATATCTGGATTTTTTTCTGAAATTGAAGGTGTCATGTTTGGACTTGCCTGTCTCAAACAAATATTATACAGTGGCCTCTTGGAGGCCCATGTAGTAAATCATTGCTTTAGTTGGTCGACATAAAACAAAACCAACCAAACACCTCAACTGTCATTGGAAAATAGCCCTGAAAAAAATTAGAGAAGGCAAAGCACTGGCAATTTTATGAGAAATTCTTGCTGGAATTTTTTATGGCATTTTTGAAAGATATTTTTGAGCAGTGAACTGAATGTTAAAATTTTATTTTTATGAAAATTTTATTTTCTTAAACAGAATATTTTTTCATTGCTTCATGTAGTATCTTCTGGGTGCTTGTTTTCTGATAAAATGCAATGACATTTGGAGAAGAAAAAACAAAAACTTTCTGAAACAAAACCAAATGATTTATTGTTTTTCCATCAGCAGAAACTATTTTCTATGAATCTAAAATCTAGGGAGTACTTACATGTGTGTGTTGTTTTGTGTGTGCACTGACATCTGAGATTTTGTGTAGTTGTACCTGAATATTATCAGCTCCTTTCACAAGTGAATGCAGAAGCAAGGCAAGAGGCCATCCCCCAATTTCATAGGTATGATTAGAATCTCATCGGGAATAAAGTGAATCCATTAAGTGACTCTCTACAGTATGATATCTTCATAAAATAAATGAAGACACGACACACAATTTTTGTCTCACAAAAATTGTTGGCTATTGGTTTTATTGATACCCTGGAGGGGTTTTTTTTTGTTTGTTTGCTTTTTTCTGTTTGTTTTTTCTTGCATTTCTCCCTTCTTTTGGCCCTATGAAGAATGAATTCTGTGAGCACAGAGGAGGTGCAGCAGCTCAGGCATGAGCACTGCCCCATTCCCTGTGGAATGATAAAGTCATCTGGAAGAGAGGAACAATTCTCCTTGTGGCTGCCTCTGTGTTTTCAGCTCACCCATTCGTGCCTGTCACAGGTCTCCAGTTACTCAACACTGGCCTCATTTCCAGTGAAGTCATGGAAATCACTATTGACAGAGCCTAGCAAACAAGGGTAAAAGGTCTCTATTGTGCTTGAAGATATTTATAAAAAAATCTTTTGCTAAGGTCGACATTATTTTTTCATTTTAAATTCAGATATTAAGCTGAAGGAATCTGGGTATACCAGCTTTCAGACTATAAACCCCCTGGGAACTGAGGAAAAGGTGCCTTATCTCGCCTCCCCTGTATGGTTCTGGGTGTAATTGCATTCCTAGGGGATGGCTGAATGCCTGACATGGGGCATTAGCAGAGCTGGGCTGTTACCCAGAGCACCTAGTGTGGCTGGGGGAATGCTTCTGATCCTTGGCAAGTCAAGTCTGATGCCTTGAGGAAAGGGCTGGTGAGAAGAATGCTGTGCTCCTTGTCACATGCTGCCACATGACCAGAGGCAGGGTGGAAGGAGGTTTCATTGCCACATAAAACGTGGTGCTCGTTTGAGTGCTTTTGCCTAAGGAGGGACTTGTGTTATTGCCTTTTTTTTTCTTTTCTGTCAGGAAATTCACTCAAGATCTGCTGTAGCAGCAAACCAGGAGCAGATGCTATCATGTGGCTACAGCTGCAATGAATGGCTGCCAGTGTTCTCGTGCTGTCCTGAGTCTTGGTGCCCTCTGAGAGGGGAGGATGCTGCAAGGACACCTCACCCAACACAGCTGGTGCCTCACACTGCACAAAACCAACCCCACTGTGTTGTTTTACACTCATGTCTCTGTAATGTGCCTTTTCCCAGTAAGCACAGAAACACCCACGGTGTGTTTGGTTCTGCACACTCACAGATGCACAAGTGGGTGGGAACCTCTGTGGAGCCAACTGGAGGGCAAGGATCCAAGGCTTCTCTCTACCCTGAATCCCTCCCAGCCATGGAAAAGATGGTAAAAAACTAGGATAGGACAAGGTTTCATCAACAAAGGCTGTCTTTATTAACAGACTTGTCATCTTCCCACTCTCCAGAGGCAGGAACACATCTCAATCCCTCATGGCTCTTCTCCACCCCTTAAGACCCAATTTCCTACCATAGAATTGAGGGCAGAATCTGCCTGAATTTCATCCCAGTGTGACACCAGGGCACAAAGAGACCCACAGTGCCCTTGGTACTGCCACAGGACAGAGCCCAGGACAACAGTGAGACACCATCCTGCCAGCCTTTTCATCACCAGGCACTGGCTTTGGAAGGACACAAATGTCCCCAGTGGAGAAGCCTGAAAGCTTCAAAAGCTTCTTGCTGACCCAAAATGTGATGAAATCCAGCAACTAAGAGATGCTGGAGCAGCAAAAAGTCTTCCCATCACTCTCATCACTGAATGGTTTCCCCTATAACTGCATGCTCGAGTTTTCTCAGCCTTTTGAAAACTTTGCCTACAAAGCCCCATGTGACTTTAGTGTCCTGAATAATTAAGAGTTTGCTTGGAAAGGTGCAGTAAGAGAACCAATTTTCCGTACAGCTCACGGCATATCTAGGGAATATTAACCAGGAAAACAGATTCATGCCTGCATTCTTGGACTTGACTCTGTTCCCTACCTTCCTTTCAGTAAGATTGCATCTTCTTCAGCTGCCACTTTCGATATACACACATGTGCATGTCTGTTCCTTAAAAAATTAATAGCCAGACATCATCTGACCTGTCTTATGTCAACTACCATGTGGTTTAGTGATCTTCCTCTAGGATTACTGTAAACTTGAGATTCCATAAAAGTGTTAAAAATTTTTGGAGGTCAGATAACTTATCATGGATACACAGAGGCAAACACTGAAGTATAAGTCAAGTGTGGTTATCCAGGGGATGGGGGGATCACATTTAACATTTCACTTTCTAGCTCCATGTATTTGGTCTACTAGAAGAAAGGCTTAATGAGAGATGTAGTTAGGATTTTGTTATTCAGACACATGGTACACCTCATAAATGCAGAGCTGTGGTATGCAAGAAATCTGCCTGTTCACATTGTTTATTATTTTATTAGTGCTCATATTTCAGCTTTGTAATTAGCCTGGACATCTGGCCAAATAAAACAGTAATTAAATGTATAGCAGGTCAAATACAGTTCCATATGTCCTCTTCCACCAAGAGAAAAGAACCAGGAATGTTTAACAAAGTATTGCAGGATATGAGGAGGCACTTTTTCCCAGAAATTTGCATTTTATCTTTGAGTGCTTAAAAATAAGTTCTGGTGAATACAGAGAGAGCTTACTGTGTGTGGTTGATTTGATAAGCTGGCTGGGAGGACAGGGAAGTGTTTAATAGAGGCAATACCACTCTGTACATATAGATATCCTCTTTATGTGATCCCACTACACTAATTATATTACAGTGCATGGATTCAACTACCCTTTTATTTTAATTAACATTTTTTCCCTTTGATAAATTCAGGAAGGCTTTGTTGTGCTCTAATGCACCCAAAATACAAGAAGCTGTAGCTGACAACTTCTGTATTCATGAAACAACACTTCAGCCACATGCGTTTTATTAGACAGTGTCTGATAGAGTTTTACTCCTGTTTACTTCTCCTCTGAGACACACCTTGCTGTTCCAGAGGAGCAGCTGCCCTCCTGCTCAAGGAGGGAAGAGCTGTGTGCTGTGGGAGTGAGTCCTCCCACAGTGCAAGGTGAAGACCACAGGCTGACTGCACTGGTGGGCTCAGTGTTGACAAGACCTCTCCCTTGTTAACCCAAGACATGTTTAGAACACATCTTAGAAAACGAACATGCAGGCACTTCCCACATTCAACAGGGAATGACATCTAAGCAGGTACAAATCACCATCAGAATGAAAGCTAGGATGTTTTTCTGTGTGCTGGTAAGCACAAGGGTCTCTCAGCAGTGGGTGGCACTCTTAAGAAGGCAGTGGTTGTCTTGCTGTCACAGCTGTGCTGTCCAGGATGTGGTGTCTGTAGTTTGCCATTCCTGACCCTCGCAGGACACCATTTCCCCCAAAATGAAGCTGACTGTGGTGGCCTGTGGCTGCTCCCTCACAGGCATGCAGCCAAGCACATGGACTGGGGACAGTCAGGAAATGGAACTCAAAAATAAAAACCTGGTGGGAAGGGGGAGGCATCTACTGCAATCCTTGAAGAAGACAATGCTTTGCCTGATTTGTTAAATAGTGAGGCAAGAACAAGGTTTGTATAAAGTGAAATCAAATATGGCCATGCTTACACCTGAGTAGAATCTATTGTCATCCAGTTTTAAGCTGTGAAGGAATGCCTCCTGTACATCCACTGGAGACTAGGAACAGCAGCACATCTCCTCACACATACTTCTTTTAAAAGTCAAAACCCACTGTCAGTGTGCTCTGCAATGCCCCACAGCAACTTCTAGATACATCAAAATTAGGTCAATTTTCTTTCTTAGGCTCTCAGATGAGTCCTAATTTTTCCTGATGACATCACACTAGATCATTAGTACACAGACACACCACACTCACCCCAACAACCACCCTAAAAGAACAAGAAAAGGAGAGGAGCGAAGTCTGGGCCTTGCAGAAGGCTGTCCCAGAACAGGAGTGCTGCAGTGGCAGCAGCCACCTGGCATTGCTCAGGGACTGCTCACAGCTTTGGGGGCCAGGACTGGGGCACCCCATCTGTCCCTGTCCCGCACAAATGCCCTGGCGCAAGGAAGGGAGGGAGGGATTAATCATTCAGTCATCTCACAGGCTACAGCCTGTGCCTCCCAAGTGCTTTCGTGCCACATAATTATTCCAGTGAAGCCAGGGACTGTTTATTTTGGTTTCAGGTTTTGCAGCTTGGTCCACACCACAGCATATGAAAAGGTTTACTAACAATTCCACCTTTTTCCTGCTCTTTTGACCCCAATTGTGATGAGTATTGCATTAAAAAAATGGTTTCTGTTTCAAAAGGCTCAGTATAATCTGCTCATAACTCCATATGCTGTCTCTTCATACTTTGATAGGCAACCAGTGACTGTGATGAAAAGAAAGAGTCTGGTGATCTGCCAGTAATTCTGACAAGGAGAGCAGCAATAAAAAGCCATAAAGCCACAAAGGTTTCCAAAGGGCACAGTGTAAAAGACTTGCTACAAACTAACCACAGCTCTGTAATGATCTGCCGAAATCTTTTCGATCATTGTTTAACACCTTTGTATCAAGCAATTAACTCAAGAGGCTCATTTGTTTTAATTAGCCAATCAATAATTTCAGTATTGTTTCTGCTGATCCTGAATTTGTAACCTTCCCAAGACCTCCCTGAGTAACCCAGGATGTTAAGCTTCTTTTTTTTTTTTTGCTGAACCTGAACTGTGTTGGAAAAGAAAGGTGGAAGCAGCCAAGAAAATTCAGCCAGTGTGATGTGAGCAGGAAATAAAGCCCAGCCCTGGTCAAATGCTGATGAAGAGGAGGGTGATTACTTGGGCTCAAGGGGCTTCCACCATATGCCATCAAACTGCACTGCAAACAGCTTCCAGCACAACCAGACAAATCATATTACTTCTATTTTGATATGAACTCAAAAGCTTAGGGTAGACATGGTCATCATTGTTTCTTAGCTTTCAGCTAGTCTGGGGAATTGTTTGGATGTAGGTACCGAGGGCACTGCACAAAAAGAGGTGTATCTGAGAAGATGAGGAAAATTGATTTAATGTCTCTTCATTCTACACATGAAGGTATAAAACAGAGTACTCCTCAGAGAAGGGATTATTGATTTTACTTGTTCTATGATGAGCACTTCGAGCATGGAAGTATTTTATACAAATATTACAGTAATTTCACGATTATAAGCCACACCTTTTTCATTGGAGAATCCAGCCCACCCCAGTAGTGCAGCTTATATTCAGGTGCAGCTTATATATGGACAAATCCCGTGCTCTACCCGGCTATGGGGAGGTGCGGCTTATAATCAGGTGTGGCTTATAATTGTGAAATTACTGCATCTTAAAGCACCTGCCCCAGCAGCCACAGTCCTGGCAGGTAAGTACACATAAAAATCAGACTGAATCTATTCTAAAAAATAGTGTGAAATTTTATTTTTTCTTGAACCTGGTGTGGACTGGAATCTTTGTTCTGAAATGTTTGTGGAGCCTGTGCTGGGCCCATGGTTTTTTTTAAAAGAAGCCTTTCAGCTCCCTAGATAAAACCACACCAAAAAAAAATTACATACACAAACTAAAAGAAGACTATGTCAGTGAAAGTCTACACAAACAGGAAATATTTGTGCTTAAGTCAGAGTCTGCTGTCACTAATGCTTTACCAGACTTTAAAGGCTGGAAATGATGGTGCCTCAGAGATCCTAAAGCTGTAACTCTGGGTGAGGAATTTTATGCTGAGCAAGACAAGCAAGGCAATACATTTAAAAACCCAACATTCATTTAAACAAAAGACTCTTCTACCATAAGGAGGTTACAAGAGAGATTAAAACAAAATGAATGAAAATTAATCATAAGTAACAAGTATCTTTGCAGAGATATACTCTTGCTGGAAAAGGTTTATACCTTCTCACATGTCTCCTGGAAAGCAAATGAAGACATAAACCATATCTCTCTGTCTCACACGCTCTCTCACACAGTGACACAAGTTACAGGAAATGACATCAAGCCATTGAGCACAAACCTAATTCCAGAGAGCACGATTCACACACTGACGTGGTTTTGTGAGTATTGACAACGTGAAAAGTTAGATCCAGGAAAAGTTAGATCCAGCTCTGCTCACGGAAACTACCAGCCCTGGTAGATGGGAGAGCTTCTGGTTAATCTCTCATCACTGCTGGTGTTACCTTCAGACAGCATGCTAATGGCCTCGTCGGTCTGCTGGCTGTCAGTGGTCGAGATCTTCTTGGAGTCATGGAGGTTGCTTTGATAGTTCACTGGTGAGGGATAGGCATTTTCGCCCACAGTTGATGAGGACATGGATTCCCAGGGTATTTCTCTTTTTCGCCACTTCAGGTCCACTCTCCATCCTGTCCAGCCATAGAAAGCTAAGGTGAAGAGAAAGCCCTGCATGGGATTAAGAACCCCCTAGGAAAGAGAAGTGCAGCAGGAGTTACACCAGCAAGGAAGGCTTCATCCTCAACTCTAGCAAAATGATGTGCATGTGTTAAAAAACTTCCCTTTCACTGAATGATTGCTGACTTTAAAATACACTATTTGCATCCAAATAAAAATTTATCTATTGCTAAACACAAATAAATAAGAGAAAAATACCATGACCTGTTTTCCAAAATGCTGAGGCGATAACAGTAAGCATGAAATAATTTTCTTGCATGAAGTTTAGCTTGCCAATCCCTTGTGTTTTAACTTTCCCTACAAGCTCTGGACTTTTTTCTTCATGAAAGCACATATATTTTTCATTACAAGCCAAGTCAAATATATGAGAGGAGACACTAGCATAGACAGTCAAGCTTTTAAAAATAGCAGGAATTGATCTGTCTGGAATTGCTTTAGATTCCTGAGCCAGTGAAAATGTCTGTCAAAGTGGGATGGAAAAATGGGGAGAGGCACTGAAAAAGAAAATCCCAAGTGATCACCAAAACATTTGTCTCTGTTCCCAGTGCCATGAAAGGCTTAACAAATTAATGGCTTTAGATGCTTCTATTTTTTTGTGTAGGAAAATAAGGAAATTATTTTTGCAGCCAATTTAAAACAAAGGTCAGTACCCAGACTTGACCTCTTGCTCTCCAGGTGAGCAAGAGCAAGGTCTCTGTCACAAGAATGTGACACTCCTTGTCACAGGAGGAGGAGGAGATTGTGTCACATCAGTTGCAAAGCTTAAGCCTTCAATACCAATCTGTTCAAATGCTTAATTACACAAATAATTCTCAGGCCTTACACCTATCTAACAACTCCAGAATAAATTCTCTATGAAAATGAACCTGCACTGTCACCTCTGAAAATTCCCTTGTCAAATATTCTAAAGGAGAAAAGAGAACACCATCTCTCAGTTATTTTTGGTGCTTTATGTGAGGATTTTTCTCCTATTTGTTCCCAAATAATGATCCAAATATCATTGCATAAGATGCAATCATTCTTTATAATAACAAAAAATCCATCCTAGTTGCAAAGAGAGCATTTCCATTAAATGGCCATTTAATTGGGAAACCTTCAGGAACTGTCAGCTAAAACTTTGCAGCTTGCATTAGGGCAGAGTTTAGCAAGGTTAGGCTAGAAATCATTGTAGTTATCTGTTCTGGATCTTAAAATGGGCAGTGATCTCTCACAGAGAGAATGCAAACTCCAGTAACTGGGAGAAAAAGTTGGCCTCTAGGACATTTTTGGCAAAGTTTACATGTGAAAAGCTCTCCCATTGACTGCTCATCCCTTTTACTTTCTGCTTTTCTTCCTTGATTTTCAGAGTTTTTATATCCGTTAAAATCATAAACCCCACACTATACTGGTGCTGCTCCACCAGTCTCACAAGAGTGATTTCCAAGACTAAGCAATGTCACAGCTGACCCACCATTACAATCCAGGTGATCAGTGCAGCGCTTCGGATGTTTTTCAGGGGCAGTTCATTGATATCTGGCTGCATTTCGAGATAGAACAAAAGGGTCTCGTTGATGATATTGGATGACCAGCTAAGGGAGGAGCAAAGAGGAGAATGACAGTTACATATGGATGTGCATGTAAAATGTGCTTTACCTTCAAATTTTAGAAATTAAAATCACTCTAAGGACAGTAAGTTGTTTTTTTTAATCATAGAATCATTAAGGGTAGAAAAGAACTGTAGGATGATCACGTCCAAGATGGTTGGATTTCTTGTTAAATCTCCATCTGAAGGGAACAGCAGGTCTATGAGATCAAGGACCAGACATCTACCGACTCACCCATGCCTAGACAATATAAATCAATATAAGAAAAAAAATCTGGTAATTTTAACTTGCATCAGAACAGTAAATTGCAGAATAAAATTGAGATGAGAAGGAAGTGTGATCCATATTGGGAATATCATGCACACTGACTTCTTCCACGTGTGCCTTAGAACAGTTGTGCTCGCAGACAAGGAACCCAAATACATGCACATGTTGTTGTAAAAGGCTGCAAGATTCCTAGGTGGAGTTAGAATTTCAGGACTTCCAAAATGTCCAATAAAAAACACCAAAAAGCAACACAGAATTTGACTTTTAAATCCTTGAAAATGCTAACAATTATTTTGAATAAAGGTAGTATCTGTTTCCAAATAAGGATGAGCATAATCAAGCATCATTCATTGAAAGAAATTGAGCATGTTCTACACTAAATAGAGATTATAGTAAATGGCTGTAGGTTCCTATGACATCTAAACAGTGAGAGAAACATTTCTTTATAGCTGTGCTGCAGCTTCAGAAAATAAACCAATCAGCATGCATGTCATACTTTCTAAGGGGTTTTACATTTGTTCCTTGTACAGTTTTACTTTTATCACAAAGCAAAACCTCCTGCTCTCCCCTCCCAAATCTGTAGGCATCTCTTCTATGTTGCTCCAACCTTCTGTCTTTGACTAAAGCATTCCCTCTTTGACTTCTGGGATGGAGGGAAATCTTCCCTATGCTTCTGAGATGAGATTGTCTCAGTCTTTCCCTCCAGTAACCTTTGTGAAAGTTTTTACACTCCAGAGCTTATGTTTTATAAGAGAAAAATCCAAAACCAGAGCTGTGATTTTATTTTTTATTAGGAAAGCCCAGAACAAGACAGAATGGAAATAAACAAATGTCCCCACAATATCCATGGGAAATTGGTCTTTCCTTTCATGCTTGTTCCCAGGTAATCAAGCTGGCCACCATCCCTTAGGTCGCAAAGCACTTCTGTGGTGCCTCTGGGCTTTCTCTTTCCACAGCCCTGGGAGCTTGGCTGAATCTCTGCTCCTTATTATTTCAGCAATTTCCAGGAAGCCATGCTGCAGGATCCTTCACTGCTGTCTCTCACTCCCTCCTCTGCTTCCCCACCCTTCACATTGGAAATTTCACTTCCAAGCCAAGTGGACTGTTATTCCCCCCAAAAAGACAATAATTTCCTTTCAGAGCACTCCAGTAGACAGCAGCCAAGAGAAGATAAAAGAGGCAGCTTTTCTCCCTGCTCAGCCTTTTAAAGCAATTAACATGCATTAATACATCTG
>VRYO01002772.1:72360194-72373801 GCA_009812075.1 Sialia sialis
GAGGTGTGGCTTATAATCAGGTGTGGCTTATAATCGTGAAATTACTGTAAGTGGGATGTAGAGACTGCTAAGCTTGGCCTTCTCATTTCACTACTCCAGAACCATTTATTGTTGCCCCACTCTTCTCCTCCCTCTCTTTTCTGCCCTATGCCAAAGTACAGTTTTCATGGGGGAAGACAGAATAGTAAAAAAAAAAAAATTAAATAATAAGAAATTTCACACAAAATCATATGAAGTTTTCTTTCCTGGCATTTTCTTATTTTCCAGTCAATAGCCATGTTTTTTTCAGACACTTGAAAGCTGCAGAGCACAAAGGTGGCTGCATTGTATAGTCACAGCCATGAAGCCAGACTTAGAAGCATATTTATTGTAGGTCCTCAGTGAGGTGTTTAGTGCCAAGAGGCTCTGAGAAATGTTGATTACAGAAAGCCATCTAGCAGCCCACAGAGCTGGGACCTGCTGTACCAGACAGCTTCAGTCAATGCCCAACCTGTTGGGAATTTTTTGCTATTGTTTCTTGTTGCTGTTGCTTTTCTGTTGGTTAAACATTTTATAATTTCCTCACGGCCTTGTGCTGTTGCAGAAGTGATTCAGCTCCTTTGTGGACTAGTTTAGAACTGCTTCTTCCTTAGATACCTTCCCTTCCAAGCATCAAGACAAACAAATGAAGCAACCCATCAGTCTATACTCCTGCCCCTGACTCTGTCCCTCTGGGAAAAAGGCACTTCAAAACAAAAGAATGCACCTCTTACCAAATAATAAATACCAGCATAATTTTGAAGAAGCGCATCTGGATCTCTGTCCCCAGACGTCTTTCATTCTCTGTGTAAATCCCTTGTCTCCCTTTCAGTAAGGAGGCAACTGAAAAGTATACAATCATATTCATTAGTATATACATATCTTGTTGGTTTAGGCACAAACATCCAGAAGATAGAGGCCTGGAAGAGGGAACAAAGGAATGGATGGGTTTTTCTCCAGCAGCTGTTCAGAAGCTGGAAGGATCATTTTCAAGGAATCTCACATATAGCCTAATACTAAAAGAAGATAATTACACACAGCTGGATTCCTAAAATGAAAAATATCCCAGTTTGTTTCTTTCTCTCAATCTCACTGAAAATATGAAATATTATGGTCAACATAATTACATTTTATAACAAAAGGTAGTGTGTACCTTCTATACAATGTGTGATACAATTATATATTTAATGTATGATGTTTAAATAGAATCTTTTGTCCTATTATGTACATTGTTCTTCTTTGTGTCATTGATACAGCATTAGCTACACCTCTAAAGCTTCAAAATGGACTGTCAGCAAAGAAAATTATGCCACATGTTGATCAGATATCACAAGGAATATAAAAATGAAAATAAAATACAAAAGAACAACTTTTTATGGGAACAACTTTTTAAAAGAACAACTGCTTCTTTGAAAATGAGTGTGTCTGAGGGACAGAGGAAGGATGGGATAAAAATTGAACAGAGAATACTTGATTTTCTCCAGCTTTTTTATATAGTCAATGAATAGATTAATTCAGGTACTGCAAACATCTAGCAGTAATCATATTGCATGGAAAGAATGCATTGAATCCATGGCTTTTTTCAGTCTCACCTCTTCCAAGCACTGGATAATAAATTGAACTGGAACATCAAGATTCCATCTGAGTTGTGTTGAATTCCCATTTGCTTCATTATCTCAGAGACAGAAGTGACAAAATTCTGATCACAGAATCAGAATCTATTACATTTTTTGCTCTAGGGCTGCTGAGAAGTTAAATCAACTCCCAGATCTCACCAACTAGAATAAATTACTTTCCAAAGTCGGGGTTGGTACCAAAACTACAGTAGAGTTAAACATGCACTGTACATTGCCTCAAAAGCTTTGAGTCAAGTGACATGGAAACACATTTGCCCATCTGCAGTTAGAGGTTAATAACAGAATGTCACCAGAGTGTGTTTCCAGGGCAAATTCCCCATCATAATGGTGTCTTCATTTCAATAGGACACTGCTTCCCACCCTTTGCCACACCTTTATGATTTAACAAGGAGCTGTCACACATCACTGAGTACAAAGCTATGATTTTCTACAGTGTTATGTTGCTGAATAGCACAGACTGATTGTTGCTGGCCATTGGGAACATACCTGCTGATACTGTCCTCCTAAACAGGATTGGGTTGGCCACAAGCACTAGCAGGAGTGGGACATAGGTTGTGATGTAATGTGGGATTGCATGTTCCAAGCCATTTTCACAACTGAGGAGAAATCATTAAAAGATTATGCAGATTTTCCTCCCACAGCTCACTTTTCTGGCTATTCTATCTATGTCACCTTTAACTTAAAAGGAAAAAAATAAATGAAGCAGATGCAAAAATTTTAATTCATAGACTTTTACCACCAGTTCACATGGGACTCAAAGTTGATTTAAAACATGCACTGTCTGTGGATTTTTCTCAAATTGACAGGAAAGGTAAAACCAGGAGTGGGAGAAAGGTGTATCACAGCACACCCAAGTGCTGGCATATTTTTTGGACCCCTGAAGCCCAGGCAGATATTTTGAGCATAATGATTGACTCAGTGGAACATCCTAGGCAAAGATGGAAATGCTCAACTTTTGCATGTCTGTCTCTAAAGCTGACCAAAACACATTCAAGTGACCAGAGAGTGCCACAGTCTCACAGTCTGTTCCCACGCCTGCTTACCTGGACAGAGAAGGGTAGTAGAGCAGAGCAATCCCCTCCACACAGAGCATCACTGCGAGGCCCCACGCCATCATGTGGTACAGCACAATTGTACTGCAAGCACCAAACGTGACAGGCATGGTTAAAGACATCAACACTTCCCACATGGCAAGGCAAAAATAGGACACTCGCTGAAAAAGAGCTTTGCAGACAGGAAATGGTGCAGAACAACACTGGCAGCACATTAAACTAAGGAAGGCAGGTGGGTGGGGGCAGTCCTTCAGAAAAAAATGAGCCAAAGCAGTTATCCAGGCTTGCACATGGAAGTCCTGTCCCCTCCAGTCTGCAGGGTGGAGGGACAAGACTTCTTCCCTACCCTTATTATTGAACCCCTGTATCTTTCCTTTCTCCTGCAGGGAGCAAAATAGCAGATTAAAATGTAAGAATGGATCTGAACAGTGAAATAAACCTTCTGGGACTTGGAGAAAATAATGTTAAACTTTCAGAGCTGAATTCTGTTCCGATCTTAGGGAGATTCAGATGTGTGTTTGTAGAAAGACTTTTGCTGTTTACTCTGATCTCAGAACCAAATACACATGGTTTTTTTTAGGTTAACAGAGATGGGGGAAGCTGTTTGACTGGAATTTTGGGACTTTCCAAGATCAGGTTTATCCTCAACAGTCTAAAGTTAAGTCCAAAAGCCTAATTTTGGTTACATCTGCAGAAAAGCCCTATCCTTAGTACCTAACTGTTCTGTATCACCTGGGAACAGAGTCACATAATTCTACCTTTATCAGTAGCATCTGAAGGTTACTTTGCTCTTCTAACAACCAGTTTAGAAACAATCTTTTTTTTCTGTCTGGCATTAAAGCACGGTACTTTCAAAGGGCTTAGGTTTTTCTGTCACAGGCATTGCAGAAAAACATATAATAAATACTTATTTTTCTTCTGAGAGATTTAAAAAGTGTGATCAGAAGGGCAACAATGATCACACTCACTTAGAAATGGATAAAATAAAAATCAGAGAAAAGGGGGGGGAAAAAGGGTAATTAGGTGTATGAAATTAACTGGATGAGCTTCAGAGCTTCCCCCTCCAAATTTTCCATGTTCAGGATAACCCAATTCCTTTTGCTACAAGAATCAATTTCAGATGAAGGGTAGGGACAAAAATAGCCATCTCATTCCCATAAAGTTTATAGACCATAATCTGCTCTCTAATTTTCCAAAGGTTAAATGAATTCAGTTACATTTCAATTCAAGTCAGACATAAATCAGTATCTGAGCATTGCCCTGGCAATTGAAGCGCTTAGAACACCACTCATCCCTATCATTACCTGCAAACAGAGACATACAGTGTTGGAGGGGAAAAAAAACAAATTCAGAGCTTTAACTCTGGTACCTCAGTCCAGCTGATCTTCTCACCACCAAGTAAGAATCAACAGCATAGCAAAACAACCACCAGAAGCCAGCGCTATATAACAGCTGGATCCACATCTAGAGGGGAAAAAAGTGCCAAATGTCACAGCTGCTTCTCCAGTACCACTGGGGCAGGGAAGGGATTCAAACCTTTTGCCTGTTGATTTGTTCTTTCAATGTGTGTATTTTCCAGATGAGATTATGAAGTATGAAATCTCAGTCAAAATCACAGGAACAGCATCGTTGTGCCCCATGGGTCAAGCTGTAGGCAAGCTGAACAGCCTTTGTTTTCACAGCTTATTTTCTGATTTAGAAAACCTGTCATTTACCTCTCTATTCCTAACCTGAACGTGGTAAGTGAAGCCCAAAGAAATTTATAGCAGAGATGTTTTAATTTTAGGTTAAAATTTTAGTTGTTTCTCAGTAGCTGAGGAACAAAAATATAACTGATATGACCACAGTGTGTATTTGTAGGTTCTACATGTGAGGGGTGTTTTCCCCATGCACAAGATGGTTATCAAGGAAAAAAAAACTCACTAATGAGAAAATCACTCACCCTCTGGAAGAATACCCCTACTGAACTCCCTGAGTGATTGCTTCAATAAAAATCCAAGAGAAACAGGTTCAAGTCAAGCTAAATTCCACAGCATTCTTGAGTTGACCCTATGCATTTTTCCCATGAGCTTATATAAGAAAAGTGACCTTTCTTTGCCACTGTATATAAATTCCACATTTCTTCTCCATAGGAGCTGGCTCTTTGTAATAGTCTGGGAGTGTTTTAATATTCATGTTATCTTCCCTCCAAGCCATCTTTCAGTTCTTATCTGAATATCCTCTATTACAGCTCCAGAGTAGCATCATTTTACATCTGGAAATCAACATGTTACTAAGCCAAACATTGGTGAATAGAGATCTAGCACTCCTTCCTCTAAAAGGCAAATCAAACTGGGAAATACTTCCTTTCACCATGGTAGACTCTACCTCTAGTAATTTGTGGCATGAATTATTTAATTCAAATACTGTGATATTTTACTAGTGCACAGGAGGCAGAAAATAAAATGCCAGTCTTCCTTCTTATGCACTTTACCCATAGCACTCAGCATGTAACTTCATCATCACATTTACATATTTGCTGCAGTTGAAAAATGCACAATTTACTACCCATGTACACACATATACAAAAATAAACTGCAGTGTCTTTCCAGAAAATGCAACATAGATGAAACTGTGTCAAAAAATAATATAAATCAGATGCACTTAAACCCTAATGCTTCATATGATATCTTACTTTTCAGCAAAATGACACATCTTGCTGCAGTGCCTCTGGGTACCCCTCTGCCAAGCATTCAAGGGAGATGTCTACAAGTTTCACTATTCGGAGTTTGTACAGGCTTGTGGTTAAGAGAAACAAAACAATAGGACTAAAAGAAAAATAAAATAGAATCGGAAGCATTTTATGAACTCACATGAGAATATGTTGGGGAAATGAGTGGAAGAAGGGTTATTTTTCATTCCAATATAGTTGAATCTAAATTTAAAATGACTCAAATTACAGCATTTTCCTGGAGCACAAGTAAGGGAAAATAAAAATTGTGGTAGACCGCTATGCTGCTTGCCATCTAACCTGAAATTCAAATGAAAAACAAACAGCCTGCATACAGTACCCCGTCACATTTAAAAATACATTTTTCTGTGTTATGGGCCAGAAAGTGAAACATGGGGAGGAATGGGTTTTGAGTAGGACATTCTTGCTGCAAGATATTGAGATTGGTGGCTCTTTCTCAAAGAAAAAAACAACATTTGCATCTAATAAGCAAAACTTAAAATGCATGGTAGAATTGAGAATTGATAGATGTATACAGTTTATATTTGTGTCCATGGCACAAAACTATCCTGTTTGAAACTGCTTTTACATAGGCATATAAAGCACAGCGAGTTCAATTTGGCACATGCTGCTTTATTTTAAAACTACTGGAGCTGAATAATTTTCTTTACATGCAACCTATCCCCTTCTACATTGTAAATTTTGAATTGCAAAGCTAATACTGCTATTGCTCATGCATTAATTCATTGGGGACACCACATTTCTATTGTATCTGGGTAAAGTGATGATCTGTCTTACTTGTCATTCTCAATGTTTTGGTAAAAATGGTGACTTTTCTTCTTGTACAGTAAGCTCAAACTATGTTTCCCAGTATTTTGATTGTACAATTTGGACCTGAGTTTCAGTCTGTACTTTTGGAATGCATTCACATTTTCTTATTCTTGCATTTTAATGCAGAAGGTACTTAATTAGACGTGGCCAGACACAGTCATTGAGATGCAGCCCAGCAATCTGAGCTGAAATCCCACATGGCAGGGACAGACCTTCTGCCAGCAGATTTGTGGCTTTGGGTATATTTATCCTGTTGTCGCTCTAAGTCTAAAACACACGCTCTCATGCCACCAAAGCTAATTTGAGCTACCCAAGTTGCTGGTTTCAGGAGGTTCTTGCTGGCTGCAGTTTCTGTCAGAGAAGATGGACAGATAACCTGGCGCTGCCAGTGCAGCAGATCCACTGGGGCATCCATGGTGCTGTGCCAGCACAAACCCAAACAATAGTTCACAGCCCTTTTGGAGTTTGCTTATATCCTTTTGGTTCCATATCCCTGATTTGATCTGTTCCACTCCCCTGGCACTCCTGGGAGCAGTGAATACCACAGAACTCCTGGGCTCAGTCCGACCTGATGCTGCCCCACATCCTCACAGCACCAGCACCACCCTGCCTGCCTGAGCCAGGCTCGCACAGGGAGGCATGAACGCACTTGCAGGGGTGTGGCAGAGGCTGAAACCATCATATCCAGGCTCTGACTCACAGCCACATTTCCTTTTGGACACAGCAGTTTCCCTTTCAGATTCCCCCTGTGGAGGGACCCTTAACCGGGAGCAGAAGAAAGGGGGGATGCTCTCTGTACCTACCGCGCTCCCCACGCAGAACGTGGAAGGCCACACGTCTGTCCTGTTCACCACAGAAATGTTAGCTATGAAGCCTGGGAAGCCCAGCCATACACTTGACCTGAAGATAATACCTAAAGAAAAAAAAAAATGTATTAATGCTTTGAATCGGCTGGTGTGATTTGAGTCACATGCTTCTCCCCGACACATATTTCACATCGCAGCCCAGATTTTGTGCGTCTGCAGGAAGGCGACGGCTGCAGAGGAGCACAGCAGGGACAACTGTGCTATTTAAATGTCAGTGCAATCACTCAGGGAAAGGAGCCCCAAGAGTCAGAAGCTGCTGGGACTAAAAACATTACATAGATTAGAATCTCACTTACTTAGAGATGCTGTCACATGCTTCCCTAACATAAACTGGGTAGCATTTAACAGATTGACATAAAACACTAAATTACTCTTTACCAGCATATATTTATACACTGAGATTCGCTTCTCTATAAAATTCCCCATTGCAGAAAAAGAGTTATTTTTCACTTTTCTCTGCCTTCCTTTTACAAGTAGCCCTTTTCCTCTGCCACAGGACTGAGCAAAGTAACATTTCTGAATTAGGTAACAACACCGCCCTTTTAAAAAATGAACTTAGAGTTTTTCAGTGAGGTTTTCTGGGTTCACTTGAAATAAAGCATCAGCTGGAAACAGAACAAAATAATCAGGTTTCCCAAGAATGAACTGTTTTCCACCCACCGAAGGGAGTCTAATACAAAAATAACAATGGATTACTGGCTTGAGTTTGCCAGTGAAAAAGGAAGGGAGAAAAATTACTTTATCTATTGTTGCCTTCATCTGACTGAAAGGACCTTTTCCAGGTGCATGCACATATGTATTTTCCATATGTCTTTCTTTACTTCCTTTATAATCTTTGGGTTAGTACTAGTACTTATCAGGTACTATGAGAGAACCTGCCTGGGTGTGAAAGGGGAAGAGAAATGAAACACAAGAACACAAAGACACACAGATACATACTCGGACTCCAGCAGTGAGACAAAGCAGCACTACTTTCATTACCTAATGTGAGGGGGGAAATGCTACTGTAGAAACAAACTTATGGCATATGTCATGATAATATATACTCAATTTGACAGTAAATGACTGATGGGAAAAATTACCAAATGACTGATGGGACAGCTCAAGATACTCTAGTTTCATTTTGACTTATGCATTCTGTTTTAGTCTCCGCTGGTTTATTCCTCCAGACTATCAGCCAGAGTCTGGGCAGCAGGTTGTCCTTGATAAGGTAGCTTTACTCACATTTCAAAAGCCTGTGTCCAGCATGATCTGTGTGCAGCTGCAAGTCAAACTCATTTTCTGTCAATGTGATGTGCCCAGAGAAGCAGCTGGCACATGAGCAAGAGGCACACTTGGTCCGAAAGGATTTGAGAGAATAGAGGACAGTGGCTTTCAAATGCAGTCCTATGGCTTGGCTAAATGCTTGATTCACACTTACTTTCCAATGTGCTGCCTCACTTCCACTTTCATGCCTTACTCTGAGAACCAGTTGCCATTCTAGATTTTAAGTTGTTTTAAAGCAGAGATTTTGGTGTAGATTTGTCAAGAGCTTTCACTTCCACAGTATAACTACAAAACAAGAACCTTCTCTCCAAAGATCCACAATTTTTTGATCTCACTTAGTCCAAATCTTCCTGTGAACACAAGCAGCATGCTTCCCTCAGAAATCTCTGCTGTCCACTCACCAGCTTCATTTGTCTGTGGTACCTCAGAGCAAAAAGACCCTATTACAGCAATGGCAAGGACATCAAGCTGGCACTTACCTAAGCCTCCAAGGATGTCACAAATGGAGATAAGGAGAAGGATAGTGGAGGAGGAGGAGGCTTTGGGCATCTTCCGTGGGCTCTGTCCCTTCTTTGGCAGGAGCTGCAGGATGGTCAGTAGCAGGCTGATGGAGGCACTGCCAATGCAGACTCCGCAGAATACTTCGGGCTGGAAGTTCATCACCAGCTGTGTAGCTGCATCCCGGTTTGGGCAGCAGTAGGTTTCTAACCTTGGAGAAGCCATGAAATGTCCCACTGGTGAAGGGGCCCCAAGAGCAGCAGAAAATGCTGTTGCTTCCCCAGTGCAGCATTCACTCTTTCTTCACCCTCCCCATTAGTCCACGGTGGTGAGAATCACGCGATTGATGGATCATGTGCTGCTGCTGCTGCTGCTGGAAGAAAATCCCCTAGAGCTGCCTTTCTCAGCCTCTCCTAGCAAGGAGATCAGATCCGAACAAGAAAACACAGTGTAATCTGAAACATGCCCCATGCTTGCTCAGAGCCATTGGCAACAGTTCACTCACATATTTCTGCTTGCACAGTGTGCGATACAGGAAGACTCAAACTCGTCAGAGCATTGAAGATGGTTTAAAATGAATGAGGATGCAGATACCAAAGTAGAAGCATTACATTTTAATTGTGTTTCTCTTTAGCCCCATCCCACACAGCACCCTTTAATTACTGCAAATTAATTGAAAAGATGAGTCCAGACACAAGCAGTCCCAGTCTTTACAGGAAGGAACAGAGACATAAATCCACACCCTAACCCAAATCTCAGTTTTAGTGATTCAACCCACCTATCTCTGTAAATAAAATTAGAAACACTATATCCTATCACTGTAGAAAGAGATTACATGAGGGAAGAAAATATTAACCTTATCCTATTTAAATTGCAAACACAAAAAAATCCTCTCCTTAGTCAGTACTGTCTGCATTGGATCAGTTTGACAGGGAAAATTCCGGGACTTAGGATTTCTCAATAACTTACTTGTCTCTCTCTCTTTTTTTTTTTTTTTTTTTTTATTTGGTAAGGATTTAATATGAAAACATGAACTTGACCTGCAATATTCACTTTTTCTTTATAAGCTAGAGAATATCTTTTAAGACAGGGGTCCTGGTAGATACAGCAGCCAATAAATACAATCATAAACACAAAAAAAGTTATTCTTCATATTAAACTAAGTCTCAAACTCTATGTATCAGCCCTCACCTTCCAGAAAATTTGTTTCAAGGGATACATTCAGGGAATACAGGAGGGAACCTTGCCAAAAGACTCAAAGGCATCAGTATGTTGAATAACACAGCCATGGATTTTATAATTAGTCTCCATAAGAACAAACGACCTCACCTTTTTTTGCCCCTAATAGTCTAGCTTATTTTTTAGCAGAAATTATGAAGGGCTACTGAATGACAGTGGAATGTTTTGTGTGCAGTGTTTATGAACACAAGGTGTTTGTTTCAGTAGGGAAAACAGCTGCAGCCCTGCAGGTGAAATGGTACCTGCTGCATTCATTAGCCAAATACCTCGTGCACCTGATCCCAGCCAAAGAACAAACTCCACCAAGCTCATCAGCCTACTGGTGGGGGCTGTGCAGCCTCCCAGGGCTGGACTGTGGTGGCAGGGCTGATGGGGCAGCTGGAACCCAAGCTGCCAGGCCTGACATGTGTCCAGCCCTGCTGCTGCCACAGGATTCCCCAGGTCTGTGCTTGAGCTCATAGAGGAGCAGGATGTCAGTCTGCAAAGCCAGACTCCTACACATGGATGGCCATACATCAACAAACTGTTTGAACTCCTGCTAAAGTCAACTGAGGTCTTAGGCAGCCAAGCTTATGGTCTAGACTTTGTCTAGAGAGCTGCTCAGATCTTCTGAAAATAAATGCACAGGATGAGCTGTGGAGGCTCCAGTGACCATAACATGAATTTAGGCATAGGCATCATCAAAGATTCTGAAACACAGGCAGCTGAGCTGAATGTTTTGCCAAGTGTTTTTTGCTGCTTTCCAACATAAAGAGATTTCCCTCCTCCTTGGATGAGGACAGGTGTGACCTGGGTGTTGTAATCCTGCAGTTTGTTGCTACCATATATACAAAAACATACTGCAGACAGCAAAGTTGCAAAATCAGATTGCTCTGCTGCAGAAATACAAACTCATGCCGAGGTTGTCAATACAAGGCTCTTTCGTCAGTACAAGTCTGGGACTCCTCAGACTTTATTCCACCTCTGCTAGAGCAGTGGTGCATGGAGTTGTCACATTTCGTCAAGATACTGCATTGAAACCTACCTGGCTACTGAAGAACTAAAGAATTACAATCCACAGAGATGGATTATTGGTTAAGCCTATACATTAGTTATGCCACATATACAACTCAATAATATATATACAACTCAATAATATATATACATATAAATGAAAAAAGAAGTTTGCTCTGATTTGAAGGAAAATTTATATTGCTTGGCTTATACTTAGAAGAGCAAAACTTTAAAATATTAGATAAAATCTGTTAAATAGAAGCCTTTCATTCTCACTATCATTTTCTAAAATTGTTTCCTTCACTATTTCTATTGCCATTTTCTTTCTTTCAAAAATTTGAAAAGCATGTCAAGTCATTATCCTGATTGTTTGCTCTGGTTTACAGATAGGAATGTTTTGTGTATTTTGCTTTTTCTGCTTACTGCTTGTTTTCATTGCTCTTGACTGTGATCTTCTAGTTTGCCCTTGTGGATTTACCATTTTATTATTATAACTTCTCTCTCCCTTTTTTTGTCAGCCACTTGGAAACTTCTTTCATTCCTCAATTGTACTCCTATACCCTGGAGATTAATTTTTTATATGTCCCTTCTTTTCTTGCCACAGTTTTGCCAGCTGTGCCCCCTCCTTTTATTGCTTTACTCCTGTGAGTTGAGCATTTGTTTCTAAGCTCTTCTTCTGGGTTCTTTCCCTCCTGTATCTTCCCAGAATTTGATTCCATAGTTACTTCAGAGGGAGTATGTGGTTTTTATTGGCAGCAAAGCACATGACCTGTAGCATATCTAATGCAAAAAAGAAAATTAAGTGACCCATGAGTGAACTGATGATAGAATGAACCATGATAGAAGTAGGGGTGCTTAAATGTGCCAGCATTTGAGGCTGAGTGGGAGATTCATCTACCAAATTAATGAGCCATGCAACACCTCAGCTGGTAAGAGACAGCTAGTGTCTAGCTCTCATTGCTGGGCTCAAAGTATAGAGAGTTAGAACAGTCAAACAAATTCAAAGCTGGTTTGGCAGTCTTATACTCAAGATTAATTTGGCTTCTTGTGATTATGAAAATAAGAGGATAAAAGCCTGGGGACAAATGCAAAGGAAATAGAAAAGTAGTGAAAGAAATAAGAGAACAGTATTTTGTCTTGTTAAGGACTTTTATTTAGTATTCTAGAAAACTTATATTGTTCTACAGGTCCTGATTCCCTTCTCTCTGACATTATTGACACAATTCCCACTTCTGCCAGTGAATGAAAAGACAGACATGGTATGTCTCATTTCTGCACCAAGACAGGATCTCAACTAAGCAAATGGTGTAGCTTGGAGAAAACCATTAGCACACATACAAGAAACACTGAAAAAAACCCTCCTGGCATTGCAAATAGCAATCAATCACACTCACAGCCTAAGTACAACATTGCACAACACTGAAAATTCCAGTCACGATTTTGGACATTGGCAACAGTGTGCTCAAGGATGAGAACAGTACTGTGTTCCTTTGGAAACAGCTATGTGTCCATACTGTTAGAAATACCCACTCACTGTCTTCTTGGACCCAGAACACAAGGGTTCATCCCAGTCTGTGACCATCATTAGGATGAAACACTGGCTTGCCTGCTTCTAAGGGAAAGCAGCAAGTTTGCAAAAATATGACAGGCATGCACTTCTGTTGTGAAGGAGTGTGCGTATGGCTTATGTTTGAGTGTGCAGCTGCACGCACTTTAATCACTGTTTTAATTAAGTCTGGGAGTACAGCACTGGTTTACAAAGGACAAGGAAATTTGTGCACATAAAGACAGAGGACAGTTTGGCTTTGTTTATGTGTACAGTTCAACACATCACTGCCTAACAGGTCCCAGGGAAGATCTTAGCTACCTCACAAATGTAAAAGCTATACTTTGTCAAAGTTCAGGATCTCATAGTCTTTTACACATTACCTGACATAACATTTCCCAGAGTGAAGAAAGCTAGGTCTGTATTCATGCTCAATGGATGCAGTTAGGATCTCTCTAACAGATCCTGCAATGTTCCTTAAGGTCTTGACAAACAAATCTTCTATATGCTTCAATGACATTTTTTATTTTATCTACTCAGATGTCCTGCAATTAGATTTAGTTTGGAAGAAACTGTGAGACATGCCTTTCCCATAATTAGCAGTAGTAGTTTTTAAAAGGTAATTTCATACCTTTAACTAATGCATAACTTAAATGAATGCAGAAATTCACACTCCATTCTTGCTATTTCTAGTTTTCTGTAAAATTAGGGATCTTGGAACAATAGTGATATTCAAGGTGTAACATCTGTCATGATTATAACATCTACTGACTTCATTAAAAACTATTGAAAGAGAAACAAAGGTTTCACTTCCCTTACCTCAGTGTTTTAAATACAATTATGGAATTGTAAAATAGCAATATACTTTTAAGGATGGTGAATATTAATTTAAAAGGCTGAGGACAAATGTATCTCATTTTCATAAAAGTACAGTAATTTCACGATTATAAG
>VRYO01002772.1:72384874-72417778 GCA_009812075.1 Sialia sialis
GGCTGCTGCAGGGCCCGGGGAGCGGTACCGGGGGGTGCAGGGCTCATCCCTGCACCGCTGGGGGCAACAGGTTGCTGGGCGCAGGCAGCGTGGCGGCTCCCAGTCTGGCTGCTCGAACGCCCCAGTGGAGCCGGCTGGGGGATCCGAAACCCTCTGCTGGGCTCTTCCCTCCCTCTTTTCCCTCCGGGCTCCTGGCGCAGGAGGGTATGGGCGCTGAAACTCGCGGCTCCGAGGCTGAGTTTTCTCCGCTGCCGTTGCACTTGCAAATTCTAAATAATTAGGATGGCCTTTTGTTTCTCCCTTCTTTAAATGAAAAGGTCTAGTGACCAAATCTATGCACCAAAGACGGGGGAGGGGGACGAGCTTGATTATATATCCACTTTCTGGTGGTTGACTTATTTTTTCTCTTTTGGTGTTTTATTGGTTGTTTTGGCCTTTTTTTTGGGGGGTGGGGATGTTTTGATTTTGTTTTGGCCTTGTATACTCACAGCTTTAATCTCAATGTACTGGACACGAGTTAAAGAAATGCTTCACGTTTTGTAGAATTGTTTTTTTTATCTGGATGTGTTTTGACTTAAGAACCCCCATTCTCAGTAATTGTTGGTTTTTGCAGTTAGGACAGCTTTCATGTTGCACAGTGAAAGCACATTAAAACAGATCCATATGTTGTAGTGAAAAAAATATCACATTAGCAAAGCACATCTTGCTCAAGATCTGTCAGAAAGTTGCATATATGCTTTTGACTACAAGTCCTCCAGACTCTGCCTGTCCTGTTTTAAAAATGCCAGTGTCAGAGGTCAGCAAGTCCTATTTTATCCATAGCAGAAATGATACTAATCTTATTTTTCATCTGGTTTTGCTATGAGTTTTCTAGTTGGTTCCCCTCTCCCACCCTTGAAACAACTGTGTTATTGAACTTTCCAAGTGAGGACTTTTCAAACCATCTGTTTCTAGATCACTTCCCTAGTGCTGTGCTTTTCAAGGAACAACAGTCAGTGTCAGATGTATAGGCTGAGAAATGACTGCAGGACTGTTGGCTGCTTACCAGTGACCTGAATTAGAGAATAGCAAACCTGTGAGCATTTGAAGAAAGGAGAAAAGAGCTATTTTACTGTGTATGTACCAGCTATTAAGTGCCAATTCAAATAATTCCACCTTTCTGGTAATGGCTAATAAGTGCTACATCTAAAGACTGATCAGTGATACTCATAATGTTACCTAGGTGTTAAGTAACAGGCATAAGTATTTGTGGCATGAGGATGTGTCTCTGGTATGTGGAGAGAAGTGTCTGTGCCTGGGAACCTTCTTAACTGAGTCGGTTGCAAGGAAATAATTAAGTGAAACCACTTAAGTGGAAGAGCAATCTGGGTCCATCCGTACAGACCTAGGAATAAGAGAGAACCTGGATCCTTGGATTTAAATTTTGGAGTATATTTGTATTTACTGTTGTTAGATACAGTCACATAGAACTAGTTTTGAAGCCAAGGACTGAAACTTGTAGTGCCCAGGACTACAATTCTTCAGCTGCAAAATTTTCCGTCTTGGTTTGGTTTCCACCCATCATGATGTTTTGGTTTTTTGCTGTACTGCTTCTAGTGGTGGGAATAATAATTTAATACAGAGTGTTTAAAACAGTCCCTCCCTGCAGGAGATGTAAGGTTTGTCTCCTCTCAGCTGAAGAGAGCTCTGAACCTGTTACCCTGTTCCTGAGTGGGGATTATTAGGCTGCCGTGGATGAGGAGATGCCATTTCACCAGTGCTTCTCTCTGTGGTGTGTGTCCTTCCTTCTCATGCAGATTGATAGCTGATCAGTGGGGGACCCAAGAAAACACAGTGGACTAATTCCTTCAGGACACCTGTGAAAAAACTTCTGGTTTTGTGGATTCAAACTGTGCTTAAGCATTAGCAGGCTGTGAAGCTCTGCCTCACCCTAGTCCAGAACATCTCTGGGCTAGTAAGGGTGGATGACGACAGCTGCCAACTCTGAGAGGAATGTGACAAGGTGTGAATGGAGTCTCAGATAGCAGCTGCTTAAGGGGGATTTCTAAAATTCTGCCTGTCTCTGCTTTTTACAGTCTCAAAAGCAAGATCAGCCTTTGAAGAAAGTTGCACCTTTATGTAAATGCTGGGAAGTCTGCATTTGTAAATATTTCCTGCTCTCGTTAGCATATATGGTACATTTATGCTGCCAGAGAAGTAGCACCAAAAAATATTGTAATTGAAAAACTCACGAGCAAGTATCTGGTGTTCACTTTTCAGCACTTTCTGTGTAATACACTTCTCGTTTCTCTGGTTGCGTGGCTATTTCATTTGCTGATAGGAAGGGAAATTTTTTATTACGGGTATCGTAGGGAGAGTCTAGAGCAAATGCTGGCTACAAATATTATTTGAGAATGTTTTAGCTGGAAATTAAGTATTAAAGCAAGAGCGTCTTTTGATTCACTGAATTGCCAATAATCAGGGAAAGGAAGGCTAAAGAGGAGAAAATGCGTCCAGCCTTACCAGGAGTGCTCAGCTGCTGGCGTTTTGTGGCAGGGTTGCACTGGATGACCTTTAAATGTCCCTTCCATCCCAGACGATTCCATGATTGATGCTGGGAGGGAAGTGCTTTGCCCCGGGACAGGTCAGTGCACAGTCACTCTGCCTGTGCCAGCAGTGCGCCCAGCGCTTTCTGGGTGGCCAGGTTTTCCCATTTCACAGTAGCATTTCTTAACCTGAAACGGGACTTGGAGAAATAGTCCAGAAATAGAACCAGGTAGGCAGAGTATCAAGTTCACCTGCCAGGCGCTACCTTTTTTTTTTTTCCCTTGCCCTTTTTGTTATTGCTGCAATAAGTACAGAGGAAAAGGTGCATGATACAGCTTGCTCGATCTTTAAACATAGCTGGTCGTCTGAAACTTCCCCACCCAAGTGCGAATGGTGTTGCTAATCTTTGAGAAAAAAGTCTTTTAGCATTGTCATTGTGTTGCATGCCATTATTTTTTAATGTCCCTTTAAAAAAATGCTTTACATTTTTTCTGATCTCTGCATGTGTGTGTGATAACATTCCAAAAAAATTGCCCAAAGGCGGCTTATTCTTGCCTAATTTAACATCTTGAAAGAAAGGACTTGCTTTTTATAGCAACATGCATATTTCAACAAAAGGTGAAATGAGAACTTTAAGGATAATAATTACAAGTCTCATGAGCCTCAGTTTGTATTTTCCTTTTTTATAAAGAAACAACATTTGAAGAGGGAGATATTATTGGAAATAATTAAAATGAAAACTCAGGAGTGCTGAAGAGGGAATCTTGGGAAAAATCCATAGCTGCATTATCTTGATTACTTTTACTTTAAAAGTGCTCTTATCTGAGATGCCGAACTTGCAGTGTCAATCGTGCTATTGATTGTGGGTGGTGGATAGAAAGTCATTTCACTTCCTGTACTAACAATATCCTTAGGAACTCTGAAGTTGTTCTGCAGTTGTTCTGCTTTATCCATATTACGTTAATAAATATGAGAACATTCTAGTTCATGCACTTCAAGAAAGATTGATGTGTCATTTAAATACATTTCTCTTTAGTATCAGCCTTACAAGAGCCTAGAGCTATACCTCCTCAAGCTATGATCTCATTGCAGTCTAATCAAGGCTGAGCTTGGCTGGTATTTCAGCAAGATTTCCAAGTGAAACCTGGACTGTTGCAAGAAGTTTTGTTGTTGATTTAGTAGATAGAGTTCTTGTCTCCTGAATCAGTGCTGAATTCATGCCCCAGCTGGAGGTGCTGTCGTTTGAAAAGAGGTAGCATCAGAAAGACTCAGAACTTTTTTCTTTATTCCACTGCACTTTCCTAATGTGCTCACTGTGGTTAGGTGTGAATTGTAATTTGTTTAACCTAGCAATCATTTAAATTGTATAAAGAAATGCTTCTCTATTAATTGTCTGCAAGACTTCTCAATGTGACTTGTATTAATTTGTTGTTTCAGTAGTAAGTGATTACTGTTTTAGTTAGATAATTCTTTATTCTTTGGCCTTAAACGTATAGCTAAAAGCAATAACTAGCATTGCCATACTGCAACAATACTTAGGGTGGGAAAAAAGTTTTATTGATGCTGTATACAAATGAATCTAAAAAGAAAAAAAGACATAATCAAACACAAATACCAGTTTCTTCCCTCAAGTTAGGTGTTTGAGGTGAGCTGCATTGTTTGTAGACATTAATAATTCTTAAACTTGGCTGTAAAGTTTGATGTGCAGAAAACCAGTGTTTAGCAGTAACCCTGTGAAATTCCTGACTGCTTCAACTAAAATGCAGCTATTCACATAAATACCTGATTTATAAGTTCTTAGGAGGCGTTGTTATGTGGCTGAGAAAGAATTCTAATCTAGGTCTCCATATCCCAACAAATTTCATTCACTTTCTACAGTTCTAGAAAGATAATACATGGAGGATTATTAATTGTTTTCTGTTCATTTTCTCTTGATCATCAAACCCAGGTAGAATTACTGATGTATGTGAGTCAGAATTTTAACAAGTATATTAGTGAACAGTTTTGAAAGAATGTATCAGATCATGTTCTGTGTTTTTCTTGAAACCTTTATTCAACTTCTTATTTTGCAAGAGGGGCTTATGGTCTGAGTTGGACCTTTTTGTGTTATTCAGTTTGATAGTTGAGAGATATTAGGAAATGTGTATACATTAAAATGAATGTTTTAGGCTTGAAATAGTATCATATAGCTATTTATATTGTTTCCCCCTGCCAAATATGTTAAAAATTGGGCTTTTTTCATTGCTATAGAAACTTATGAGTTGTGTGTTTTCCTTGGAGTCTGGTTGTTAGATCCCAGATTTCCGTTTTTGGGTGAGGGGGGTTGGCTTGCTTTGGTGCAGGAAGATCTTATTTCTTTTCATTTGGTAAGCTAGTTGATGAAGGGAATGCTCTCAATTTTAGTGCTTTAATGGCTGGTGAATGACCTCTTTATTATGACTGTTAATTTACTGGCAGAATGGACCCTCATATGCAGAAGTCTGAAGCTTGGGAGGTTGAGTTTGCAGGATTGTGGGTTTGGTTTTGTTGGTTTTTGTTTTTGTTTTTTTTTGTTTTGTTTTGTTTTGCTTTTGCAGGGTCTTTAACAGTTGAAGTGGCACCAGTTTTGGGAATTCCATTTAAAAGTTATCTTGGATATTGACACATGTGATGTAGAAACTGTAAGGAGTTGAAAGGATGTTTAAAGGCTTGTGACTTCAGAAGTCTCAAGTCAATTGAGTTATAGGAACTTAGCAGTGTGAGAGTGGGGTTTAATAGTGTGTGCTTGCATTACTGAAATTGCAGTCTTCCTTTGTGCATTTCACACTATGTTTCAGGAGAAAAATCTTCCAGAGGACTCAGAGTGCTCTGTTTAAAATCAGGACTAAGAAACTTCCTTATAACAAGCAAACTTCTAGCTTTTTGATATACTGATTGCTTCCAACTTGTTGGTTTTTATCTCTTCTGCCTTTCCCTCTTTCAGCTAATTGGGCAAAAACTTACCAACTTTATAATGATTTTTTAGTTTGAATGAAAACACAAACTAAATCATTCATGTCTGTGGAATCTGCCAGAGGAATTGCTGTGTTTTGTGGGAATAGTTGCTGCAACAGGAGTGAGACAGCTGGATTAACTGTTTGAATGTTTGTTCTGTTTAAAGGACAGTTTAATCTTCTCTGGTTGTTGGTTCATACATACGTTAATTTGTTAATATTCATGCATATGTTAATTTCATACTTTTCAATATGAATTTTGGATGCTATTGTAGACATTAGTGTGGAAACAAGAGATCTGCAAGACACCTTTAGTTACTGCTTCCTCTTGTCAGAGGTTTGCCAGTAATGCAATTTATTATCTAGATATTCACTGTATTTATGGTTTTGTTTGTCTCTTTTTAAAGAGGAAAACCAGTGTGGATATATGTGATGTTTATGCATATGCTACATATGCTTTACTCAGTTACTCAAAAGGCTGTACTTATTTTTATCTGCAGACCTTGATTCATTGTATGTTCTCCTGCTTAATGAGTATTTGAAGAATGGGAATGTGGAAAGAATAAAGTAAATGGGAATTGAAACATGGCTGTGAATAGATTAGGGCAAACAAGTGTTTGGTAGTAACAATGCCCATATTTTATTACATGTGAGCTTCTTTCTTCTCAAGAAAAGCTGTTTGTATTTAGTCTTCCTATGCACTTGTAATCTATACATAGAATACCTAATATGTATATGGTTCTAGTTCTGTGGGTCAGTTTGTCATAGAAGTTTGAGACAGGTCATAAATACTAAAAAAAATTTTTACTTGCTGTGCATTTAAAAGATACAGTGCATGAAGATTTTCAGAGGTAAAGTAAAAATTAATGTAGTTATACTGAGACTTCATGTAATCCATGAGGACTTGCTCTCAGCTGTCTATTTTGAACCTACAGTAGTTTCACGAATATAAGCCGCACCTTTTTCATTGAAGAATCCAGCCTACCCCAGTGGTGCGGCTTATATTCAGGTGCGGCTTATCTATGGACAAATCCCAGTGAAATGTCAACCCGGAAGTGAGAGCCGGCCAGGGAGAGAGCTGCAGCGGAGCCGCTGCCAGGTGGGCGGTGAGCCGGAGCCACTGACGAGCAGGGGGCGGGCCACCGCTGGATTGGCAAGGCCAGCCCGGCTTCGCCACCTTCGCATGAGTGAACTAGCCACCTTTACCCCCTCCACTGCTGCGAGCGAGCCGGGGCTCCCACGCTCCCTTTGGCGGAGCGTGCGAAGCGGGGCTTGCTCACCTCTCCTCTGCCGTGAGCGGGGACCCTCTGCAGCCTCTGCCACCACAAGGTGCTGCCGCCTTTGCTGCCACAGCGGTGCGTGGGCCGCCCCTCCCCAGGCACCGCCGTTTCGCTGTCGCGGCAGCACGCGGGCTCCCCCCTCCCCCGGGCACCACCACCTTCGCACTGGCGCGTGCGCTGCCGCCACTGCCACTGAGCAGGCGGGGGCTGCGGCAGGCAGCCCCGGGCCAGGAGTGCCGGGGCCGGCGGCACGGGGCGGGTGCCCGGGGCTGCTTTTAAAGCCTTCACTGGTCTTTGAAAACTGTTTGCAACTTGAGCCGGACACCAAACCCCCGCGCTGGAGCGATTCTGTTACTAACTCGTTACTTTGTTGCACATGGGTCCTCACTTTAAAAAAAAAAAAAGGTGGGGCTTATATTCGGGTGCGGCTTATCTATGGACAAATCCCATGGTCTTCCCAGCTACCCGGAAGTGCGGCTTATATTCAGGTGCGGCTTATAATCGTGAAATTACTGTATTTGGTATTGATTCCTCTCTGTAAAACTGAATATAATTTTGGGTTTGGGCTTGTTTTTTGTTGGGGGGTTTTATGGGGGTATGTGTGTTTGCTTACCTTAAAAAAGAAAAAATCTCGGAAGATTTCTAATTCCACATAGCATGATATTTTCAGTTTCTTAAAGGTTATGCAGGAGATATGCTGTGCTCTTCTTATCCCCTCATACCCTCTCCAAAAACATTATAGCTACTCTGGGAGGGATTATTGGGAGTTGTAATTTTTGTACTACTTCTGACTTCACAGATACGGTCATATACAAGCAAGGCAGAATGTAAGTTTATGGAATGGGTAACTGAACGTTTTGTGTTTAAATGCATTCATTCAGTGACAAGAATAGTCTACAAAGTTTTGAACTGCAGTCAGTTTTCAGAAATCAACGTGTTGGACTTCTGAATGTTTTTGTACCCTCCATATATGTTTTCCAAGCAGCAGACTTCCGCTGATGTTCATCTGGATTTAGGATGAATGTTTAATAGAAGGAGATAATTTTGAAAATTGTTTTGTAATATTTAAATTAGACAGGACTTAAGCACTCTGAATTTCTTTTTGGAGGTGCCTGCCACTTGCTGTCAACTGTGTGAGAAGCTGAGGAAACCCCTAGTTCTTCCATGGGTACCGGTAGTAAGGTGAAATATTACTGAGCAAGATTCTCTATTTGCTGTGGTGTGTGCCTATACTTAAATTTTTTTTAAAAAAAATACTTATCTGATTCTTTCTGAGCATAGCTTTTCAGTTTGATTTATGAAGCTGATCCGGGGAGAGTTGTTACCTACCAAGGACAACAACATTTATGAACTTAGGAGAGAGTTTCTTCCCCTCTCCATAAATAAACACAGTATTAGTGTTCAGACTCTGATTAATTCTGGACATTTTTGGTAAGCATAAATCTCATATTGTAGATAAGAGAATGGCATCTGCCACATAACAGTTTTTTTTGGTTTTTTTAGTAGCCTTCATGTGTATCTGAAGGTCACTGTGGTGTGCTGGACTCCCCCAGGCAAAAAGAGCCAACTTGCTGGTAAATGCTGCAAATGCAGCATATTGCAGCTTTGAGAAACTGAATAGCTTTTGTCAGGTACACAATTCTTGGGTTGACTCTTAGAGTAGAAACAGATGGAGTTGAGTGTTTGACGATAGAAAAGAGGTGGTTATTTCAAAGTTCTTCCAAACCCTGATGAAATGCCAAAATCTACTGAAAGCTTTGAGCTGTTAAGTCAGAAGCTCAGTAGCATTGGCAGTGAGGGGAGCGCCTCACATCCTGTCCCTGTACTTTTACCTCACCCCATATAGAAAGGAAGTCTTCCCCCTGCCACCAGCCCTGCTTTCCACCATTTAAATCTGTCCATTTCTAAATTGTTAGATTCTTTGAAATGTTTAAATTCCTCTTGCTTAGAAACATCTCTTAACTGATATATGAGCTAGGAAATACATTGTCGCATTTCTTAGATACAGATTTTCTGAAGAACTGTACTTAGTAATGAGGATTTTTTTTTTAAGATGTAGAGTGGCCTGTTTTTCAAGGTGGCACAAAATGGGTATAACCATTCTGAAAGTTAAAAATGGGTAACATAGTAGGGAAATCTACTTCAACTCTTGAGAGGCCGTGTCCCATTAGATAGCTAGTAGCACTACAGGTTCATACATTCCTGCAGTCATTTCTCCAGCAGAGTGACCATTCAGAAGAAAAACAGATCAGGATCAAGGATGTTGCTGTGATTGTAGGTGGCTGTATTGGATCTTTTCTTTGTTCCAGGCTCTTTGCCATTCTGTCATTTTGCCATTCTGCCCATTATGTTTCTGAGTTATTGATCATTTCTGTACTCACCATAAGAAAATACTCTAAACACTCTGTTGTTGTAGATGACATAAATGCACAGCAAAAGTCTAATGTTCTGATAATAGCAGAGAGGCATCTCTGACCAGTTTGGCAGAGAGTGTAAGAATGTTTTTGCTGATGTGTGAAGGTGAATTCAGTGTGGTTTTGTGGAAACTGTGGTATAACCTACTGAAACTAAGCTGTTTTGTTTGGGTTTTTTTAAAATAATGGAAATGCTTAGAATGAACTTTGTTCTAAGTTGTGCTTTGATTGTTTTTTTAATGGAAAAAGTATTAGTGAAACTTATTTGAAAAAAATACCCAGAGCCTTTTAAAATGGCCAAACTTTTTAATTTTAGAGGAATAAGCTCTTTGTCCTCAGCCCTTCTAGTATATTCTCTCCATAATGGACTTGCAGATAAGTCTGGATAGCTGAAGGAGGGAGGGAGGGATCTGTCAATGGATAGCATGAAAGTACAGTAAAATTGTTTAAAAGAGATGCACAGGTACCTGCTGCTATACTCGAAATTGCAGTTTCAGTACTTTTCCTCTTCAGTAAAATATGTGCTTCTTCTCAAAAAACCTTCACAAAGCTACACAAACAGATTATTTTGGGGTTTTTTTTCCCTCTCTTGAGATAAAGCATGCTTTGCTACACAGTTGCTTTGAAAGCTTCCACCATAAGTTATGGAAAAAAGCAGTGTCTCCCAGTTTCCCAAATGCATATAAATTAGTCAGTGTGCTTTAGGAAATAAGCGTCTGATTTGATTCAGTGAATACTGTTTGGGGATAGCAGTACTTTATCTGGAAGCTGTGTATTTCTCAGTAAAATACTCCAGTAATTTAGGATAGTATCATAGAAACATGATTTAATGACAAAGGAAGTGAAGTGCTTCCTACACAGTGTCAGTTAGTCATCCGTGTGTTAATTTTCTTAAACAAATTACATGCAAAACTGGGTTTGTGGGTGTTTAGCTGACTGATATCTGATGTAGTGAATTATACAACATCTGATGAGTATTTGGATTCTGGATAATGCAATAATTACAGTATTGCAAATTTTTTTCTTTTCTTTACAAATACATATTTTGTTGACCCAGAAGAAAACAGAACATTAGATTTCAGCAGAAATATTTGCAAAACATCCATATTACAGCCATTCATTCAAGTCAAAGAAAGATGCAAACATACTGTGTTGACATAAAGTACTGTTTTATTGGGTGTTTATATGTAGAAAGACTTTTAGGATAAGAGCGAAAGCTTGAAGCTTCATGTGTCTGTTAAACATAATTATTGTTTTGAATACTTAATTCAAGACTTAAGAGAACTGTATACTTTAAAAAAGCTTTTATAAACAGTTTGTAATTTTTTTCTTGCATGACTATTTTGATCAAGTGTCTTAATTTCTAAATAGAAAGGCTCCTGTAAAATTAAAAAACTGTGTCTTGTTCTGAGGCTGGAAGATATGATATAAATACTGAATTCTCTTAAATGCAGCTCTTATGGCATAATGCTTCCCCTAAATTTCAAAAAATTGGTAGAACACAACATTTAAGTTCCAAGGTAATTTTTTCCCCCTTTAAACTATGTTTTCTTAGTATGTGTAAGAACTTTTGTACTTATTATTCTTTTCCCTTTATCTTGTTTCATAAAAGATAATAAAGAACAATTTGCTCCTCTGTTTATAAAATGGAAACTCCAGTGAAATATTAGTAAAACAAGTTTTTTCCTACTTTTTACCTTCTGGGAACTTGATGTTTTTTTCTGACTGCTGGGGAAGATTGCTATCACAAGCAGGGAGTAGGGCTGTGCCTTTTCTGACACCTTGGAGACCTGAGGAGTTTCTGTGATTACTCAGTCTCTTGTTAGGGAGGAGTAAGACAAGTCTTTTGTTGCTCAACTGAATTTCTTCTGTCTGATTCAGGAAATCGTCATCTTAACAAATATTGTAGCTGTGACCTGTTATGTCAAAGATGTCAGTGATTAGAATATGCAAGTGAAGATGCGTGTGGATTTTTGGTGGTTTGCTCCCTTGAAGCTGATAAAGGGTCTGGGTTGGCAAAGCTTCAACACAGAGCCCTGTTAGAAGAAAAACTGGAAATTTACTGCATTGAGAAACTAGGAGATCTAGTAAATTAATTACCTCTCTTGCCATGGGTTGCTTGTGTAGCTCTATGGAATTGTGTCTGCTTTGCCTCTGGTGATGAATAGAACTAGTATAGAATAGAAGTCTTGTTTCTCATGAAACAGACCTGATGCAGAAGGGCTGAAATACTACCAAGATTTTACAGTCTTTCTGATGTTTCAGATATTTGAAAACCCTTGGGGTAGGCAGAGTTGTGTCAAAAGGCTATAGCTATGTGATTCTGTACATTTTTCTTCACAGGAGACACAAGCACAAAGTATTGTTTTATCTACAGTATTCATTGTAAGTAATGTACTAAAATGTACAGTTAGATCTGTTAACAAAATTAAACCCAGTACCTACCCAAAATGCACAGATGCTTTTGATGCTTCAGAAAAGTAGAAGAGATGAATGGAGCGAAGCAAAAAAAACCACCTTATTGTGGGCTACTTATATAGTAGGTCAACCAGCCATTTGAAACATTTGTTGGTAATAAAACTTCACAAGGAAATATATTTTTGTAGCAAAATGTGTCCTTGCTGACCACTTGAATATCCTTCAATTTCTGATGATTATGACCCACTTGCAGCTCTAGAATAGAAAGATACTGTCAGTGATGAGGACTGATGCTGATTTCATTGGTTGTCAAAGATGATAGCACATACAAGTTTCAGCACAATGAGGGGAGCATGGGCATGTTTTCTTCCATCTGCAGACAAAATAAAAAATGTAGTTTGTCTGCACATCACTAGCAGTAATTGGAGGCTACTGTCTGTGTTGTGTCAATACCATCACCCTGCATTTCAGCCTACAGGTGTTGGGCTAGTGTAGGCTCCACCTCACTTCCACGTGAAGTCTTTAGCAACCTGGTTTATTTTGCCGAAAGCTGACTGGGGAAATGTTGCATGTGCAATTTAATTATCTGATTAGAGGGAGTGGAGATGAGCAGCAGGGAGTGGCAACATCATGGTATACAGTCATATGCTCTGCAGTGACTTACAGGCTTTATTCTAGCTGACTTCCAGTGAAAATCAAATTCAAGTATCAAAATAATTATGAAAATACTTATTTCCTGTTTTCTAACTTTGGAATTTGCATTAATGAGCAGACTGAATCTGAAACAAGTTTGCCTCTCTTCTGAGGACAAAATGGGCATAACTATTATTAATATCAGAGTAAAAAGAAAACTATTCTACTTGTTTTTATTTTTGGCTACTAAAAATACTTGACATTTGACTATCTAAGAAAGCATGTTCACTAAATCAGCACTAAATTAAGTCATGACATATTGTAGATGGGTCTGCATCTCTTGTGGGGACTTCTTTGCTTAAAATTTTGGAATTTTCTGGTCCATTTGATTGACACTGGCTGCAGTTTTTTATGGCCAAGTTTTCTTCTGAATTTGGAGAAATTTCTAGGAAGATTTTTTTGGAACTCTTGTTTTGATACTAAATAAAATTGGTCGTATACCTTTCAGTACCATGCTGCTAGTAATTACTGCTTTTAAAAAATGTTTTTGAACTGTTTTTTTTTTTTTTTTAATAATTATTATATTTCTGATTTATTTAAATTGATTAACTCTGGATGCCCCATCCCTGAGTGTTCAAGGCTAGGTTGGGTTAGCCTTTGAGCAATGTGATCTAGTGAGAGGTGTTCCTGCTCACAGCCAGAGTTTTGGAACTAGGTGATCTTCAAGCTCTCTTCCAAACCATGAAATTTAGCATTAGCATGTTATCCTGTATGGTTGTAAGGAATGCGGGCTAGGGTTGTATATTGCACACTTAATTACAGAAGTCAGGAATCATTTTATAGAGTGATTTGGTCTTTACATTTTATATTCTTATAGTAGTTTTGAGGTTATTTTTGCTTATACGTACTATTTTTTTAAGAGAAGGCAAAAGAAAAGTGGTGTCTGAGTGGTGTCTGTGTAGTTTTATCAGTTGAACTACATTTTCCAAACTAATTTTACTATGGGAGTCAGTGTTAGAAGGTGACTGGGATACCTTATGTGGTGGGTTTAGGTTTCTCCTTTGCCAAAGGAATGTTTGGATTCAGGAATTTGGTCTCCAGCTTCTGAAGGGAGTGTGTTGTAATTTCCTTTTCTGGTCTTGGGCTCAGACTTTTCTGAATTTCAATTAACCCATTTGAGTGTTACTTCTTACCCAAAAGTCTTTTCCCTTTGTCATTCTCTACATGAGTGATTCAATGAAATAATCAATATTTTCTTTCACTATGCTGTTTCTTTCCCTAGCTCCAAAGCTTGCTTTGCCTTTAAAGCCTGAAGCGTACAAAATGCTTAGCATGAAGGATCTTCTCTCAGGACTTGCAGTTGATTGATATTTCTAATAGATGGGCACTTTTAAAGATCAAGAGACATAAGGCATGACATTGTGGATGCTGTCTGATTACTTCTTCCCCTGAAACAGGGGTCACTGGAGTGTTTCAAATGTAGCTCCCAGTTTTACTTCTTAACATAAAGGCTTCTTTTCTTAATTTTGTTTCATTTGTTTCTTGGAACTGGGTGAACCATTTCAGCAGAAATGTAAAAAAAAAAAAAAAAAATCAATGTTTGAGCCTTACATGTACAATGCAGAGTTTTTGCCTAACTAATTGAAGTATGGCAAATTTATCAACCACTGAAAGAAAATATCATCTCATAATGAAAGCATTGAAAAACTTTGATTAGTGAAGTGGTTAATACCACCTGTGGTTAATTACTGAAGAGTATCTTGGTGTAAGATGAGGACACAAGATGATTTTTGTAAAACCATGGCTTTTAGATAGTAATCTGCTTAATGAAGTAGGTGCTACTTTATTAGAAAGGTGTAGTATGTAAATAAGAGCAACAAAAAGATATCTGTGCATTCTGTAACATAAATTTAAATACAAACGAACAGGAACTCAAGAGCTTGCAGGAAGAGCAGAGATTTTTATGTTTTTGTAGTCATATTTGAAGTTAATCAGTCTGTTTTGGTTATTTTTAATTCAAAGCCAGAGTACACATAACAAACTGTGACCTGAAAAAGTACCCTGTGAATTTTGGTACGCAAGACAGCACATTGTTTTTTTGCTATCTCTGGGAGTCATGCAGCTAAAACATCCAGCTTTAGTTTTGATGACAAGAGTGCCTAGCAGGGTTAGGGGATGTTTTGTAGTGTTTGATGATAGTTGTCCAGATGCTGATTAAATTTTAGTAAAGCTCTAGAAAAATGTGTCTCCTTTCTGAGATATTCTGAGAATTATTTCCCTTTCTGATTAGGCTGTGAGTTGAGGCAGAAGGCTCATGACGTAATAGTTAGGCATTTTAAACAGCAGAGCAAGCTTTAATGTACAGTGTCAGAAAAGGAATTTTCCATTCTTGAGTACATGCTATGCAAAGATTGCAGTTTTGGGAGGAAAGCAGAAACACCTTATGACCTCCAGCATATTGAGGGGTTTGGTTTTGAGGTTTTTTTCTTCTTTAAAAAAAGTGACAGTTCAAAGGCATTTTGTTCTTATCTGATTTATGTTCACAGATCCATTTCCTGAACTGACCAAAAATCTGATGATAGATGCCAGGTTTCAAAGTTGCGTATTAAAATTAAATCTTGAAGTTCATAACCTTTGCTTACTGAATGCTGGAGCTCATTCTCAAAGGAATGGGGAAAAACCCAAACCTGTAAGCTGTTACCTAAGTTATTGCACCTCAGTAATGCAGTGCAGGTTGTGCACATGAGATGGGACTTCACCTCAAGACAAGAAGAGACCAAGGTTTTTAATGGGATATTGAGGATGAAGTGGCAATAAGAGAAGGGATTGTGCAGGGTCTTGAGTGTTACTGCCAAGGTTGCAGTCAACATAAATTGGCAGGTTTTTTAATCCTGATGTGACAATTGACACAAGCTTCCAGTTTACTTAGAAGTATGTTGAAAATCTAGTATGCTGCTGGAGAACAGCCAAAGTTTTATTTAAAAACTGACAAAATATATTTCACTCAAAGAAATTGGAACACAGATTGAAATTCAATGGATTTTTAATCTTAAACTTGAAGACTTGACCATGTTTGAAATAGTAGTAATAGTTTCTAAGCTTTCAGTAGTATGTCTTGGAACTTTTTTCTTATGTTTGCTCTTGCTTGGTGGCTTGTTGTTTGTTTTTGCGGGTTTTTTTGGAAAGATACTTGCTCAGTGCAGAAGAAGTTATTGGCTCAGTGTCAGTGTACTTGGAAGAAAGCAGATCAGAAATAATGCTGGACTGTGAACTGATGGACCCTTTTAGTATGTTGTCCATTCACAGTTTCTGGAGAAACAGAAAACTACATTGGGATTCAAACCCAAAAACTTGAGTTGCATGGTGGCAGAGTAAATCATAGGATCTATAATCTATCAAGTTGTTAATTAGTCACAGGGCAACTGAACAATGAAAGTTTTGAGTGATACCATTCAGGTTAAGTACAGGAAAAAAATGGGGTTTGTTTTGTATTGCACTGTGTTTGCAGGATACTCAAATGAAAATATGTGGCTTTGTTGATAGTTAAACACAGCTTTGAATCCCTGTTTTTCATGATCATAAGATTGTTTATATAAGATATGAGATCAAGTCCTACTCTGAAATAGTACAGTATTTTCATTTATCAGTTAAACTCCAGATGACTTTTGAGATTATAGTGGATAGTGTTGAAATTCTTCAGTCATTTACAGTTTATCCCATTTATTTTTTTAAAGGACTTAGCTATAGCTTCAGTAGCTCTGGAAAAAAAAAATTACTGAGATTACTTAGATGCAAGTTATAATTAAACTATTACACTTAATGTCATATCTCTGTGATTTTGAATACTGTATTATTTCCTGTGCTTTTTAGTCTTATGCTGAGTGTCACAGTAGTAAAGCTTTCTTTGTCTGGCCTTCTCTGTGGTGTAGAAAAATTCTTAAAACTATCCATTCTCTTCATAAGGAGAGAAACCCTTTAGCAGTTAGAAAAAACTCCTTAAAATCTTTAGGGTTGAAACCAAAATTGCATTTACTTTTTAGTTTGGATTCCCTGCTTTTGTTATTACTGTACAGTATTTTTATTTCCTTCTCAAAGAGTGTGTCTGGTGTGTAAATATATCTGAATCAAAACCCGTTTTTAATGAAAACAAAAGATTGAACAACCTGTTCTAGTGGAAGGGTGTCTGAGCCCATAGCAGGGGGAGGAACTAGCCCTTCCAGCCCAAACTGTTCTATGATTGTGTGATGTGCTGTGCACTAGGTAGGAAATGCTTTAAAGTTTTTTGGTGCTAAGGGTATAACAAGCCTCAGTGACTATTTCTCCCAAGATACTCCTCTTGCTTGGGGTTGCTTTTGGGTGGAGACCTGAGGGTGTGCAGCAACACTGGAGGCAATTATACAAGATGACAATAGCAGCAACTTGTGGTTATCTCTGTGGCTGTATCAGTTTTGTGCTCATAATTCTCACAAGGAACACTTCCTACGGGAGGCTGCGTCACACTCCTCTATGGCCTCTGTTGTAACCTGGCTGGAGCCAGCTTGTGACTCCTTGAGTGTGGGATTTGTATCAGGGCAGTTTCTGGTTGCTTGGTAGTTTCAGAGGGAAAGATTTGCAGGAAATAAATGTGGGTAATACATTTGCAAATGTGAAGAGCTCTTAACATGCAGGTCATGAACAATAATGATGTATTGACCACCCCACTAATGAGGAAAACATCTTGGTTTTGCCAATCAAAGATTTCCATTAAGGGCTAGACATATTTTTTCCTGATTTGTGGCAGTCTCTGTATAATGATTGTTGCAGAAACATCTCTGTATATTCTCAGAGAGCAGCTTCTAATTTGTTCCACATTTAAAATTTCATACATTTAGAGACAACCAGTAATCTTAAGTCTAAAAGAACTATGGTGGTTCACAGAGGGAAGAAATGGTTATGGGGTACTCTGGAAAAGTTAGGAGAACAGTAATTTCAGTTGAAGATATGTCGCCTTGGAAGATTTCTGTTTGTTTTATTTAGGTGTGCATTAATGGATTCACTGCAAGTAAGGAGAAAATTTGGGACTTATTTTTATTTAGTCATAAGTTCATGTACCTTTGTTTTGCCACAACTTGGCCTTGGTATTCTGAGATTTTGCAAAAACAGTATTTCTCAGCTTTAGTTAGGGATTGGAGTTAAAATTGCCTCATGAAGCTTTAAAGTTTTCAGCTGAAATTCTCTTATTTCATAAATGATAACTGATAGAGTCTGTGATGAGCCTCTGTCAATATGTGTTGACAAAATGGTGATTTATCTACTGTCCAGTCCAAACCAGCCTGATAAGTTAGCAGTGCTTTCCAGTCAGTAATATTTGCTTTTTATTTTTGATAACTATAATAAATAGCAATACAGATTTGTACCAATTAATTGCATTTTTCAAAAGCTTCTGCTTGACTTTGGGTTGTAAGTATACTCAAAATACTCTTATTATTTTATACTCTTAGTGTTCCACATATAATGTTATGATGAATATTGCAGGCTAATTGGTACCACACAATTTAAGGATTTTTATATATTGCCTTTATTTCTTTTCCTTCATCATTCAATGTTTGTTTTTGTCTTCAGAGTTAGACCTGTGTTGTTTTTGTAGCTCCTTCGTTTGAGATTGCCATCCTATGAATATCTGTTCTACAGATTCAGTCTTCTGCTACTGTTTTTCGAAACCTATTTAGTCCTGGAAACAACATCTGTTGCTCTTGACTGTCACAATGTTGCTTAGAGACATCATGACCTTATACCTCTTTCTTAAAATGCCTTACCTGTAGTTGTAGACAGTATCCTCTACTTATAAATCAAAGAAGAAATTATTTTGTCCTTGACTTGCTAACATGCATTTTGTAGTAGCTGCTGTACAGCTAGCTTAATGGACTCTGTTACAGATGGATTTCCTCCATCTCCCTGCTTAGCATCATGAGGCAGGGATATTGTCTGGATGGGCATGTCTGCTGTATCTAGGAACATGAGCACAGCTGTACTGTGTAGGGACAAAGTCTATTGGACCTAGTTTCCTGTTTGTGGAAGTAGCTGAGGAATAGTTCTGATAATAATTACTAAGGAATATACTAAGAAGCAGAAGAAGTATGGTGTAGTTTTAAAATTATTTCCCTTTCTTTCACTTTTGATACAGTTTTTTAGTGGAAAGGTAAGGATGTCTAAATTATTTGTGTTTAAGTTAATTAGCAAATAAATGGCAGGACAGATTTTTTTTTTTAACTCACTGTATTTTTGAACTTTTGCCTTCCTCGGTATCTACTAGCAACATTTCCTACCTGCTTTTAGGAAAGTGATGTGATTTTACACAGCTGTAACTATCTTTTTTTTAAAATTCTGAGAAATAACTGGCCCTCTTGATTTTGTGGATTCAAAATAGTGTGCTGCAGCCTATTATATAATAATTCTTCTTGCTGCATCTTTTCTAAGCTCAAGTCTGTCCTGATTAAATTCTCTTCATGAAGATTTTGGGTCAGTATCTCTGACTAGCCTGTTCTGCACTCTTACATTCTGAATTCTGCTGGATTCTAGTTTGGATGGGATTACATGAAACTTTCAGTTTACAATAACATAGGGCATTGAATGATACAGGACCATCATACGAGTGAAAAAGAGCAAGCTATTCCCTTTCTGGTCATTCCAGATGTTTTATTTACTTGTTTGGGGTGACCACTGAACTGCTGTTCTCAGAGCACATGATGCAAGTGATGATCTCTGGCATGCTCGGATCTTGCCTTGGGTCGTGTTTGTTGTGTGTGTGCGTGTGGAGTTTTGTGTGTCTGTTCCCTTATTTACAGTGACTTTAAGCAGTTCAGTCTTCGTTGCATGGCTCTTTGCAGCCAGTGCAGCTTTGACTAAGCCAAGTAGTTTTACATTACTGACAAACTTTGTTCATGCTCTTGCAGATCAATTTAAAAAAAACCCAAAACTAAAAACAGCATTAACAAAACCCAGAACCAAAACTCCCTGAAAGCAGAAATACTCAACAGCACAATCCATAGTGTAGATGCCAGTGAGGTGCTTTTGGTATCCTTTCAGGATTGTGAAACTGGCCATTTTATTTCTGTCACTTGTTTTCTCCTGACTGGGCTTTTAGAGAGGAATTATTTTTTAATCCTGTGACAGCATAGTTTCTTGTAAAACTTTTAGTGAGAAACACTATCAAAAAAGTAAGAGACCTTCTCTGGGGAGAAAAAAAAGTACAGTGTATTGTTCAGATAATTCTTTCTGTTGAGTTGCAAAGAATGTGACTCAAGTACAAGACAGAAGCCTGCAGGAGTCACCCTTTGCTGTTGACTCCTGTGTTTTACTAATGCCACATCTTCTGCAGTGTGTAACTTGGTGGGAACTAGTAGTAGTGGGCCTGCCTTCATTTTCTCCACACTTTTGTGGGGCTAGTGTAGCCATTAATGTATTGCTTCATTTGGTGAAGTAGCAAGGTTGTTTTAAATGAGGGATCATACTCTGCAGTAGAAGTTCCTTTAAAACGTAGCCTGGTCTTGATATTTTGAAGGCTGTGGTGGGATTTTTTTTTCTTTCCTCTTACTGTTGCATCAGTTTGTGACTGTTCTTCTGACTCTCCAATTTGTAATAAATTACTCTGTTTTATGGGAATTTCTGGGTTTGTCTCTGAAACTTTTTTTCTTTACAATTTTACAGAATGCTCCATTTAACTGTTAGTGGCAATGCAGCATCTTGCTGGGTGTGTTTATTGCATGTAAATTGTTAGGATCTGCAGAGATTTTTAATGCAAATCTAAATTATTTATTTTGACTTCTCAGGTCAAATACTGAGGCTCCTCTCTTGATCTCCAAAGTTCTCTAGTTCAGTGCTTGACATGTGTTAGAATAGCAGCATTGTGACTTTAAGGGAGCAGGAAAGACTATATGCAAAATGAAGTTGCATGGTCCTGATGATTTTAGAGAATGACCTGAAATAAAACCTGTCTTGAAGTGTGAGTGATGGGTTTGTGTTCACAGATGCCTGGCCAAAGCAGATTTTACAACCAGCTGTATTTTCATTTTGTAAGTGCTCCTATACCTTGTTTATAAGACATAAGCCTAATCCATTTTATGATCAGGGATATTTATCAGCAAAATTTGAGTATGCTTTACTTCAGAGTTTGAGGCTTTTGAGTGTGTAGTCTCATGGAATAACAGACCATAGCCTGGTTGATTTTATTATTTTTTTAAATAAATTATGAAGTATTATTTATTGCTAAATTGGATAATTGACCTTGTCTTTCTAGGAGGAAGCTGTTGCTCAGTAAGATGTATTTGTTAGACTTCAGTCCTGGATTTGGTGGACAGTCCTGTCCTAAAAGCTTTTTCAAATCATATTCTGATTCTGAGGCTTGACATTTGATAATTGCTGGGTCCAAACCCACTGGCATGTATTGATAATGCTTCCTGTGTTTCTTCAGCATGTTCATTTTCTGTCTGTGTTGTACAATTGCATGGCTATATTTGTTTTCTTTCATTTCTCTGAGTACTTGGACAACATAATTCACTTATCTGGCATTGATTGGGTAGGAACATCATTTGGTTTTCTCATGTGAAGGAAGCAGCCTGTCTTTTGTTCAGCCTTAAAGCCAGAGTTACAATGTTGCTTCCCTTATTTGAAGAAGAATTCTGAGCTGTGAGTGAGCTTTTTGAAATGACAAGTCTTTGCATAATTATGTTGTGTTTTTTTTCAAGGCAAGTTGTGGCAAAATAGAGATTATTGGAAAATAAGGACATGTGAGGTTATGCTGTGAACTAGGTATTACCCGGGGGCCCGAATCCAGTTTCAGGATTTGTTAAAAAACCCCCACTTCTTTCTTTGACTCTCATTTTGGCAAAAGAAATTTCACTGTAAGATTCAGACATTCTTTGTAATCTCCTTTTTTTTGTTATTTTGTCACACCCTTGTTCATGAACTCAGCTGTGCTTAGGAGAAAATATCACTGCTCCCAACCTACTGTGTGGGCTGGCTGGTTGGAGAATTCTGTACGCTGGCATCTTAGCTGATTTACTGTAAGTGGGCTGATTAGCCACGAGGTGCCATACCGCTGTGTTTGTGTGTAGGGAAGCTACATATGGGTAACACTGAGTCGCTTGCAGCTTTGTTTCTGTGCACTGATTTGTTGTAGTTAAATATAAGGAGGTAATAGTTGTGAAACAAAGCTTGAAATAAAATGCGGAAACATAGGTAGGATAACTATTCTGTGAACTGCTCAGCTTCTGGTCAGCATTTCTGGATGTTTTTAAAATATCATACTAGCTTAGATTTGTTTTGCTATTAAATAACTGATAACTGATTTTTTTTTTTCTGGAGAGTCTTAGTAACGATTAATTGCTGGAAGATTTGGGCTTTTTAATCCTTTCATGCAGAGAGACTTAACAAGCTAAGTATTCTGGTACTGTTGAAGAAAGAATAGAGCAGCAGTTTGTTATTACTGTGACTGAGGTAAATTGGGCTGTCTTAAGGATGTCATTATAAATCCACTGTCTTTTGGTATTTGATTTTCCCCCCCCTATTTGAAAGACAGAAAAAACTTTTCAAGAATTTTTGAGTTGCAGGACCTCTCTTCTGTAACTGAGACAAGCACTAAAAATCTCTTACTAGCAACATTTGCATATCAGTATGTTCATTAAAAGACAGAAATTCAATCTCCAGCCTTATCATTTAACTGTTTTGTACCATATGTAGTCAATTAAAAAAAAGGTAAGAAAATATTGTTTGCTTTTTTTTTATCTATATAAATAAATGGAAGTGAGCATAATAGCAGCCAAAGGAAACATTCCTCTGTGATTGCAGCAAGGTTTGTCCAAAATAATAGGGTTTGTATTTTGTAAATGTTTGGTTTGCCTCTGATGTTTAACATTTTAGGCTCTTTAATGTATGTGGGTGCATACCAGGCTAAGTGTAAAATTTCAAAAGCCATTGGTGGAAGTCTTGTAAGACGAGACCACCTGCTGTGTTTGCTCGGCTGTTTCAATTGCTCTGTTATGCAATTTCTTCTGTTGCAAGTTGAGGAAGACGGAGGAGACCACTCGGTTAAAGTATTACTTGGCCTTAAGTGTTTGTGCTGGTCACCATTTTCCTCATTTGGGAACAAAAAAAAATTTATGCAGATGATTTCTTAGTCTTTTGGATCCACAAAATGATGGATACTTCTTTATGTGCATCCAACCAGCTGGTGTTTTGTGCAGATTTATTCTCAGGTTTTAACACTGAGGTAGCTGTTGAGGCTGTGTATGAAGCTAGCTCTGTCACTCTAGTCATAGCTAGTTAATGAAAATTCTTAAGAATAATGAATTCTTCAGGCTTTGTAAGTGTCTTTATGTAAGTATTCTTGCAGGAATAATGGGCATGTTGTTATCAGTCTTTAGGTAAACCATGCACAGCTGTATGGTAAATAGTAATAATTATGGCAAAAAAAGCATTTGAGTCAGCACAGGAGAAGATTAAAAAAATTCCTTTGTGTTGAGTGAGAAACTTTAATTCAAAGGACTTGTCTTGTACTCAGTGGACAATACTCATCAGCATACCTCTAGTTTCACAAACAGCCTTATGTACCTGGGGAAGAAAATCAGATTTGTGAACATAATCCAAATTATTTCATTTTCTCTGTACTTTAGCGTGTCTGTGACTGTTGACTAAATCAAAAGTGTAGTCAAATGAGAACCTCCAGAGTTCATTAGCAAAATTAGGTTTTAGACTTTGTCCAGTCCTTCTTTGTAAAAGAAGGCCCCTCAAACCTTTGTAAGCCCTGATACAGGATGACTCATTGATGTTTGAGCCATTAAAAAAAGCTTTTTTCTAGCAACATTTCAAACAAAAGCTGCCACAAGAAGCTGTTCTAAGGGGTAAGGTGGTGTCAGTGTGGGAGATGTAGAAATTATCCTATGGGAACTGCTGCGTGCCCTCTTAGCTGCAGTTAATGCTGGGCAAATACTACCAGTTGATGAAATTTGCCCATTAGAAGATGTAGTGAGGAAATCAGGCTTTGATACAACTTAGTGTTATGATAAATCACAGGCCATGTAATGCCATTTTAGAGGCAACTTGAATGTGTTCTGCCATCTGGGTCTGTCACCGTGTAAGGTCCTGGTAATAAAAGCACTGTGCTGAGCACTTACTCAGCAATGGAAGAGCATGGGTAAAGGGAGCATAAAACTTCTTTGCAAGAAGCCCCGTGGATGCTTACTGTTGAGAATCCTTATAGGTTTAAAGGTTTTATTTTGTCCAACTTTGAACTGGGTTTATGTAGGAATAATGGTTTGAATAAATCCATCTTGAATCAAAAAAACTAACAGATTTAAGTAAGAGGCATCTTCAGTTTTCACAAAGAAAGCATCTGTAGCTTATATTTTTTCACATTCAAAATAATACTGCCTAGTTAGACTGGATTTCTTTTGCAACATTAGTCAGAAAATACTCTAGTGGTTAATGATATGGGCCAGTGCTAGGATGGGTGATTTAAAAGCTATTAGCTTGTACATTCCTGGTTGTCTTTTCATAATTTTCATCACTCCTTATATTTAAAAATCTATCTGAAAATGGACAATAAAAGCTGAGATGATGTTCAGGTTTTAATGGCAGGAATGGAAGTGTTAATCTTTCACAGAGTTAATGTTAGTTTAGTTTTGTGGGGTTTTTTCTTTTTTTTTCCCCCTGTTTTTTTCTGAGTGTTTTCATTCTTCAGCTCTTAGTGGTAGTCAATCCATGTCCTTTCTACCCCAGCCCCCAACTCCAACACTGAAACAGCTCAAGGTCAAGAATTTGGCTGTTAAAGGAAACTGTTTTGTTTTGCATTAAGATTAATGGAGCTTTAAACTAAGTAGGAGAGAAGAATTGTTCTGCTGAAATTATTAAACACATCCACCCTTTTCAGCCGACAGGCTTTTGTCCTCAGTAGTGCTGAAAATAAGTTTTTAACAGATTGCTCAAGCAGCAAGATATTCAGTGTGAGTGTGTAATTCCATTTTTAAATGAAAGGTGGTATTTAATATGTGTAAATGTGCAATCACAATTAAAACTTAAGTAAACCCTAGTCCCTAGTAGTGCTCAGTAGATCATTCAGTTAAAAATAACCTAAAATTATAGTCCTATGCCTTTGTCCATGTGTATGCTTTTGTCTGATTGCTCTAACAATGAGATACTTGAAAATGTGAACCATAGTATGATTTGATGGAAGCATGGAGAGGGAATGCAGGGAACAGCCTCTGAGCCTTCCTTGTCTATTAAAAAGACATAATGGTTCCCACCTTTTGCTCTAAACATGTTCAGGAATCCTTTTGGGAGCAATGTGGCATCTGCTTAAGTAATTCTGGAATAGAAAAATCTCAAAGTAAAAATCAAGCAGGGCAGTTTTGTCACCAGCACATTTTTCATTTATATTGACTTCTTTTTATTCCCCCTCACCTTGTAGACACACCTTGGTGGGCATTTTGTCTGGCTAGTACAAGTCTTGAGAAGCATGGGCAGCAGCCTGGCTCATGCCCTCTGTTTAATTCTGTGTACAGTACTGGAAGTAAAATACAGTATTGTCAGTCTGTTCTGGCTAACCCAGTATAACTTTGGCTGACTACTACAGGCAATAACTTGCTAGCCTTCCTGGTGAGTAGGAGTTCACTGCATGTGTGCTGACCACAGAAGCATCCACTGTCATTTTTCACTGAGAGTGAAAGAGATGCAGTCCAGAGATGAAATGTTAATGTTTCTGCCATATACTTCCAAATTCTTGAGGACTTTTTTAGTCAGCTCACTTTCATTAATTGCTGACTGAAATGTTAACATCATCCTCTGCTGTGCAGTACTTTGGAACTATAGTTACTTATTTCCATTTTCTTCCTTTGAGACAGGTGATAACCTTAGTGAGTATAAGGCAAAGACCAACTATTGGGGGTTTTTCCTGCACTAAAGTTTGCTAAAGAAAATAAATCAAATCTGAATTTGTACAGGAATGTTTGCCTTGCATTCCACACACTGAGTCAATTTATCTCAGGGGCTCTCTTTTTCCTCCTTCCCACTCTCTTTAAAGGCTTGGTGACTGGAAAAAAAGGGAGGGGTGTATGGTAGATTGTAAAAAGAGATTTTTGTAGCCACTGGTGCCAGGAATCATCAAGGAATGCTTAAGTAGTGCCTCTTGTGACAGCATCCAGTCTATTGGAAAAGCATCATGTGCCATCTGGCTTCGATTTTGACTTAATTAAATGCATGCAGCCGTCTTTAAGAACTCGGCTAAGATTCAGCTGTCTTGACATTTTGTAAAGAGCTAAGATTTTTGTTGGGGAAGCTGCAATAGTCACCTGATTTATGTTGTTTAGTTCCCTTTCAGTGTGGTCCATCCAGTTGGCTGATATTTGAGTGACAATTCTGTTTAAATAAACTCTTAAGACTTGCTGACTCTTGGAAGTCTAATTCAGAAGGGGTTTTCCACTCTAGATTCTGGGATTTTTCTTAGAACTGCAGTTACTGTGGAATTTTTTAATAGCGAGAGGAGTTTCTTAAGTTCAGCCAAGTCATTTGTCTGGGAAAAAGGCAAGCTGCTTTGTAGAAGTTTGGTTACTCCACCCAACGACTCTGTATCAATGAGATTTTAGCTTTATGTGGAGATGGGGGTAGGAGCAGAATGTGTTCTTTGCTGTTAGCCACTTATTCTTAAGGCAGAGAATAGCAAGGAGCTACTTTTCATGGGCAAGCAAATTATTTTGCAATCACGAGAACCTGTTGTTTTAATTACCTGTCATTTCATCTTGCATCTTCAACAGCAGCTTACCTATGTGGATGAAGGATGTGGAAAAAAAACTGATGCAAACTTCTACCCATGCAGTTGTAATTAAAAAAACATACTTTCATTGTTCTGAGTGCTAGGTATCTTCATTTTTGAGGATTTATCACTCTGATCTTTAAAATATAAAAAAAAATCCAGGGAAAGCAATTGCACAGAAATAGTAGCTTTATTTAGCATCTAGGTGAGATGAACAAATTCAAATCAAATTGGCCTTTTCATTCCTGCATCGAGTTTTACCAAGTTGACTAGTGACTGTTTATTTAAAACAAGTCTTCTGCCATAGTCAAGTTTTATCTTTTTCATCCAGCTACGAAGGATTTCCCCATTTTTTCCCTTTTTTCATCACTGGAAACGTTATATTCTTGGAAGACCCTTCAGGAAGAGGGAGTATTTTAATAGTTATATGTGCAGTATAATCTGGCCCTTTTCTAGTTCTATATTGCAAGAAATGTTTTCGCTTTTTAATCTTTCTAGGTCTCTTATTTTTAGCAAGTTATCGTTGGCCCAGTGCCATCCATTGTATGAATGGAATTCTACAGTTCTCATTAGGAACATCAGTTTGCTTAGACCTCTTTAGCTGATTCACTAAGTACAATATCCAGATCCCTCCTGCTGTGTCTTAGCAGCTGTGCTGCAGGCTTGGGTTGAATGTAGCCCCCTGCCCCCCAGGCCCCCTAACCTATAATAGGCACTCTGGCCTGCTTGTTGAAGAAAGAAGCTTTAGGAGCTGCTTAGCTTATCTTCACATCTCCATTTCCCTGTACCCACTCATGTTTGAAATCAGGATTGATGAAAAATTTGCTATTTTGACATCCTTGGTGATTGGCTCACTATCTGTAGGAGAAAAATACCATTGTGTGATAGCTGTCAAATTTCTTCATGTAATGCTGCTAAACATGTTTTAAACCTGCACTTGAGAGCCCTGTTCCCAAGGGTGAGCAACTGCTGAACTTCTGCTTTCATACATGTTGAGTTCTTGGCCTCTGTTTGCAGGTGGCTGAATGAGGTTGCAAATAATGTTTCTTGCAAAGGAAGCACTTACTAGTGACAAGGAAGGACATCTTCCTTCTAATGTTAATCTGATTACTGAGGACTAATTGACTCAAAGCAGTTGAGTATCAAGCAGCTTTAGTTTCTTATTGTCCACCTGTACATGTAAGCATCAAGACAAGACTATGCATTTTTTAAACTTGAATTGCTTGGATTTATTTAGTAAAAACTAGTATGCATTGTTTGTGCGTTGTTATTTATATTTACTGTTAAGTTAAATACTTGAGTTGAGAAGCCCTCCTGAACTTTCTTCTTGTTGGATATGAATTGTTTATCAGAGCATGAGTCTCCTTCCCTGCATTTAGATTGTTTTGCTCGTGTTTGTTGTTTAGTGGGAGCATCATCTCTCTTGGCTTGAGGGTGGCACTCTTGTACAGGTACTTATATGCACTTTTATGAAAGCAGTTGTTTACATTGCCCTAGTTTTGGAGGCATTTTAGAGGTGATGTAATATATGCAAACAGTGTTGATAGCTTTACTTCCCTTGAAACAAGTAAGCAAGGCAGTGGAAGCTGGGGTGTTGGAAGTAAATCCCCTTCAGGAAAGCTGTCTGATTGTTCTGCCTGTTTCCTATCTGTCCACATTTGTTTGAAGGAGACTGTAAGAGAGAAACTCAAGCCAGAATTAGGTTGGGATAAGACTAGAGGAAATTATTCAAGCTAGCAACTATTGCTCAGTTGAATTGAAGTTGGCCACAAATTTCTTTGGCACCTCCTGTGAGGTGGGATTGTAGGGTATCCCCTGAAAACCCCCAAAAAACTACAGAGATGCCTGAAAATGTCTCCAGGTGAGGAGTCCCTGATCTGTAGTGGATCCATGTTTGGGAGCCTGTCACAGCTGGTGGGAGTAGCAGAGGAAGCTTTGCAGTTGACTATACAGAAGGTCTGACAGGTGAATCTCTTCACTGATTTATGTGTAGAGTAAGTCAAGATGGGTGTAAAGCAACTGAAAGCACCATTTCTTAGAGTAATATTCCCTCTCTACACCTCTATTTGTACATTGCTGTTGTATGAAAGGTAGGAGCATACCTTCTCTGACCTCTCAATGAGTTATTTGTACTTCACCCACAGTTTTAATTTCGGTTTCCTGCTATTTCTAAGGTTTAGCAAAAATGTTAGCTTGTACTGTACTTAGCTTGTAGTGGATGCTTCCTATAAAGGACTGAACCAGTGTTCAGAATTCAGATGAATCAATGCATTTTCTTGTGCCCTTCAATTCTAATTTCTCATTGTCATTTCTAAGTCACATTCAGCTATGCTGTGCATAGCAGGTTTTGGTGTTTGACTGAGTGTCTAAAAGACCCTGGTGCAAGCTTTTCATTGTTTGTATAGTTAACTGTTGGTCTGTGTTTCTTATCTCTGGTGGAACTGACTTTTGAACCTGAAGATACTTCTGCTGTTTCAGTTTGCTACACTTGAGGGAAAATTTTACAAAATGGGAGAGAAGGACCCCCCCAGGTGAAGATATTCACATTAAAGTAATCTCCGTTACTCCTTTACATTGCAAATTGTGAAACAAACAATTACTTAGAGGAGAGAGTTCTGGCCTAATAAACAAAGAATAGAAAAACATTGGGCCTCAAAGTCCAGGACCCTGACCACTACAAAAACTGAGGAGGAAAAGAGCTTTTCTAGGATTACTGATCTACTTTCATACATTGTAATTGCTTGTGTGAGAATTTAAAAGATGTACGTTGACTACAGTTTAAATTTTATTCAGAACATCAGCACTGCATCTTGTATTGCAACAACTGTGCCTTGCACTAAGAAGAAATTTAATGAATGTCTTTTGTGAGGTACAGTTCACTTGGTTGTGATTTTTAAAAGCACTGATTGGAAGACACAAAACACTTACTGAAAACTGGAAGTTCAACTTAGGTGGAGGTTGAAAACAGGAAAGAAAAAACCCTTTTTCTCTCTACTTTTTCATTTGACTGTGGGAAAAGAAAGAGCGGGTCAATGCTTCAATGAACATCAAGGAAAGCTTTTTGAATTAATTCTCAAATATTTCTTATTTTCAAATAATGTTTGCTTTTAGATATGTTTTCCAAGTAGAATCCTTTGAACAGCATTGGTTTTGTGCTTTTGCAGTTGTTGAGAATTTTAAAGACAATAAAACAGATTTCAAATCATTAGGGTTTTAATAAGCTTTTAATAAGGAGAATATCTCTGTGAGAAGACAAAGGTTAAAGCAAAGAAGTCTTATTTCTTGTTAAAATTTGGAGATTTAAATTTAAGAGAAGAATGAGGCTTCTGTTCAGTGTGGCTAGGCCTTGAATTTTCTGAGTTTTGTTGGTTGAAACCTGCCCTGTGACACAGGATTGCATGCATAGGATGCATGAAGATAGATTTTGGTCCATGGGCAGAACAGGAGGAGTGAACCATGTCACCTGCAGGATGTAGGTGCATTTGTTCTGGGCAGACAAGTCCTGAGGGTGTTTCTTACAGCACGGAGTACCACTCCAGCCCTTGCATCTTTTACAGGCTGGAATATAGGTAACTCTAACATGGTAAAAATATTTTTGTATGTACAAGGCAATGAGCACTTGGAAAGTGCAATCTCCTCTGAAACCATACAGCCTATATGCATGCTTTGTGGGTAGAAATCTGGGCTGCAATAAACTTCTTAAATAATGTTGCTCAGATGAGAGAGCAAAATATAGTACAGTGACAATAGCTGAGTGTGCATATAGAATGTAGACCCTCTTTTAAAATATGGGAGGGCTATGACCTTGCATTCCAGAGGAGATTAAGTAGAAAGCATCAGTAAAAGCCATCTGTAATCAGATTCTCTGCAGTTTTTCCTTTAGTGCTTTTGATCTGAGATGAAGCCAGTGAGTGATTTGAAAGTTGCTGTAGCAGAGCATGAAACTTCTGAGCTTCATGCATTTGGCACATGTTCAAATGGCTCTGTGTGGGGTCAGTTGTACTTCAACCTTGAGCTTCAGGCATGCTGCTAGAGAGTCCAAGCGCATTTATTTGTCCTCTACTTTCCTCAGTTAATATATTCTGTCTTAAAAGTGAAAATATTTAACAGAATGACTTTTTCAGTTTTTACACAAGTCAGATGTTAAATGTCATGATCCAGATAGCTTTCCTTTTTTTTAACCACTTCCAAATTAAATTCCAATATTTCAGTTTGGGAGCTGGCCAAAATTAAGGAGTTTCTTATCTAGCCTCGTCATTCTGCAGGCATTCCCTTAAAACTCTCCTTGAGTCCAGAGAAATGAACTGGTAAAGTCTTGCTGTGTCTCAACTCTGCCTGCCCTGCATCTTGGCAAATGAATTTAATAGAAATGTTCTTTAGCATTGAATATTTTGGCAATGGTCCTGTTTTGGTGTTGCTCAATGCAACAAAGAAATAGTAAATACATCACAGTATTGCTTTCATGCCAGTTAAAGCAATAACTATTTAATATTTGTGGTTGTGTCATACTAAGGGATATAGCTGGGCATCATAATCTGCAGCAGTGTTGTTTGTTTGTACAGTATGAACAATCTGAAAAACTTTTAAAAATAATTTAAAAAATATTTTGATTAGTGTTGGGTAGCAGTTGCCCTGAGTCTGAAAGAAAGCCTGTTAAATGTCAGCATGTTTAGGCATTGCCCTAAAGTAATTCCTTAAAGCTCTCAAATGTTGCCAATGTGTTCATTTAACAGAGAGGTGTTTTGTCTTTTCAGCTGCAGGACAGCTACTGATGAGTGCACCTCGCCTGATTTGGTTATTTTGCTTTCTTTCATTTTCCCCAGTTGATTCATTGATTTGGTTGTTTGGGGGTTTTTTGGAGGTTTTTGTGTTGGTTTTTTTTGGTGTTTGTTTTTGGGGGTTGTTTGTTTTTTTGGGTTTTTTGTTTTGTTTTTTTTTGGGGGGGTTGGTTTTTTGGGGTTTTTCGTTGTTTTTTGGGTGGGGTTTTTTTGTTGTTTTTTGGGGGTTTTTTTGTGGTTTTATGTTTTGGGTTGTTTTTGGTTTTTTCCTTGGCACAGTTCTCAAGTTCAAATGGGTGTACTGTCATGTTCATACTTTGCTATGTTTTTTCATGCCACAAAAAAGCTGGCTTTTTTTTTGTCTGCAGAGCTCTTTAAAATGCTCTTTTACCCTTCCCTGCTATTGACCAAGCAGACAGGCAGATTCTGAGGCTGCATTCTGTATTTGGTCCCTTCCACCTATCAGTTTGTTTAGCCTCTGGGATGTGATCATTGGCAGACAATCAAGCCAGTACAAACTGCTATAAACTTGTCAACTGCAAACCAGCAGAGAGAACACCTAACTCAAATTTTATACATTGTAACTTTGCCCTTCCCCTAGACAAGCTGCATATTTGATAAGCTTTGGAAAAAACATTTCAACACCATTAGCGTTGCAATGCTGTAAATATTTCAGTGCAATTTATACTTGAGATTCTTTAGATAAAGGTTATATTCAGTACTGTGCAGAGTAACAGTCCGGTGTAAAAACTTTATGCTTGAAAGCAAAGGACAGTGTCTTTATTTTAAAGTGAAAGAGAAAAACTGTGACATGATATGTTCTTTAGTTTTTCCACCTTGTAATTCCCTGATGCTAGAGCTGAGTGCTTCAGAAGGGGAATGGCTGGGCTGAGGTGTTTGTGAGTGCCCCACGATGGCACATGGCCACGTCTGGGACCAGTGCTGTGGCTGCACAAGCAGGAGCACAGCTGGGGAAGGCACCCACGTCCCCATGGGACCTCAGGGCTGCTCGGAGCAGCCTCTGCTGGCTCCCATGGGCTGGTGGGCAGGAGCTCTGCGAGGGAGGGGGCTGTGGCCAGGCCAGCAAACCTCACCACAGCCTCTCACTAGGGCCAGTTCAGCTTGGCTTTCTGATCCAGTGCCAGGAGACTGCTTAGAGTTGTACATTGACTGATGGAATTGCCCTTTGTTTTTGTGCCTTTGGTAACAGGGCAACATAACAATAAAGGAAAAACTGTCAGGTAAGGAAATATTTTTTATTTAGCATTCTTTTTCCATTTCCTCCCCTTATTAAATTGAAAAACTAACTTCTGGAACAGCTTACAGTGTTGTAGGTTATGGGTGATGCTACTCTGTGAAAGGAAGTTGTCTGTTGGGGTTTTGGAGTTAAGGTAACTTCTTCCACTGTGTTCTTCAGAAAATGGACCTGTTGCAAAATGAGGTTGCCTTAATGGTGCTTTTTCATTGTAAAATTTACTGTATTGAAAATATCTGTAATGTTGAAATTGACTGAAAAGTGACTTTTCCTGTTAGTTTCGTTTTGCATGGAGTTTGTGTGAATGATTTTTATATCAGCAAATGAGAAGCCTTTTTTTACTTGTCTTTTCTGGCAGACTAATTTTCTAAATGAATGGGGTTTTTTTCTGGCCCTGTGCTGCTTACATCTTAAATCCTCTTGACAAGCAGAGTAACAGTCGTGCTCCTTCTGCATATGTATGATTAAGAGGCTGATTATATTGCCTCCTAATCTAGATTATCATCTGAAGAAAAAAATGTGTTCCTTTTGCAAAAGGAATGGTGAAAGACAGAGGTGCAACATAATACCAGCATGGAGGAAAGCATTACCAATTAATAACTTTATCAGGAGAAACAGTATTGTGTTCCTTGTCACCAGTTTTTAAGTCGCACAATTTCTAAAACTCAGCCAAGTTTTCCTTGCTTGCACTTGACAGATGCTGTAAGAGTCCTGAAAATGCCCATTTGGTTTAGAGTGAAACAGGCAATGTTTTTATCCAGGTTTGAGTCTTAGTTTCCTGTTGGTGCAAAATTTTTAAATTACACTTTTACGCTTTAAGCCATTTTAGTGAGTACAGTAATTTC
>VRYO01002772.1:72418778-72538832 GCA_009812075.1 Sialia sialis
GATGTACGGCTTATATTCAGGTGCAGCTTATAATCGTGAAATTACTGTACATTGTAGCATTATTAAGTATACTTAGTATTAAGTAAACTTAGCAGTTTGTTCACTGTTTTGTGCTAAGATCTTGGAAAATTTATACTGAGGTAGTAAGCTGTAGTTGTGACACCAGATGATGCTGCACACTGTCTGGTACTGTATCTTTTAGAAGATCACTGTAGAGAATTTATCATGTCCAATAGAGTTTATGCTCAGTGTATTCTTCTGGGAATTTGCTTGCAGTGAAGTAATGAATTGGGAAAATTAGTGACATTTAATGCCACTCTAGTGATTCTGCCAGGTAGCACTGAGAGGGTGAACTCGCCTCTCTGAAGCAGAGTGAATACTCTTTGTAGAGAGTTGTTCCTGTTTTAGTCCCACAAAGTTGCTAATGAACATAACTGTGTGTTGGACCCCAAAAGTGTTTCATTCACTTTCATCCATAACAAAACTCTTCTAACTTAAAGGTCTTTTTATTGCATGTTGGGCCTCATGCATAAATAGGAAATATCACAGTTCCAATATGAAATGTAGTATAACAGTATTCCAGAATTAGTGTGGATATTTCTCTGAGTCACAGCCTTTAAACTTCATGGAAAAACCACTGTACTAAAAAAGTTCTAATATAGCAATCATAAAACTGAAGAATTGAAGGATTAAGTACTAAAAAGATAGTACTTTCAGAAAATTAATTCAAGTTTTGAAATTACCTTAAAATACAAATAATAATTATAGTGGATAACTGATAACAGAGGGAAGAGAAAGGAATTTGCATTTGAGATGAGAACTATGAATGCAGGACAGAAACTGGTGGTTTGGATAACCATATGGAAAATGAGGTTAAATTTTATCTGTAAACTTAAATTGGATGATGCCCAGACAAGGAAAAGCCTGTGACTGATAACAGTTATGGATCTGTTGTAGCTCTAAAATCCTGTATGTAGCCATCCTGTCTCTCCAAGTAACTAGCTAATATTTTGAAGTAAGAAAATTCCTGCATATTCTGTACAGGAGCATAAACCACTGGCTTAGAAAAGGAAGGAAGGAAGAGGTACTGTCTAGCAGATACCCCATGCTTGCTTTAACTGGTAGTGTCCATGCACTTGAGAGACCTTAATGAAATGTTTTTACTTAAGAGTTACTTCACGCAGCTCAGAAAACATGTGAACACAGCAGGAGTCTCCACAGCTTTCCTCAAATAATGAAATGGGAATTTCAGGTCTTTTACTGCAGAGTTATCTAACTTCCTGTACTTCAGTCTTAGTCATGCTCCGGAAACTCCCTAATATAAAAAGCTGCAGTTCTTCCCTCTCTTGAGTGGCTCAAGAGGTATCAACCTCAGCCCACATCAGCACAATATCACAGCTGCTAATATCTCTCTGTGTGTTGTGGACCTTGACCAACTTAGACTATTGCTAGCCCGTCTCTGCTTTCCTGCATCTTGGCAAGAATGAGGGAGGAAGCTGAGGGTTTTGGGATGGGCTGCTGAAAGGTACATCTGCACATCCATCAGACAAGAAAAATCCAAGAACACCCGTGCAACTTTCCTCCAAATTCCTGTCAGCTGCATGTCTTTGTTGTGTATCTGTGTAGTGCTTGCAAAGGTACAGACCCTTGTTTCTGAACCACGAGATTAATATAAACAGGAGGAACTGAGACATGGGAATTCAGGCTTCTCATAGTGCTTAACTGTTCTTGACGTAAAGAAACAAACAGCAACACAGGAAGTATAGGAGTAGCTGCCTGATAGAAACATGGTGGATTTGTACTGACTGACCTGCTTAGTGAAAGGCTTGCAATACAAACTTAATCTCAACAGTCCTTAATGACTCTTTTAATATTAAAAGCAAGCAAATAAAAGAAAGAGCTCCAAATCTACTTTTAGGGATACAATTTCTTTTATATGTTTAAAGGAGAGTTACAGTTATTAGTAAAGATAGCAAGGTTGGTCTTCAGGAGCTGAGATTGGACACATACTTCAAAATAATTCATTGAGTGCTCTTCAGGTCCATAGCTAGCTAAACAAAAAACTCTATAGAGGTTTACAAATTGGTCATTACAGTGTCTGATGTTTAGCTCTTCGAGTGGATATGCAGTTGTATAGCAATTAAGTGCTTGAAATAGGTAATCCGGAAACCTCCCTGCTAAGCATGGAGCTATTTCAATAAGTATCCCAATATGAAGATCTGTATAGAGAAACTGTCCAAATTCTCCCAGGTTAATTCAGAGGGGAGAATCAGCAAAAGGCTCTCCAGTTGCTGTCTTAGTGAGATTATCCACTTTCTTTTACTGTGATAAATAAAATATTATTAAAAGGTTTTTCTACAATTTAGAGTGTAAAAATTACTGAATTTGGAGATAATTTAAATACAGTGCAAACAAAATTTTTCAGTATGCTACTGTTGTTGCATGATGTAATATAGTGTGATTAAAATTTTTTGTCTTTCAGAAGACTAAATTGTTTGATGTTTTTACTTATGTTTTTCTTGGACTTAAGATGTAGCTAAATCTTGTAATACCCCTACTTTGCAGTTCAGTCTCAGCCTACATGCATAGCTCTTAAGCATAAAACAAAATCCAGGGATTTTGTCTAGGGAATTCTTTGTACTTCTACCTTTTGAAGAATCAGATCCCTGCTCAGAACATGCTTTAGGGGAAAGGTAGGTTGTGGTGACAAGCTTGAGAAGAAAAGGCAAGTTTTGAATCGAAGTACTGCTGAAAATGGGCAGGCTCTACAGATGACCATGTTGCTTTTCTCTGAAGATGTTCATAAGAACATGCCTGTGGAAAATGATTAGGACTATAAAACAGTAGATTAAAATACTGCTTTGCTCCCAGCTCTTGCATGCTTTGATGTTAGGCTTTTAAGATGTGTCTTCTCTGAAAGGAAAGCAGCAGTTACATGGCATTCATTAATAACACAGGATCTTGTGGATCCCACAAAATACTCAAATTCCTTAGCCCCATTACTGACTTGATTCAGGAGGTTAATACAGGCAGTCTTTAAATGGTCTGTCAGTTATCAAGATGAGCAAGTACAAAATCTCCTGTTCAGTGTGGTATTTGAACATTCAACCCCCTGCCAACACTGACATCCTAAACTGGTGTGCTCAGACATGAATTTTTCATGAGCGTGGTTGCATGCTGCTGGAGTAGCGGTCATGTTTGCTGGCATGGGCAGCAGTGGGAGACAAGAAACTCTGTATATGATGCTTGTGTGCACATGCAGTGGTCCCACCACCAATGTCAGGAAACAGAAGTGTAATTATAAACTTTCCCCTGTGTTGCAAAAATTACTGTACACACATTTTTCCCAAAATTCCACTCATACTTGAGTGCTGCACAGTGAAGTTGTGAATCGAGAGTGTCTTTAAATAAGTGCCTCTGCACAGATGACAGATACTTTTGCCAAAGAGAAATACAGATGTTTGTCAAACTGAGTAGTTTTGTCATAATTAAGTACACATTTTTTAATCTGGAAAAGCAGCTAATTGTGTGAGTAATGTTTTGATATGTCTTTATTTTTTAAGTCTTTGAAATAATGTGCCTGCTTCTAGAGCTAAATTGGGCCAGTAACATCTGTAATACAATAAAGCTTATGAAAAAAGGCCTGCAAAGTGAAGCCAATTTGGAAAACGGTTAGAGTTAGAGTAGTAAGCATAATGTAACTTCTGACTATAAGAATTCTTGAGTACTACATTATAATTTACTGTTAAATCTGTGAAGCTTTTTGAATCTTCTATTTGTGTAAATTTACAATCCACGGTGATTTTAGTGCATTAATTGATAATTCACAGCACAATCCTATAATTTCTTAAGAAAAAATATCCTTTGTCATTGACCCAGTGTAATTATCTTAATTGGTTAATTATCTCTCATTAATCCTAGGAAGAATTAAGCCGCTGAAATAGGGAAAAGGTGGCAGGATACAGAGATGCCAAAAATGGTTGCATATCTAATTACTATGGTAAATTTTTCATGAGGAAGGAGTTTCTTCTAATGTTCTGTGAGATACAAAGTAATGAGGTTTTTAGCACTGGTATGTAGGATAAACTACACAAAACAAAGAATTGGAAGTTATGAACAAATAGGCTTGTTTAGAACAAAGGAAAATTTATTTTAAAGAATATTTTAGGTTTGCTCAGGGAGGCAAGTTTGTTAGCCTTCTCTTTCTTTTTAAATTATTGTTGGCTTTGCTCAGTAGGTTTTGGGTTTTTTTTTGTTGGATCTGAAATATATGGTAATAGTGTACTGATGGATAGGGGAAAAAGGGCAGGGATGCCATAATGTGATTGATGCCTGAAAAGTAAATTGCTACAGATTAGCTCCTCTCCACAGAACTGATTTTTGCTTTGTTCAGGTTCCCAGCTCAGAATAGACTTAAGATATTGGTGCTTAACTTTAACTGCATGAATGTTTCATGCCCTGCTCAGCCAAGTATGTGCCTTAGGAAGGCAGATGAGTGCTATTCCATCTTGTCAATAAAATGCATAAAACACTGGTGTTTTTTTATTGACATGCTCTTTTTATTACTGGAGCATCATGAGAGATTTACGTTTGTGTTAGCGGTCTGTCTCCAGAAAAGCATCCCCCTGGCTCACTGTACCAGGCAGCTCAGGTACTGCAAGCTGGCAAAAGTGGACTTCAGCTAGTAGGAACTGCCATATAGTCCTTTGCAATTTGCTTTGTGAGCACTGGTAATTTTAGGAGCAATTGCATTGCAGTTCCTGCCCTAGAAAAATATATTCAATGCTGTATTTAGTGTTTGCTTCTTCCTCTTTTCGTGTTTGGCTTCTGGGTCAAAGTGAAGTGAGGGAAGCTCTCTTCCTTTACTGAGAGAGTACTGAACAAGAACAGAAGGCAAACTAAGGGCAAGGTTACCCAGACCTTTTTTGTTTCTATAATAGTATGTTTTTTTGGTTTTTTTTTCTTGAGGGTCATCCCACTTGCTTCTGAGTTTCTTCTGCTCTAAGAATGAAGAATTGAAACGGTGTGCAGAGTGCACAGCAGAAACATGGCTTTCATACAGTGGGAGCAGATACCTGCATCTATTCAGTTTGAAGTACTACATACTTAGACTAAACTGGGTTGTATAAGTTATATAAAGTGAATCAAGACAGCTTCAAGTTTTGTTGACTATTTTAGCACTGGTGTGAGGAAGGAAGGGATAAATGTGTCTTCTTGTTTGAACTTGACTTTAAATATTTGAATTGTTGAGGCAGATGGTGGCAAAGGATGGCTTCAGTCTGTAATTTTCATACTCTGTGAATGTGCATATCAATTCTGGAGATCAAAAGTTAATCTAAAGAACAAATTCTGTCGTTAAAGTTTAAATGCTCAAATTTTAGGAGGAACTTGACCCTTCTTTTGAAGTATTTTGTTTGTTTTCTTTGCAGAGGAGTGAGTGAGGGAATCAACAAAGACATGCTTTAAAATCCAGCACCTTACTGAGCCTCTTTTTTCTTTAAAGTTGAATAATTTTGCATAGCAAAGAAATCTTGCTGAAGAAATTGCTATCAGTTATTATGAGAGGAGGTCATTGTTTACTAGATTTGTTTAGATGTGTAATGTTATGTTCTGTTCATTCTACTGCATAGTGGGTTCTTAAAAACTTCTGTAGTAACTATTTCAAATTACTTTCGCTTTTGGGATAAAATCACATTTTCAGGAATTGGGAAGTGTTATACTTTCTTTCTCACTGTCTCAGAAGTGAACATTTGCTATGACAGGAATGGAGGATCCCAAAGAGCAGCTGTGATAAAAACCAAATAATGGTATGAGTTAGTCAAGATAAGCATTCTGTTAAAAATGGTCTGTTCAAGAGAAAGTATTTAAAATTGAAACCTAACACACTGTAAAATTCCTGTGGGTTTTGGCAGACCATCACAGTGCTTTTTGAAACTAATAGGCAGTGAAGCAGGTTTTTTTTTCTTTGCTGGGTCTTAATCAGTGCTACCTGTATCTAAAAGTGTAGCTTTTTCTTTCTTTTTTTTTTTTTTTTTTAGAAACCACAGCAATCTGTAGACATAGGCATTGATGCAACTTCAATTTTTGTAAAAGCTCACAGTTAGACCTATAGACTGAATGAAATAGTTTAAATTTATTTTTTGTAAGTATACTGTTGCCATCTACTAGGTCTTTCAATGTCTGTCTCTCAGACCTGTCGAGTCCTTCACAAACTAACTGCAACTTGATGAAAGTGGTATTTTCCTTTTTAAATTAATGACAGTTCTGTCTACACAATCATACAAACGCATTCAGGGTTTTTTTAAATTTGATTTGTCAGTATCTCCTACCCTTTCCCTAATTATGCAGTGTTTTTGTAGGCTGTTGGATTGCATTCAGTCTGTTTTGTCAAGGGCACATGGCAAGCGATGACATTATTTTCCTGGGACGGACAGGAAGGCAGATGAATCAGCATTGTTGAAAGTGTATGATAGTTGGGAAGTAAAAAACTTTGAACCTTATGATCAGAAAGATTACTTTGTCAGGTCATATTTTTACTCTTGGAAGTCTGTTCCTGTTATCAGTTTGAAGAGATAAAATGCAAGTTGTTTCTAGGCATAAACTCTTTATAAACCCTTCTTATCATTGTTAGTAATAGCTGAAAGTACAAAAATGTAGGCCTATAAAAATGCTTAATGTTAACTGCACCGATTGCATACATAAACAGCTGATATATGTATATTGTCATCCATAAGTAAACTTGGACAAGTAAATAAGGATAATCCAACCCTATCAAACATCTCTGCTGGGAGGTTTGTTAGAATGAGTAAGCTGCACATAGAGAAAGCAGTTCTCTTTTGGCCAGCTGGCTATTTCTTTTCATAGCACAATTATTCACTTCAGTCTTACACAGATTCTTTTGTCATTTGGAAGGGAAAAACAAAAAAAAAAGATAGCAAAATATGTTTAAAAACAGTGTAAGGCATCTGTGACTACAGATGGGTTTCTCTGGGCTGGATGTGCTATTAGCTTCTGTAAAGCAAACCCAAATTCGTGGCTAAAAGTAAATGGGAGTTATTTCTCAGTAATTTTTGAATAAGTTGTATACAGGTTGTCTGAATGAATGCTGCAGCAAACAGCAGTAGGAAGGTTTTTAGATGTTGGTGATGTGCTAGGAAAAAAAAAATCAAAATTTAAGCTCAGCTTTGCAAGTGTTACTTTGGTGCGAGGAGAGGTGGCACTAGAGTTGTTTAGTTTCAGGATCAACACTACAAACAGGCTTCTGCCATCACCCCTGCTTCCAGAATCTTCACTCACATCAGTCTTTTCCACTCTTGTCTTGGCCTTATTCTTACTCCAGATAGGCTGGGTCTGTTTTAGCTTTGCTCTGGTGTGAGTGCCAGTTTAGGGTTGTAAGGACTGTTAGAGGTAGGAAGCTTCCCTGAGAGTCTTGTTCTCTTCCAAAGACTACAGTTTGTCTGTGGAATATATGCAGATGTGCTGCTCTAGCATATGTGCAAATATTATTTAGAAGCTGTAAAATGTAGCTATTAAAGCTTAGGTACTAATGACAAAAGAACAGTTAAGTTATTGATACTCAGCAGTACCACTTTTTTTTTTTTTAATACATTAGCTCTATGCTTTACAAATATCAAGGGTTTTGGGGAGTTTGTGGGTTCTAGTTTTTCGTTTGGGCTTTTAAAATTATTATTACTTTATTTCTAATAGAATTGTTCAGTAGTGATGAAACGTTTCCAACTTCAGTTGCTGAAACAATGGAATCACTTTGGAAAAAAACCCTTTAAAAATAGAGATCTGTTGTTCGGTTTTTTAAAACCTATAAATCTATGTGAAGTTTCTCTTCCTGATACCTTTCATCTGGAAATCATTATAGTTTCTTGGGGGAAACTTTTATTAAATTTTTAAGCTCAAGTACTTTAATTGGTCTTCAGTCCATAACAGCCCTGTGATTTAAAGAAAGAGACATAATAACAGTAACGTCTTTAGAAATAGTAACTGATGATTTGTAATTGGAAAGATTTTCTTGCAGGCTTATGGTAGGTATTATTTTGAATGTAGACTGAACTAAAATATTAATCAGTTTATATATGAATTGTTAAAGAGGGAAGTGGTGGATGTGTTACCATACTTCTTAAACATTTCTGGCATGAGGAACTCTGCAGTTAGGTTTGTGCCTGGAGTCAGTTTTTACAGCTGTAATAAATCCCCTACAAAAATGGCCTGTTCTAGTGGAAGTGACAGCAGCCCTTTGTCAAAACAGTGCTATGGACACCATTATAAAAACTGAATAAATACTTAAAGAACTGTACCAACTTTTCAAAATATCATGCTTTTTTTCAAGCAAAAAACAACAAAGAAAGGAAAATATTTCTGGGTAAACATGCAAATATTTAAGTACACTAAATAACAAGCAATTAGGAAAGGCTGTCACAGACTACGTCCTGTTACTGAACTCTACCCTTTTTAAAAATATTTCCATTTTGATTTTTAAGAATCACTTGTTGACAGAAGGGAGGGCTTCTGCCAGCTCAAGATCTGTGCTTCACAATGGGTGACACTTTGAAAGACCAGCTTTCAAAGAGGGAGAGGGGGATTTCTCTGCCTGTTCAGTGGTTTTGTGGCAGTGACCATGAACTGTTTCCCTCAAGTCTAGAGAATAAAGAAATTGCTGTTAGAGAAATACATTGCCCTGGACTAAAGCATTCCTAAAATTAAATGTTGTTTTCTGTAATGTTTAATGATAGTCTCAGGAAGAGCAGGTATGGACAATGGCTGTGGGGTGTGAATTTACGATACCAGGCAGAAGGGAAATTCTGGCTTCTGTGCTAAGTCAGAGTGTCACCACATGCAGCAGACACCCACCTGCCTGATCAAAGTGCAGCAATTGCCAAGTTAATTATATTGGATAGTATTGCATGGGCGCAGAATTTGCAAGCTGGTAGCTCATCATTAATTTTTTTTTATATGGTAGTGTTTAAAGTTCATGTTGAGTAATTAATGCTGATTATTTAACCTGCAGTCTGTGGGAAGAGGTGTTTCAGGGATACAGGTACAATCCATTAATGTCAAGATTTGTGTGGAATTCCTTGCTTTGTTGCAGCCATGCTACACTGTTTTGTGCCTGTTTCCCTATGTTTCTGAGCCCATCTGTAAAATGGGGCAAGAGTTTCTTCCCAGCCAGGTGTCCTTTCTACAGTCTCAAAGTCAATGTAGAGTGGGAAACACGTATAGGAATGTAAAGTCAAATGCATTAGCATTTAGTGTATGCATGCCTGTGTGTGATGCCTTACACATACACACACCTTTTGTCTTTGGACCAGTTAGGTCCTGTTGGAGTTTTCACCCCTCTTTTATCCTGCCTTAGTTTGAGCCATGAGTGTTGCTGGTAAACGCAGCCTTTGCCACTCAAGAATGCATTTGCAGAATGTATAGCTGGAATTAGGTCAGATCCATTACATTTCTGTTTATTCCTTAAAGTTACACAAATGCCAGGCTTGAACTGTAGAGGTTTTTCTCTGTTTAACTCTTTGCAAATCAAAATAATTGACGCTTTCCACATTTTATTTGTTCTGAAGATCACCTAAAAATTTGTTAGGTATGTGGAAAAGCTGTATTAGATACTCGTAATATAAACAACTGCAGAAACATTTCTTGGCTGTACAAGGAATGAATTATGACAAAATAGTTTATCACAGCTGATAGCAGAATGCTGATAAGTGGTGCTGTTTTTTCCTGTGTTTGTGGGTTTGAGTTTCCATCCCGTCTCCCACCCTGTCCAAAGAGAGCACAGACAAGAAACTGTTGGCTTTGAAAACAAAACTAGATCTCTCATATGACACAGCATTTCCCCAACCTGTCTCCTGCTTGTTTATACAGGTGCCTATAGAGGAATGTGGGTATTTTAAGTAAAGCATCAGACCTGATAAACACAAAAGTGAAGGGGTCACTTGCTAGAATTGGCGCTCCCCATCAACACTGCAGCAATTCAAAGCTGGAAAGATAGGCCATTATTTTCCCCTTTCTTTTAAGAACTAACAGAGGGAATACAGACTTATAAGCATTCTTTGAATCTGTTTGTGTATCTAGCTGTTCGACATTTTCTCCATGTTTAGACTCTAGCTTCTTTTTACAATAAGAATTTCACATACTAGATTTATGTGAGTGTTGTTTTTTCAATATTTTTTTTTAATCCTCGTGTCTACATTTTGAATCAGTGTTTCTTCATGTTTTGTGGATGTGATACAAGCAAAAATAAATTTGGGAAGATGTGGCAATTAATGTAGATACTGTTATGATGGCAAAGTTGCACTCAAAATCTTCCCTGATGCACAGATCCCAAAGTTTGCTTTTGCTCTTGGCTATGGGGAGGTCATCAGGACAGCAGGGTGAGAGATGGAGACTATCTAAGCAGATGCCTTTGGTCAACAAACATCCTTTTCATCTCCTTTTCAAAACACTTTCTTTGGTAGCATACCAACATCACTGCTAAGGATAGGAAGTCAACATGTTTACACTTTTTAATTTAACATAGTATGAGGGTATGATTTTTTAGTACGTAACAAAAGCATGGTTTGACGGTGTTTCTAGAACTCTTGCTTATTCAATATAAGATGTGTAACTATGTTTGTTGAAGCTCATGCCTGTTATTTATGAGAAAATGAGGTGTTGATTTTCTTCTATTTTTTTTTATTTTGTGCTATTGCTATAAAAATGCTAAGATGTGTGTGCTTAGGGGAGTTCATTTCCCACTAGGTTACATCCAGTTGTATCTGCCAGCTGACAGTGACTGAGGCAGATATCTTCTTCCTGACTGTTGTTGAAAGACTTCATCTTAAAACCTCCCTCTGTGTTTTCAAGGCTTCATTTTCAGCTGTTGACCTAATTTTTCTGAAATTCTAAAAGAAGTTGGTGCTAGGTAGACAAGTAATACAGGCTTGAGTCTTAAAAGTTGGGCTTAAATCCTGAACACAGCATAGCACAACTGAGTCTGAAGATGGTGAGTGAAATACATTTGTGGTAGAGGTGTGACAAATAATGATATTTTTGAGTGTATTTGCTAGTTCTAAAACCTTTATGTATTTTGGTTGGTATAAATATAATATTTATACTTCTGGTTAAGGCCTGATGAAATGTAAAGTTACTCAATGGGTGAATAAATAAAGACAAGTGTTACAACTAATAGAACAGAAGAAAACCTGAAGTAGAAGCTGGAGTGCACTGCCCAGTTTTGCACAAAGAAAGCAGGTTAATATAGCACTACATTTGAAGAGGCCCTTTCCTCGTGAATATTTTTGGCTGTGTTTCTCTATATGTGTGCAAAGCCTAATATTTTTAGTTGTTGTGACTAAAGGAAGGACTTTTCCTGTCTAACTTTCCCATTTCCACTTAAAAGTGTATTGTCAAGTAGAATCTCATCTGTACAGCCATGTGGGGATCTGAGTATGAAACGTTTATGTTTAAATTTATTCAGCTTGAAAAGACTTCTACTGTGAATGGATGTGTAGTTTTTACTCTCAGTACCTGTAGGTGGTCTGAAGACAAGATCTTAAAGCCATTTGAAGTTTTCATGAGGATGGCTTCAGCTTTCTGTTGTTTCAATTTTTAAAATACTTTTTGAGATTCTTTTGATTAATGTTGTTTTGGACAGCCAGAGTCTCTTTGGAAAGCTTGCTTTGTGTGGAATGTGTAGTTTCCCTGATGAAATTAAAACACAGAGGGGGTAACTGAATACTCCCTGCTGTCAGTGCATTGCCAGCCTGAAGAAAAAACAAACATGCTTACTGAGAACAATGAACATTCCTTCAAACCCTAGGAGACAGATTTTTGTGTGCCCCCCCACTTGTTTTGTTGGGGATTTTTTTTTTTTTTTTTTTTTTTTTTGTTACAAACAAAAAAATATATCCTTTTGAAGTGTGGGGGCCCAGGAGTGTCTCAGCCTTGTCATTATGTTTGGGTGCCTTGCTTGGGGCATAAGGGCTGCAAATGGTTTGATATCTACATTTGGAATTTAGAGTGTCCTCCAAGACACTTTCCCTCTCTGCCCCTGCCATGTGTGTCCTGTCCCAACACCCACCTCCCACCTTGACCTTCCTCCAGCCATTTGATTTAGCTCTGACTTTGCTCAATGTTTTTTGTGCCACTTTTCTAATCTATCTGGGCTTCAGATATGTGTTCCAGGCTGCCTGTTCTCTTGTTCTGCTCATCCTGATTTCAATGTCCCTTGTACGGCAGATGCTCTACACGTGACATCTCTGAATTGAAATCTTTACTTACATCTAACAAATTTCCAATGCTACTCCTTGTTTCCAACTTAAATGAAGATTTGGTGTTTGGTATTGTGGTAAATTCTTGATGCTCAGAGGATATCTGAGCAGGTCAGAGGACAGGTCATAACTTGAAAACTAGATGTATGAGGATGTAGAAACTTGCTCTGTCTTTAATTATCTGGAGTATTTTTAAGATAAGAAGTTCTGTAAATAAAGTTTCTTGATTACTATTAATAATGAGTGTCTTAGAATGGGATATAAAACTAAGCATTTTTCATAGTATTCTTTTGGCTCAGGTTTACAGGCCTAAAAGATTTCTAAGAACATCTATCATGAACTTACATAAAGAGAGCTTTTATGTGCCTGCAATGAGATTGAGTGCTCTATGAGATCATCCTAAAGTACTTTCATCAGGAGATATTGCTTTTTTTATTAGGTTATTTAATTTATATTTTCATTGCTGGACTCTTTCTAAAACCTGTACTGTGAGCTTCAGAATTCATGAACTTACTTTCCTCTGGATATATCTCATTGCTGATTGACTTTGGTGCCTCAGAAGATGGCAGTTCTTTATGGAGCTGTCTCCAATTGGGATGATTACAAGGAATTGCTCTTTGTAAATTTGCTGGTGTTTAATAATGTGGGACTCAGAGATACTGTAGTCAATGTAAAATATAATGAAGACATAAATGAAAGTCTTTGAAGATGAAATGTCAAATGTATAGGAATATGGATTATGAGCAAGTGAGTGAGCAATAAAATTAAACAGATTGTGAAGCTAAACAACTCAGAAGCCAGAGGTTGTGTTGACAGAAACTAGAAAGCCAAGGGATTGAATTGCAAAGTGTTCAATACCTACAGCTATACTTAGAATCACAGACTTGTTTAGTTTGGAAAATAGCTTTAGGATTGTGGGATCCAGCTGTTAACCTAGTTCTGCCCAGTCTACCACTAAACCATGCATCTAAGTGCCCCATCTTTTAGAAGGATGGACCCTAAACATATAGTGAAGATAAAGATTTTTCCATAGCCCTCCATTGCTTGCTTATGTATTTATGAAAAATATTTATTGTCTTTTGCAGCAGTAGCCAGATTAAGTTCTAGCTGGACTTTAGGCCTTCTAATTTTCTCCTTGCATAATCTCATAACATCCTTATAATCATCATCTTAAATCAGTTCAAACTGTTGGTACTTGTTAATCTGTCTGATCAAGCTTTCAAAATTTGTTTGAAATTTTGAAAATAGGCAACTTTTAATGTGGGGTATTTAAACTTAGTTGGGGTGGCAATTGCAAAATTCTGAATCTGTAATTTATCTTGTGTTTTTGCCACGTTATGAACAGTTGTATAAAAATTTAATGCATTCAAGAGATGCTTGTGGCAGTAAAATAATCTTCCAGTGAATTTCCCTTAGTATCACTGTTTTTAAGCCAGAGCTGTTAATTAGCTGTATGGCTGGTAAATTTTCAGGTACAGTAATTTCACACTGGTAAGCCACACCTATTTCACTGAAGAATCGAGCCGATCCCAGAAGTGCGGCTAGTCACCAGGTGCGGCTTATTTATGGATAAATTCCAGCAAAATGCCAACCCGGAAGTGCGAGCCGGCTGGGGACGGAGCTGCTGCGGAGCCCCAGCCGGGTGGGCAGCGTGGCTCGGGGCTTCGGCGCGGTGATGTGGCTCAGTGCTTTGGCGCGGCTCAGGGAGCCACCGCCACCTCCAAGCAGGCGGAGAGCCGTGGCAGCCGGCGCCAGGGGCAGGAGTGCCAGGGCCTATGGCACGGGGAGGGTGCCTAGGGTTGCCTTTAAAGGCCCTCGCTGGTCTGTTAAAACTGTTTGCAAATTGAGCATCGTGACAGCAAACCCCTCTATCCTGTGATTCTGTTACTAACTCGTTACTTTGTTGCACATGGATCCTTGCTTTAAAAAAAAAAAAAATGGCTTATCATCTGATGCAGCTTATTTATGGACAAATTCCATGGTCTTCCCAGCTACCCGGAAGGCTTATAACCAGGTGCGGCTTATGAGTGTGAAATTACTGTATTTTCCTAAATGTTACATTCCTGAAGAAAATACCTTAGTTTTCTAGACCAGCCTGTTAAACAGTATTTTGGGCTTTTATTGCATGCCAGATCTTTGGAGTTGGCTGTGGGTTAATGTTATTGACAAAATCGTTAATATTATTGGCTGCCTTCTCTAGAGAACTAGATTTTTAGATGCCTGCCCAAAGCTCTGTTTGCAAGTATGATTACACGTTTGGTATTGAACACAGGTCAAGAGGACAGATGCTTTTCATGGGACCACAGAATAGAGCAAATTGGAAGAGGGACCACAGTGGATCATCTGATCCAACCTCCTGCTCAAGCAGGGTCATCCCAGAGCACAGATTTGCATCCAGACAGTTCTTGAATATCTCCAGTGAAGGGAGACTCCACAACCTCTCTGGGCAACCTGTTCCAGTACATACGCAGCGAAGAAATTCTTCCTTATGTTCCCAAATTTCCCTCAGGCTTTCTCAGGAGATTTCCTCTCTTTTATTTCTTTCCTATTTTGTCTGTGTATAATTACTACTTCTTTATAGTGATTTTTAATATGCCTTCTTAATTACGTTAAACACTTAATTATTGTATTAATTTTTGTTGAAACCAGTATTGAAAGCTCATTAGCTTATTTTAAAGGTGGCACTATGCAACCTGGGTAATTCTACCATTTGCTACATGCTTTTTTTTAAATTTTTTTTTCCCCCCCAGATAGAAGATGGGAGCAAAGCTGCAGCTGTGGACAAGTTACTGGCTGGGGATGAGATTGTTGGCATCAATGATGTGGGCCTGTCCGGCTTCCGACAAGAAGCAATCTGTCTGGTGAAAGGTTCTCACAAGACGCTGAAGCTTGTAGTGAGAAGGTAAGCTTGCGTTAGATGGAACACCAAATGTGTTTCAACCTATAAGCTACTGAGCATTAAATTTGCCAAGATTTAGCAAGCTAATGACTTACTCAGTGTTATTAATGTGCGTATTATGTGGTGTTAAACTCTTCCTTAAACACAGACCCTTTATGGAAATTGATGTGGAGAGACGCAGCCTATTGATCAGAGCAAAACCCGAGGCAATATATCCATGAGTGCTGCTGTGATGTGATGAGTCAGGACACTGCCTCTGTCCTCTTAAGTGCAGTGCCCCAAGCAGGCTGTCAGCTCTGCTTCCCTGCCTTTGGTGTGCAGGCAATATTCTTTAGTGCATGTGCCATGCAGGCCAGTTGTGCTGGAGGAGCGGGTTACATGGGAAGCTTTTGGAACAGTATTTCCCCACTCTGAAAGTGTTTGAGGTCTCAGGCATTTCATAAGTAGTTTGCATAAAAAGTACTTTCACTCAGTTATCAGTGAAGGGGAAAAGTGAAGTGGTTTATTAAAACAGAACACATTTTTGGTATGACAACTTTGTTTTGTTGTTTTGATTTGCGACTTTTAAGTTCACCCTACTTTTACTAACTTGAGTTAAAAATAATTTTCATAAAATATTATTGACAGAAGTGAACCAATGTTAAAGTAGGCTAATTCTGAAAAAAATTCCAACCAAGAAATCCAAACATGATCTTTGTTGGTAATTTCCTACTCTGGTATATCAGAACTTTCTAGGTAATTACTTTTATCAAATTATACCAGCCAGTCTTTCATGTGAGAATTTGTCAGAATCAAAAAAGAATTTTAATGCAACACAGAAAATACCAAGAATTTGAGCTTAACAGGTACGATGATCTAGTCCGTAAATATAATGACTGTTTGAGGCTGTCTCAAATGAGAACAGTCTTTTGTGAAATAGCACTGATAGGTAAGAGAGATACAAAAGCGTGCTTTTCACCTTTAGTTTTAGAAAGTATTTTTGATAGAAGAAATTATGGTAGCCTGGAGCTCTTTTACAGCTGGTAGTTTATATCTTCCACAATAGCTACTTCCAGAAACTCTCACCAAATTTTTGTAGCATTGAAGCTAATAAATACAAAATAAAATACATTCACAACTACCATAAGTCACGTTGATGTTCAGCAGTTCTAACTTGTGCTGGCTATTCCAGTAGAAGCACTTGTTAGCAGAGGTTACATCAGTTGTTCCTGTCAGAGAAGGGGAGAATTTCAGGGTTGAGTTGTTTTATAGACACTGAAGAATCTGCCAAGACAGCAAGTCTTAATTACCAGGAAAAGCTTCAGACTAAGTAGAAAGATTACCTCTTGATGCTTTTCAGTTTTATTATTCAATTTGCTCACAATATGTGAATTCTGATCTATCTTAGGAAACAGCAGGTTTGGTGCAGAAATTCCCTCATGAGAGACGCAGCTGTGTCATTCTTGTTACTCGTACCACACTGCTTTCTGAAAGGAGGTTGCAGTGAGGTGGGGACCATTCTCTTCTAGTGTGACAGCAGTGAGAGGACAAGAGGAAATGCCCTTAAGATGGGAAAATCAGATTAGATATTAGGAAAAAATGTTTCACCATTAGGATGGTTAGGCATTGGAATAGGTTGCCCAGGAAGGTGGTGGAGTCATTATTCCTGTGGATATTGGAGGTACCTGGATATGGTGCTGGGTGTTACGTTTTAGTGGTTTAGGGCTTACCGTGGTGGTGCTGGGTGGACAGTTGGACAGGATCTTTTAAAGGTCTCTTCCAACCTTGATGATTCTATGATTTACTTCACATATGTGATTTTGGAAATCTTTGTTAGAGCTAATCAAGTGCTGATTTGCTCTTGGGGATTTGTGGCAATTCTCTGCAGGCAGCAGAGCCCCATTGCTATACATGCCCTTTGAGCACTTTGGTGCAAAACCGATGGATTTTCATCAGTCCTTTGTCATCCCTTCTCCTTTTCCTTCCTTAGCATGTGTGCAATGGTCAAACACAAGCTAGCTGTTCTAGCCAAGAGGCTGAAACAGTGGCTGTTAGAGAAAACATTATTGTCTGAAATTCATTAAGAGCTTCTATAGCTTCCAAACGAGGCAATAGCCCTTTGGGTCATTGACAAACCTGCATAATATTAGATAAAATTTCATAAAACTTACTGAATGAAACTAGCTGCGGCTTTTGTCTTGGTTTTTCAACTTTGCTCTTTCTCTTGGAAAGTTGCCTTAGGACATCAGTCTTTTGACAGCCAGAAACCTTTTAACTTCGTCTCATTTTATTCTTGGCCAGCTTGTTCTCATGCACTGCTGTTGCTGTGCTGAAATAACTTTTCCTGTTGGAAGTTCAAATGATGCAGGTTTTTGTAAAAGCCTTGTTGCATGCTTTCTTTCAGAAGTTACGGTTTGAACAACAGAGTTTTGTGTGCCCTAAATCTTAGGCTGAATTTTTATGAGAACTTTAAACAGCCGTGTCTTTAAGCAAACCAGTTGTTTAGTCTTTGTGTGAGCACTCCTGCAAGTCTGGAATGAATTGGATCAGGGAACTGATCTGACTACAAAATTACTTGAGTAAGTAGGTTTTCAGCTGGGTAGGACCACCACTTTTCAGAGGTAGTCTGCATTTTAATCAATTGCAGCTATCTTGAAGGGGCTGGTTTAGCATTTTCAGACTATTTTAGTCTTCAGATTCACACTTAGTGTTCCCTGGGGAGACTGGGAATAGTCCCACAATTCCGTTTCATTGAGTTACATCCAAGATGAAGCATTAATCTGCAACTCACCTTAGCGTCTTTTTGTCTGCTTGTCCTGTGTCCTTTGTCTAGCACTGTGATGTCTCTATATAGCATTGGTTTGACATTTTATTCTCTGTCTGATAACCTGAAGGACGAAATAGGAGGTTTGAAGTTCAACTCAATCCTGAAGCTTAAGAGAATCTTTGTTTTAATCATGTTGTTCTTGCTATATGTGAGAGTTAATGTGCATAGCCAAGATCTAAATTTTATGTGGAAAACATTTTTCTTTGGGGTCATTTGTCTTATCTATTTGTATACTGATCCAGAAGTGAAAAGCAAACTTTAAAAAATCTATTATATTATGAAAAAATTACTTCTTAACAAAATTCTTCTGGAAAGTAGAGAACTTTCTTTGCTATAATGTCAGTATAATTAATTGAGGAAAATCACGTGTTATCCGTCACTTCTGAGAAGTGTGAATTTTTTTCTCAAAGCAGTAGAACCACAGTCTGATCCTATGTTGATCTAACTGTATGCAGGAAACAGTAGGACATCCTATTGTCTGTTTAGAAGTCTAATGTACCTACAGTGAAAACCAAGGGAAAATGTTTTAGTGAGAGTAATGTATTTAATTCCCAACAATTGCTTTGTGTCTGTGATGAAGGTTTAAGAGGCTCATGTTACTCTGCAGTGGTATCTGGCTTCCAAAAATTATATTTACCCGCTGTTTTTAAAGAATACAATTCTTGACTCACACAGGGAAAATAACACTGTTTTCTAATAAAACTGTCTGCAGTACCAAACACTCAGCATAAATGTGTTGGCTATCAGCATACATACTTTGCTGTATTTTTTGGAAACATTGCATAGTTGTAGTCTAAACCAAATCAGGACTGTGCAAACTGGCTCAACATCAAGTGGGATGTTTAAGTAGCTTACATGCATTGATGGTAGAACAAGTGCAGTGTACTTTTGGTTCTGGATTAAAATAGGACTCAGGAGGCTTCCATGTTATTTTCTCAAGTGAATGTGTAGAAACAATACATCTTAATTGCATGCTAGTAGCGAGTAATTTCTTGAGTTGATTCTTTTCCTAGGAAAATGGCAAGCAGACTGTGTTTTAAGACATTTCTTACAGGAATTACAGGTGAATTTCTTTTGTTTGGAAATGGTGTGCATATCTACATACAGAGTATAGATACTGACTGTTGATGTTGAGGTGATTGCCATATTCTGTGCACTTTAATTATTTTGCATATACTTCTAACTTAAATTCCTTTCTACTTATTACATACTGTCTTCATTCCTTTGCATATGCTAGACACAAGCATATCACAAATCCATAGTAATTTTTCATTATGCATTCATGAGACACATTAAACTGTTGAAAATTGGCACATAGGTGAGACTTTCATGTGTGATTTGTTAAAGGCAGGGTGAGATTTTCACCTTGAGGAGTCACCCTAAGAAGTTACATGGGTTGTCCTCTTGGCTGCTTGAGTTGTCTGTTAGTGGTGGTTGAAATGGGTGGGCGAGGAAAGGAGCAGCCTCTTTTCCACAGGGTCTGCTAGTGATGGGAAATTGGACTTTGCTTACCTTGGCCAACTCTGCAGGCACTGCCAGTGCCTGAGAACAAGCGCTGAAGTTCTGGAATTGGTCCACATTGATTACATATGTGGGGTTGTTTTCTTTTCTGTAGCATTTTTGTGTTGTGCTTCGTGTTGCCAAAGTGCAAGCTCTTTTTGCAGCGCTGAGGAAGTCCCTTGTTAAAGGAGAGGGAGAGAGAGTGGTAGCAAACAGACTTGGCATCAGAGGTGTAGTATGAATACCGACATTAATTTGCAAAATCCTAACAAGGGAAGTGACTTTCAAGATACTTGTGCATAAACACCTAGACATGGAAAGTTAGGGTTATTTGTATTTGCATGGCACTTCACAAAGACAGCTAACTCTTTAATTAAAGTACAAAAGGAATTTTTAATTAATGTCTTGAAGGCTCCAAGATTGTACAGTACTGTTTCAGACACCTGAGACCTGAGCAGAAATTTGTGAATGACAGTCACTTGCAACATTCAAATGGAGGATCACTGAAATTTGTCACAGTCTGAGCAGAAACCTGCTGGACACCATCAGTGACCTTTCTGTAATGGGTTTTGTGTAACTTAGCAAGGAGATCTTGTCTAACAATTTATGACCTGTGCACTTCATGGCTCCTTGTGGCTGCAGAAATACTCTGTGAAACTTAAGAATATCAGTTTGTGAGATGACTTGGAAAAATGAGAGGTTTCTTTTTTTTCCTTGTACAATTATAAGATACAGATGGAGGACTGAATCCTGTCTCTTTAGCTATGTTTGGCCTTGGTACTTCTAGTTTCATAGATACCAAAATGGTATAGGAAACAATCTGCAAAATTGCATGTATTTTTCTACTTTCAAACATTTAGTATATTGTTTTGTCCATGGTTATGGTTAAGTGTTGCTCAGTAAACCAAATGCACTTGCAGAGAACCAATATTGATTACAAGTGAATTTTTTCATCTTTCAATTAAATTTCATTTCTTCTGGAACTGAGATTTGTAACGGCAAAACAAATTGCGGTGGGTTCTCTCTTGTTGCCCAGTAGACATAATTCCTTCCTTATAAAGATTGACTTTGGCCTTAACTGACGAGGAACGGATTTTTTTTAATTTTTTTTTTATTTTCTGTGTTTTCAACCAGACTTTGGAAATGTGTAATATATAATGTATATCTGCATACATGTACCATTGCTGTAAGAAGTGGGCAGGTGTGATAGCCCCTTGCCACCCATGTTTCTTGTAACTGATAGCTGTGGAACAGGATGTGCCGCTGCAGATCTTTGGGAGTGGGTATTTGTAACCGATGCACACAGATTGCAAGTTCAAGGCATGAACATTTCTGTGAGACTGCAGTTCTGGAAGGTCTGGGCTCTTTTAAACTCCCACTTTGCAAATTCACCTGAGAAATGAGTTCGTACATTTCTGTGGGTCCCCTCTTTTGTTCTGAGCAGGGTGGATAGCCAGGTGTGGAAAAATGTGTGCCAGGTGTGGACATACACACTGCTCCCAGTCAGGTCTGGTGTTGGAGAAGGAGTAAGCCATGTGTTTCAGGATATGTAACACAGCATGACCCTGTGCTAAGGCACCTCTTTTTCTCTTTTGCTGCAGCCAGTGAGCTACCATGGCTCACAGTGGGGTCAGGACCCACATAGGCACAAGCATGGTTCATCATGTAAACTGCACAGCACCTACAGGCCCAGCTCAGGAGAACCTTGGGTTGGATGTCCTATGCTTTAAGGAGTGCCTAGTAATCCCAGCAGGATCTTTCTATAATGGAGCATCTGCTAAATAAACCACCCTGTACACATATACTCTGTGGGGACACACAGAGTAGGCCAGCCCACTTGGAGATCGTCTCCTGCTCTGGTTTGCCTTCCACCTTCTCCATGGGTGGATGCAGGGCTGACTGGGCCTCCTCTGTGCTCTTCATCCTTCAGCTGTGTGATCCTGCACTACTGATGGAAGGGGAAGGGACATGACAAAAGGAGGAGCACACACTTCCATCTTATATTTTCAGAAAATTATACCTTAGAAAAGCCCTGATGAGGACCATTTTCCCTGGTTGCATCACAGTAACTTAACCCAACACATTAACAGTGTGAATCTGCATTCCCTTTGCTGTAACCCTAGCAATATTATCCAGGATATTTCACATGCCTGGGGTATACATCTAAAAAGCACTTTTATTTCTTAATTTTCTGCTCACCTTACCTGCTTCTTAGTTGCATTAACATGATTTGATTCATGCTGTTGAGACCCTAATGGATGCTTGAGGAGTTCCTAAGCTTTGGTTCCTCCAGTTGGTGGTGTATCGTCCCTGATTTCAAAGAACAAATTTTGCATGTTTATCTTAAACAGCTGCCAGGATTCTCTCAAATACATACGTCATGACTGATATGTTTTCATTTTGTGGCAACTTCCATAATTTATTTCTTTGCAAATCTAAAAAAATCTGCCCTGTAAAGCTTAAATAACAGAAGCCAAAATTACAACAGATGTCACAATATTTTACCAAGGCAAATCTGTTAGGGCAATGTTTGGGCTACTAGGAAGGCCATAGACATTTCCTTGTAGGTAAAAGGAATATTCTGTAATTTGAATATGCTTGTTCAAAAGGTTACTTATGGCAGTGCTATTCAGTTTGTTTTTTTTTAAGTAATTGCCAGAATTGGGCAACATGGCTTTTTTGTGGAATGGGACATCCATCAAATGGTAAGAACCTGTGAGCCAATGCTGGGTTTTAGTGGTGGATTTTTTTTCCTTCAATCATGCATGCACTTGTCAAAATGGTTAATTTTGAGCATGAGTAGTCTCATCCAATTTAGTAAGAGCACTCACATGACTGAAGATAAAAAAAGTATACAAGTGCTTACAGGATCTAACCATAGTTTTTTAGAAGGTAGTATATTGGAGTTATTCTGAAAACTGCCTTCCACTTGTGAATTTCAGTGTAGGTGCTGGAAATGCTAATATATAGCCCCTACAGTGAGAGAGAGGAAAACAAATGAACCTTCTAAACTTTGGAGATCTGAAGACTCATTTCACATAGTATTTTTGCATGCACACACAGATAATTTTTTTATGTGTTCGATAATACTGTAAATATCTTCAGACTCCTGACTGAAACAATCATAAACCCACTCATTAAAGACAAAATGAATAATCTTTTTATGTCAGAGATTATCTTTGAATGTTGAATGCATGCTTCTGTGTATGTATATGTTTTGAGATAATTAATTGTTTGGGATTGCTTTTAAGCACTTAAGAGTGTTGAGTTTTTTAACACTAGTCAGGGATTTTGAAATGCACTTGTCTAATTTCAGGAGAGAAGGAGTAATACTCTTATTTCAGTGTGTTGCAGTTTTCTCCTTGAGGAAATTTTATTTTAGGTTACGTATTTCAGGATTAAATGATTGACAGGTTGGAGAACTTGGCACTTCTTACACGTTTCAGCATCAAGTATCTACATATTGAGTGTAGAGATTTTATGCTCTACTTGCTCAAGTAACTACATGTTACACCTTCCAATTTGAAAAGATTATAAGGAAGTTTTAAAATAATTTCTGAATCCAACCCTTAACTTCAGAAATGTGACCACTTCAAAGAAGGGCAGGAATGCAAGTGTGTTGCAGATTTAGTTACTGAATAACTGAAGAAATTTGCATCTTATCTCTTGCACAAGAAACACAGGGTATTTTATGGTTGATTCTACTGAATTGAATCTGCATAATACTGGATCACCTGGCAAAACAAAGTCTGGCATAGAGTCACAGCTACCACACTGCTGAATTATACAACCCTTGTGCTTCACACTGAGTGCAGAAGAAGGATAGAATGACAAAAGCCAAAGTTTGGGGAAATTTCTGCTGGGCTGCTATCAAAACCAGAGTCAGTTCTTTGATCTGGCTCATGGAGCAGCCTTGGCAGCAGATGGGCAGCTGAATCAGGGCTGGCATCTGATGGGGAAGAACGCACTCTGGGGGATGGGAACTGGTCTGGCATAGGTCATGTCAGAGCAAAATAGCTTTCTCAGGTAAAACCTGAATCATTCCAGCTTGTGGCACAGTTCTTTGTGGAGGCTCCATAATTTGCATCATGTGACTATAGTGTTTTAACCAAGATCGAGACAAAGTAGGGCTGGGCTGTCTCCTGAAATGCCTGGGACAAGAGGAATTCCCTTTCCCCAGTCCTGTTTTTGGTTCACCTTGGACATGGTGAGGTAAATTACAGCTGAAATTGGTGTGGGAAAACACCACACCTGAGTAGAAAGAGCAGTATTTGGAATGTGGTTTCTGAGGAAGGTCGAGTCGTTTGGGATGGCTATGGAAAGGTAAGCTTATTGTGGTGAGCGGCTGGGAGGCAAAACACACCCATTGTTTGTGGCCACAAGCAGCACCAGGGTTTCTGTGGCTGTGTGCCCTAAGGATGTGGCAAATTCCTTCTTGCTGAAGGCAGCTTTTCGGGCAGCCATGTGCTGCTGTGGCATTCACTCTGCCCATCCTGGGCAAAGATGGCAGGGGGACTGTGTCTGAAAGCTGCTCTGCTTCCTGCTGCTTTGCCTCAGCCATGGTAAGACAGCCTAAAATCCCCTGTTTGGACTCCTGCTGCTGCTGTTAGCATTAGCCCTTTCAGAGGCTGTGTTTTTCTTCAGTGTTAGTCTTTTGTATTTACCTTAAAGGTTAATTTCTTGAGCACTTTATATTTTCCAAGATACTTGAAAATTAATCCTGCCAGAACTGATTTATTCGATGTGTGAAGCATTTTAGATGTTTCCTAATGATAAATACTCATTAAAATGTTTTATTATCCTTCTGAGGAATTCTGATAAATCATGGTAAAAACTGAGGTAAGAGGGTGACATCAGGATTTTAATGCTATCTAGCCATCAAAAGGTAGCGGAATGTGCAAAAAGTAAGGATGAGGGAAAAGTATTTATGTAGCTTATATAATATACCATAAATCCCAAGGGCAACACTTTTATCTCAGACATCCAGATGTGTCTGTCTAGTTCCCCAAGGCAGACCAAAGAAAAACAGTTCCACAATATGAGAGCTTTATCATGGTAGTGTATTGTGAATTTAGAAGACAGAAAGATTTATTATGTTATACCTCATACAAATTAATACCTCTTTGTTGACAGTGCATGTCTTACTTATAAACGAAATTGCTGTTCCATCCTGCTCAAGCCTGTACAGTTGGGCTTAGGAACAAGGAAAAGCTGAGCGAACTGTGATGGTGAAATACTGATCAGGTTAATGACTAAAGTCTTTAAGGGCACTAGGGTTGATAACTTCTTTGCATTTATTTATTTTCACAGGCAGAAGCAGAGCATTTTCCAGGTCTCTTTAGTTTCTTTTTATGTAAAATGCAATTTATTAGAGCATAGGATAGGAAAGGAGCTGCTGTGCTATGACAGAGTCATGCTTCTTTCAGCATGGCTTCTTTAAAAGAGGCTCTGTTGGCTGTAGTGTGGTGCTGCTGTATGCTCCATTTTTCAGGTGCAGGATGACTGTCAAATGGGAGGTCAGACCTATTGGTTACCTGATACATGGGAGGAGAAAGCAAAGAGCAGTGGTACAGGCCTTATAGGTCTCACCATGGTTGACAGCAAGGCCAAAAGGCGATTGAGTAGACCTTTGTGTGAATTTTGGCATGTGAGAATCGGCATTTAAGGTAGAATATGCTGGCTTGCTCAAATTTTAGAGATTTCTACAGATGCCCATATAATAGAATTCTGTCAATAACTTGTCTGTCAAAATACTGGTTCAGTTTGCCATTCTAAGAATATCTGAATATTAATAGGTTGTTTTCATTACTGCTTTTCTCTTTTAGATCCTCTTCTTCCCCCTAGAAGTCTGTAAGTTAAGCATGTGTTTATATTTTCATCTTATTGTTTTTAAGTTCTAGGTCACTTCTTTTTTGGGGATACTTTTTGGAAGTTGTTTCCTTTTATGATAAGATACTAGAAGCTGAAATTGCAAAAACAGGAACCCCTTCTGTTTTGCATGGACAAAAGTGCTGCAGTTCCATGTGCTGCTTGCAGAAAAATACTTTGTTGTTATAATTTGTTGGCACTTTTCTTGAAAAGATAAGTAAGAGGGGAGTACAAGGCATTCAGATAGTCAGTGCATAGAGATCATAAAAACAAAGCCTCGGTTTTGTTTTAACTCATTGCATTGAGTTTTAGTCAGCTACAAACATTCAGGAAAAAAAACGGGTAATATTAGAAAAGCTGTTCATTTCAGGTGTTGGAGTGCAAATTTTAAAGGTGCAAAAAATCCAGAAACTGCTGACTAATCTTATCCTTTCGAAACAAAGAGAAACAGTAATTGCTTTATCTCGAACTCCACCTTAAAAAATGGGGACACCCAGAATATTTCCCGACTTGTGAAGATCACAGCTATAGCAACTGAATGTCTGCGCTCACCTTTTAGATGTGCAAATAAGACTGCCTAACCACAATCTTTATTTTTTTATTACTCTGAATAGCTTAAAGTCTGATTTCTCCCTGTGGCGGAATCCTTTGCTGGTAGCGCTCTCTTGTGGCTGTTACTTTCATTTAAACGACTTAAGGTATTTAAAAAAATATGTATATTATTTAGAAGCTTCTGCCTTAGGACACAACAGTCTGTGTTGCATAAGCATTCCTAAATAAATAGGGTAATATATATTTTAATAATGCTGCAAGGTCAGTGTAGGCAAGAGCATCCCAAGTGTGTTTCCCAGAAGATCTCAAAGGAACAGGCATATTGAGCATTCAGGTTTCTAACCTCTTTTTTTTGGTGTATTTTTGGTGAAAAGCCATATGCCTGTGGCCAGACAGGGGGGAGGCTTGGAGGGGAATGAAATCTACCTTGGCAGCCAGTCAGGTGGAAGAGAGGCAGGGATGAGCACCTTCATTAACTGGCTTGATTGCAGATGCTGCTGTTTCTGTGGTGCTGCTCTTGCTGATAAGCAAGTTACTTCTTACAACTTTGGCTATTAAAATGAATGAAAAAGATGATTTGGGAAACTTTTCAAGTGAAACTGATATGTGTGTTCCAGGTAAAAGCTTGAAAACTTTTCACCCCGAATCTGTGTTTTCTCATTTTGGGGATAGGAAAGGAGAAGGTGGGGGGTTAACTCTTGACCTATTCTGTCTTTTAATACAAAGTTTTTAGCTGATGTTTTAATTTTCAGTAAGGAGGTACAAAGCCTTCTGGAAGCTCAGATTGTGATGTGCAGGGGTTTCCATTGAACCTGGGACATGCAGTTTCCTCTTTCAAGAACAGTTACTAGGGAGCAGTTGTTTGGTACTACATAGACTTCATACTATTGGTATTGTGCATCCAGAGTCATAGCTTTATGAGCATGTCTGCAATATTAATACCCAGTGTGTGATGTGGGATGTGAGCTCCTTTTCCTTCTATACTGTAACCCAGCAGCAACTGGAGTAATGATTCTAGGTTGTTTGCTTAGTTGTACTGCCTTAGAGAGGCAGTTTACACTTGAGATAAGGCTTTGAATGAGAGAGATCTTGGCCTTTGAAAAGTCTCTATTCTTCTGTAGACTGGACTCCTGTGCACGGCATTTGTCTGATCACGCACCTTCATTCATCTTTGGATCCTATATGTCACATAAGCACTGTAATAATTCTAGTTCTTTAGGGGTATTTTTAAAATTTCAATTAGTCTTCTGGGAAAGCTTTCATAGCAATTATGTGACTGTTTATAGCTGTTTTCCAGCAAATGTACTGCCATGCCCAGCAGCCTTTGAAGTGAAGGTAAGATGAGCTTGTTTGCTGTTTGGGCTGTAGTCTAGCAGGACAGCTCAGTAGTATCTGATTGCAGATTAAGACTGAAAAGAGGCTTTTTAACGAAAATTTAAAATTCTATTAGTTAACTGTATTTTGAGGCTCAGATTTTCCTTTTCTTTAAAATTAAGGAAATACTTACAGTAATTTCACACTGATAAGCTGCACTTATTTCACTGAAGAATCGAGCTGATCCTGGGCGGCTAATCACCAAGCGCGGCTTATTTATGGACAAATTCCGGTGAAATGCCAGCACAGATGTGGGAGCCGGCTGGGGAGGGAGCCACCGCTTTGCTGCCTTCGTGCAAACTGAGCTGCTTTGCCGCTGCTTTTTGCCGGCTTTGTTTTGCCGCCACTTTTTGCCGCCGTCATGCGGCCAGCCCACCGAGCCACCGCTTTTGAGCAGCGCGGGGAGCCGTGGCAGCGAGCGCCGGGGTCAGGAGTGCCAGGGCCCGTGGCTCGGGGAGGGCACCTGGGGCTGCGTTTAAAGGCTTCGCCAGTCTGTGAAAACTGTGCAAATTGTGCACCTGATAGCAAAAATCATTCAATTCTGTTATTAACTCATTACTTTGTTGCACATGGATCGTTGCTTTTTTTTTTTTTTTTTTTTTTTAAAGTGTGGCTTATCACCTGGTGCAGCTTATTTATGGACAAATTCCATGGTCTTCCCAGCTACCCAGAAGTGCGGCTTATAACCAGGTGTAGCTTATGAGTGTGAAATTACTGTCGTTTTCCTCATCTCTTACCACTCTATCAATGTAATTCTCTTTGTTTTTTTGAGACAGCAGATTCAATAGTATCTACCTTTTGCAATTTATTCTTCTGTTATGTAGAGTGGACTTGCTGCTGGAAATTCTGGGAAAAAAGTTCTTTTTTTTCCCCACTTGAATTATACTTCTTTGTTTTTCCAAATAAGTCACCAAGAATATTATTTGTCAGGTCTGCATCCTCATTAACACCACAATAATTCCATGGTTGTTAATCTCTTTCTGAAACATAGTTAGAAAAGCGAGCCATTAAGTCAGAGTCTGCCTTTCTCTGGTCTGAGTATGCACATGCACACACAGGCATGTGTGTTAATCTTAATAAGCAAGGCATCATTCTAGGTTTAGTTTACCTTTATTGAAGGCTACTTCCAAAAAAAACCTCATTACATGAGGTTTAACATCTGTGAGCAATCTATACTCTCAACTTTATATGAAGCGTACTTGTTTTTAATAGAATATATCTCTATAAGTCTGGCTGATAAAGTTTTAATCAGGCACCATCTAACTTTCCAGCTGGTTGGCACAGTCGAGCTATTGGACTTCTTTGTAATTTGTTATTCTGTTATATGTGTCTTAACTGTATTTCTTTTAAAAATCCAAATATGCTTGGATAAAATGAGACCACTTCTTTAGCCAACCTCCTTCTTGAAGTTTGAGTATTTCTGTAAATCCACAGAACTTCCAGATTTTCTTTTACAACTATGAATGCATCCTGCTTTGACCTATGAAAAGCCATTTATTTTGCACATGCAGGATGGGGATCAGTCAGTTGGTGAGGATGCTGTGCCATCAGTCTGCAATCACTTATGGAACAGAATTAGTAAAAATGTATAGTTGTTAAGTGTGATGGGTCAGTGAACTTAAGGAAAACACGATTGTGGCACATAGGCCAGTGTGTAAGAAGAAAGTTTATCTTCGTTCTGCTGTGCTGATCCTTAAGGGTACAGCATAATTAATCTTTTTCATTTTCCCCCAAAGAAACTCTGTGCAGTCTGTTACTGTATCCTTTATATCCTCAGGTACAATGATGATCAGCAACCATCAAGCAAGCTTACATGTGCCAATCTGGGTGGCAGAAGGGGATTAATTGTGTGACTATGGAATATTTTTTTTTTCTTATTTTTTTCTGAAGACTTTTAACATAAATTGTCCTTTGAAAGAACTCCCCAGACTTTGTAACATCAGTCTCCCTGGGGGATGGAAGGATGTAGCTGCCACTTTTTTCTGTAGGTGGTGATTTCCAGCGCCTGTGTACTAAGGTGGTTTATTTCTAGGGATGTAACAGGCTGTCTCTCTTTTCGGGGAAGTGCTGCTCCCTGAGAAGTGTCTGGTTAAAAACATCTGTAACTCTCCACTACTATTGATGGTCCATCGGCTCTTAAGAGATTTTATTTTAGCTTTGTCATCTCGTGGGTGCCATCAACTTCTTTACAACGCAGTGCCCTAGACCCATCTCTTTTCGTGCCCATGTATTTACTGAGAAGATTGGAAAAGGATAGAACAGATCAAAAAAAAGTTTGAGCAGCATAATGTCACTGCATTTTTCATGTGCCATGTCAAACACCACTTCAAACGAAAAGTAAAAAACCCCCTCCTTCCTCCTCCGTCAGGACAAGTCCCCTGGTTTCATTTTCTGGGCTTTGCTCAGCTTTTCCCCGCCGGGCTCCGCAGCAGCGTTCCGCGGCGGGGTCGCGGGTCTGACTCATGTGGAGCGCTCCGGCCTCAGCGGGGAGCGCTAACAAGGCTCCTTTGTGACTCTAATTATATCCCTAAGCTGGCGGCCGCAGATTAGCACGACAGCCGGTGGCGGAGGCTGAGGAGTCAGTCCCATGCTCTGCTCCTGCCGCGGGCAGAGCCCAGGAGGGTGCCAGCAGCACCCCGGTGCCGCCTGGGCCCCCCTGCTTCGCTCTCGGACCTCTCCCGGCCCCGCTCCGCCACCCGGGAGCTCTGCCGGGACCCGCAGGGAGGAGGCACCGCCCAGCACCCAGCCTGGGTAGGTACCTAAGGCTGTGCCAGCCTGAGGAGACTCCTGCCAGGCTGGACAAGACCTGGGGCACCCACGAGCTCCGGCAGCTCCTCACCCCTTCTTTCCATTGCTGGGATAAGCTAGCGCTCAGGGTGCTTTTCTCTTGGCTTTTTTGCATCTTTTGTGACTTGTTGGATGAGGGGAATAAAAAAGCTATGCATTGTTGTCTCAAATGCATCCCATTAAAATTTCATTATAGGGTTGTTAAAGTGGAGTGGTAGGTGTGGAAGAGGGGAGGTGGCTTTGAAAAGGGTATTTTGTTGTTTGCTTTAAAATTTGCCTCCCGTTTCTCAGCGTGCTGGCTTCAGTGTGCTTTGTTTTGCTGAGCAAAACTCATCTTCCAGCTAGGCTAGGTACTGGGGTGGTTTGCATTGCTACTTTCTAAGAGGTCTGCAACCAGTTTTCTTGGGCTGGTCTCTTCATCCCATCTCCATTTGGAGACAAATGGAGTGGCAGAGTCACTCTTAGTAAAACTCTGTCAAGGCCTGAGATTTTTTAAGCCTTGAGCTTTTAGTGGTGTGGAAAGAAAATTCAGTGGAAAAAATTTCCCAGGCTGTGAGCTGTTTGCCAAAATGTGCAGAGCTTACACAAGGGTGGAAGGGGATTTTTACGGAAGAGTGCAAGAGGAAATGAGGATGTTGATAAATGTGAGACCAAAATTGTTTGTTCTTCATGATACATCTAAGGAAAGTGTTGTGGGATTTCTCCTTGGGAGGGAGAGGAAATATGAAGTACTGAGCAAAAATGGGGGGAAACAGCGTAATCTTTTAAATACACTTGTCTTACACAGTTTGGGGAAGGGGCAGAGAGGTAAATAATTTAGGATTTTATTTTTTTTTTTTGGTCACTACCAGGCAGTCACTGCTTTCTACTTTTCAGGAACATACATGCTGTGAAAGTGGGGTGCTGAAGCAGCGTGGGCTCATGTGGTTTTGTCTCTATCTTCTTAGTGGTGACCAGACAGGCCAGTCAGCTCCATTAGAGAAATCCTTAATCTAGTAAGGCTAATGGACCTTCTCACACTAGAGAGCTGCTCAGACAGGATCTGCCCTCTGTATTTGTGGGGAAGGATCCCAGAAGAGTTAAGATAAATGTCTGCAGGTTACTGTTGCTTTGTAATAACACATAGTAATTAATACATAACAGAGCACTGGCACATAAAACCCATAGCACATTTCTGTTGATTTCACTGAACCTTAAGTAAAACTATAAAATATTAGACTTCCAATTAATCACTAGGAGCTCATATGTGGTAGTCAGTGTATTTCAGTGATTATTTTTTTTTTCTGCATGAAGATACCTTTTCTATTCCTTGAGGTTGTTTAGACATCGTTGTGTGTACCACCCTAGAAGGAGTGTTAAAAGCCAGTTTTGTTTCCCATATGAAAAAGACTAAAGGTAGCACATACAGAGCAAACAGCTGAGTACTCTGTTAGAGCCTGCTCCAAGTTTAATAATAGCGACGTAGGCACAATTTCCATGTGAATGTAATCATAGTAACTGGGTGATCTGTTGTGAGATTGTCCATAGTTAGATACCTAGGTTTATGCAGGAAGAATGCATAGATGAATTCAGTTATTAAACTACTTGATCATTTCAAAGGGATGCTGATAGTTCCTGCAGCTTTTTAACAAACAAACTTTGGCAGCAGGAATAACTGTTTATGAATATTAATTAGAGCATTTTTCCTGTACTTTAACTGATCTGGGCTTGGAAAATTTAAATTCTGGTTTGATTTCTATGTATCCAAGCACATGTTTCAACCCGTAGGCATTTATTATTCTATTTCTGCCAGATTTACTCTCTTGTAAAACTTACTCTTGGTGATAATTAGGATGGCTAAAGATTGAGATCTGAAGGGGTGTTGTGAGCTTGGCTGGAAGAAAAGGCATCTATTGAAGATTTGTGTTGTTGTTGCTGTGAAGTGATTCTGTTTTCAATTTTGCTTGGAAAATAGCTTTTGTTTTGCTGTGAAGCGACTGAACCCAGCTTTCAAGTCTGATGATGTTAAATTGAGTGCATCTTGGCACATTCAATTTCTGTAAAATAATCCTAAAAATCTAGTTCCCCAAGCAAAATCAGTGCTGTTCCAGGAATCCTAGAAACGAGAGTTGTGATTGTAAGTGTTTTAGGATTGCCATATATCTGTTCAAAATAAGGGTTTGTACTCATTCCCAGTGTATCCAAATCAAGGCAAACAGCTGTTTCTCACAGAATGAAATGTCAGAAGGTGAAGCAGGACACAGAACCAGCCTCAGCAGAGGATCCAGCTTCTTGCACTTGCCTTACTGCAGTCCCCATCTTCCCCCTAGGGATGGAGCATAGTGGCTTGCATTTCTCAGGGTCAGGCTCCTCCACAGGATGATAGGAGCTCTGAGACAATATTATACCTGCCCATGCAGATTCCTTCTACTTTCATTAAGAGTCTACACAAAATGTTAGAAATATTTGGCCTGAGTTAATACAGGCATAGGAGAGTAGATCACGCGCCAAGAAGTTGCAGGAAAATATCTGCCCTTTGCCAACGGAGAAATGGTAGATGGATGTGTAAGTGTTTAAAATTGTACTGCTGCGTGTTTTAATGCTGTTATTGCTGCAGTCATCACTTGGAGATTAAGAACGGGATTGAACTTGGAACTAACAATTAACTTCACCTGAAACTTGAGCTGCCCCGGGAGGTAAGGAGGGACAGGTTACCTGGGATGATTGTGCAACTGTAACCACCTTATGCCTTGGGCTTCCAACACGTTAAGGCAGCTGACATTTCCTGCCCAAATTATGAACTCTGTAATGTGCCAAAACTCTAATGTCTGTTTTAATCTGAAAATAGTTTTTTATGGCAATAAAAATCATTTTTACAAACCATGGTGTATATCACAGAGTGATTTACAGTTGCATACATACCTCAGTTCAGTGGAGGAAGTAGAAATTTTTACATGCACTTGTATGTGTAATCCAGAAGAGGAGATTTTTTGGGGGTTTTGGGGGTTTTTGGTTTGGGTTATTTTTTGGTTGTTTTTTGTTGGTTGGTTTGGTTATGTTTGGGGTTTTTTTTTGGAGAAGATTTTTCTTTCAAATCTCTATTGTCCTTCTGAGACCAAGATGCCTCAAGGGAAAATTTCTACATGAAAAGCTTATTCAGTTCTTTATTAATGTGGAAAGAACTGTAATATTTTACAGTATTGCACTCATCTTTTGTTTCAGCTATGGCTAAGCCGGAGTAAATGGGACCTGGATGCTGAGTGATGTGACCAGTATTTATTTATTTGGAAGAGAATTCCAAATGTGAGAATAGGCTGAGAAGCAATGCTAGAGTACTTAACAAGTGCAAGCTCTTAAATAAGATGAGAAAAAAGACTTTATGTGGGCCTGTTGAATCGGTTCCACTTCTTACTCCAATGGCTTTTTTAGATGAAAATAACTATATTGTTTCTAATGGTCATCAGCAGTATTATTTTAAATATTTACTTAATTAAATATTTTATTAAATGTTCCTGCAGCGCATCTGATTTAACCATTCCTTTTGTGAACGAGCCAGATGTAAATCCAGACAGGACTTGGCTTCATCTGAATCAGAGTTCCATTCAGGCATTTTTTGTATTCAGGGAGTCACCCTGAAAGAAGAGAGGAGAAGGTATGTGTTGCTTTTATAGCGCTCACTACAGACCTGCAAAGGTAAAAGGCGTGGCCGTCAAGTACTTGCTATGATGATATTTACCAGGAGTTTTTTGGGCTTAGTGCTCACTATGAAAAGACATTTTACACAAATTTAATCTCTCTAATATAAACTGAGGGTGTGATACCTCTACAGTTAAAATTTCAAGTCCTGATGTTTCTGCCTCACCTGGGAAGGCCCTGTTTTTGGCTTTTTGGAGGGGCTAATGCAGTTACTCTGTCTTTGGTCCTTACTTGAAAGGATGTTTTAAGGGTGTTCTGGATGGACAGTCTGACTGCTGGCACACAGTGTACTTTAGAAAAAGCATTTACGTTGTTGCTGTCTAGTCCCAGGACTGTAGGAACTTGGGGCATCTAAGACTGAATCTGAGGGGAAGGCAGTAGGATGGGCTTTAGAGAAAGGAAAGGAAGTGGCTGAGGCTGTGATCCTCTAGAAAGCAGCAGAGAGGGGAATTCATAAGTGGGTTGTGGGACAGGTTTTGACGGTGCTTCAGTATATTAGGAATACCAAAAAAGCAGTGGCTGGACTGCAAAACCATCAGCCTGGTCAGAGAAATTGTGGGCATATTTTGGAACTAGAAGAGCCTAAAAAGTCACTTTGCATATATGTATATAACTATGCATGTATCTATAGAGAGAGAGATATATATGTGTGTGTATGTATGCATATCATCTCTACTGGATATAAGTGACAGTGAAGGTTTACTTCAAAATATATTCTGAAAGTTCTTTTTATTTGGGGAATTCTTTAATATACCATTTCTGCATGGAAATTTTCAGGGGGGCTTTCTGGGGTTTTTCTTCCTTCTCATATTCTTTCATACACACACACCACCCTCCTTCCTTTATTTTTAAATAAATCAAGGAGAAATAAAGGTGGGAGACTGTCTTCAGAAAAAGTGCTCCACCTCAAGTTTGGATGCTTTGTCCTTGCTTAGTTGTTATGCACCTTTATGTCAGGAGACAGGACAGCACTGAAAATGGCAAGGGGAAAGGAGCAGGGAATTGTACTGGATGTAATCAACATCTTTTTTGTGGAATTGATAACATTTTGTTTAGCCTAAAATAGAATAACTCTTGCATGTTTTTAATTACTGAGAATGACACAAGAAACCATTCACATTCATGATAGAGTTTTGCTGCTGGGTGATAGGTTTTTGCCAAATTTTAGATATTTCATTCCCGTATTTCCCTGCTAGGTAGGTCTGCCAGTGGTGACTAACATAGCATGAAGTAATGTGAATACTATTAATATAGTTGTCTGAGACAGATAATACCAAATATCTTCATCTATATAGAATTATGATTTCTTTGGTATTCTGTAAGCTTCTGGAAAGAAAATCAGTTATGTTGTCAATTTCTTTTTATTTGAAACCTCTGTGGGTAGCTGCAGATTCATGGTGGTTTTCAGCCTCCTTTTTTTTCCTGCCAAGGTTTCAGAAGACTAACAAAACCAAAAAATGTTTTTAATATATTGAATAAATTATTTAGCAGCTCCTTCACAGTGGCTTTTTGCATACCCAGTTATATATTGGGTATATATATATTCTAGTGTGTTTTAATTTAATGAACACAAGATTGGTGAACTGCAAAAACTCCCCATGGATTGGGAAGACTTTTGTTCCCCCAGCATATACAGATATACTAAAAAAAAATTGTTAATTAATTATTGGTATGTCTAGCCTATTGTTGATGAAAGGGAGGGGAGGTGAGAAAGCTGAGAACTATGGAGCTGTTTGGGATTTGTAAGCGGACAAACAAGGGCACCTGCGCCGTCACTACAAATTCTTGAAATTTTCTCTACATGGAGTAATAAAAATAACGTGTGAGTGACTTGCTGAGGACGTTCCAAAAACTGAACCCCTCCTAGCCAATTTGCATGGCTGGTGTGGGGCAGCAGTGTTTGTAACTGGTTGTCTGTTTCTGCAGGACAAACAAGTACATGTGGTTTGGTTTATTTGGCTGTGAAACAGTCTGAGGGCACCTTGTGAGCTGTACCTCACAGTACGTGCAGTGCTGGAGCATGCTGCTTGTTTGAGAATGCCAGTGAATTGTGCATTTGACCTTTAATCTTGTGCAGTTTTTCATTTTATCTTGGGGCTGCAGCTTTTCTGCATTTCCTTAGCCTTGCATCTTTGGCATGTCTTGTAGCCAATTACACTGGATTAGGCCAAATTTCTGGTTCTAGACAAGGTTCAAAATGATTGCCAGTAGTTTGGACCTCCTGCTGCAACTTCGCAAAAGTGAACTTGAGCTGTTTTAAAAACAAAGTTTTTTAACAGCACAGACTTCGCTGCACTGCTAAAAAGCTTTGAGTTGCATTGTGGTGAATGGAGGGAGAAGAGTTTTATTTTGATAGCTGCTGTTCAGCATTACTACATTGACTGGTTCCCAAATTCTTGTGTTTGTACATTGAAACATGGTCTACAGCTTTCTCTAGAAATGAAAGTGACTGAAAAGGGAATATATGTTTTTAAAAGAATCTTTAATATAAATGATTGCTACAACATTTTTCAGAGATTTAGGGCTGACAGTGTGTAACAGTAAGAGTTAAAAAGAACAGATGCTGCTGCTTTAGGATTTTTTTTTTGTCTTTCTAGTTTCAGCTCAGTTCTGACTGAAGACACTAACTTCTCCACCCTTTTACTTTTGAAAAAATTGGGATTTCTCATCTAAACCCAGGTTTTGTTAGAGTGACACCGCACCTTGGGTACTGCATCCAGCTCTGGCATCCCCAGCACAGGAAGGCCCATTGACCTGTTGGAGTGAGTCCGAAGGAGGCCACCCAGAAGATTAGAGGATTGGAGCACCTCTCCTATGTGAAAATGCTAAGAGAAGTGGGAATGTTCAGCCTGGAGAAGAGAAAGCTTTGGGGTGACCTAATGGCAGTCTTCCAGGACCTGAAGGGAGAAGCTGGAGAGAGACTATTTTCAAGGACATATAGTGACAGGACAAGGGGCAATGGCATCAAATTGAAAGACAGTAGGTCTAGATTAGATGTTAGGAAAAAATTCTTTGAGGGGATTTAGGCACTGGAACAGGTTGCCCAGGGAAACTAGGGATGGCCCTTACCATAAAAATATTCAAGCCAGGTTGGATGGGGCTCTGAGCAAATAGTCTGGTCTAGTGGAAGGTGTCCCTGCATTCCTCAGAAGGATTGGAACAAGATGATCTTTAAGGTCTCTTCCAACCCAAACCACCCTTTGACTGATTACATGATTGATTTCCTGTTGCAGCAGATACAGATGAATAGCGGGTGACACTGCATTTGCAAGGAGTGGACTTTAATGTTCACTTCTGGTTAGATGTGCTGTGGGGAGCCCTGGCTGTCAATGATTGTTGCCGATGTGGAATGCAATTCTGCAGTCCCCGGGCTGCAGCTGCCAGGAGAAAAACCCCACTGCCGTGTGGTCACACAGTGTGCTGCTCAGTTGGCATTGGGAAAAATCCCAGCAATAGCAACAGGGGGCGAGGGGCAGTTCAGGAGTGACGGCCTGGTCGGCAGTGAGGGCTGTTCGGGGGTGCGGGACAGTGAGGGCTGTGAGGGACAGTGAGGGCTGTTGGGGAGTGAGGGGCAGTGAGGGCTGTTCGGGACAGTGAGGGCTGTTCGGGGGTGCGGGGCAGTGAGGGCTGTGAGGGCTGTTCAGGACAGTGAGGGCTGTGAGGGGCAGTGAGGGGGTGCGGGCCTGGTCGCAGCGTGCGGCCGCCGGCAGGGGGCGCGCGCGGGTCGCCGGGCGGGGCAGGGAAGATGAGGACGAGAAATAAAGAGAAGGGATCCTTTGCAAAGGAATAAAGAGCCGCTTTGGCTTCAGAATAAGGGCACATCCAGCCTCTGTCACTGCCGCTGCCTGCAGGGAAAGGTATGCAGCCTCAGGCTTGAGGTGTGTGCCAGCACTCAGGCCTTTACTCGTTCAGCAGGGGGCTGGGATGAAACATTAACAGACAAATTAGATATTAGGAAGAAAATTCTTTACCGTGAGGATGGGGATGCACTGTAATAGGTTGCCAGATAAGTTGTGGATACGTAGGAGTGTTCAAAGCCAGCCTGCATGAGGCTGTGAGCAGCCTGCTCTAGTGGAAGGTGCCCCTGCCCATGGCAGGACCCTTTCAGCTGGCTGATCTTCCAACCCAAATTATTTCATGGTTCTGTGAAATCAATTCTAGCAATTGGTTTTCACCTGGATGCAGGCTCCTGGATCTGCCCATCACATTTTAGTTACTCTAAATGCAAAAGCCTGTATGGTAGGGTTACAACAGAGGTGCTATTTGTAAGATAAGAATGATAAAATTTCTCTTGGAGAAGGTGGTTCTGTGTTGTATCTGCTGGCCTTTTATCTTTTTTCCCCTTGCACATCTTCTGTGCTTATCAACATTTTCCTTCAGCAGCTTCTGTAAAAGCCCTGGTAGAAAGACACTTTCAGTGAAATGCTTTTAATAATGCTTCTGTTAATGCTGGAGGTTTTCTAAATTGTAGGTTCAGATGATCTCATTCTGTCACTCAGAAGTAATAGAGAGGTATTACATTAGAATGAAAATGTTCAGTTTCCAGCTTCTTTAGTTGCCTGCAAAATATTCCTGTTTTGAATATTCTAATCTCTTCTTTCTAGTCCCTCTATCAATTTGCTGAGTTTTGGAATCAATATTTATGTTGCAGTCCACTTTTAAGGAAAAGTAATTTCTTGAAGAGCAGGATAGATTCTCACCATTTAATTACAATTGCTATCAGAAAGTACTGTTGACTATGCATGGTGAATTAATTTTTAGTCACATTGTGAACTTCCCAATAAAAGCAGGTGTCTGTGATTCCACTTTCTAGGTATCCCACCAGTAATTTGAGGCTGATCAGACTATTATGCTAAAAAAACAACAACAACAACAAAAAACCAAAAAAAAAAACCCCACAAAAAAACCAACCAAACAAAACAAGCATCAAAAAAAAAAAACCAAACAAAAGGACTTCTCAAAAATATTATGTGCCCACAAATACAGAAAATTGAACAGAACTTGTTAATTCTTGTCCACTTGACTTGCCTTATGCCACAACTCAGTCCAGTCTGTTCCTCCCCTTGCTTGACTGCTCAGGAAGATGAAAGTGGTGGTGGATATTGTAGCACAGAAAATGCCTTCTGAAAATGACATTCATGTAGCAAGGAACTATCTTATCAAGATCTTGACAAGTTCCATGAGGTACAGTACTGACTTTACATGTGCATCCCTTCTGCTTCTTCCCAGTGATTGGATTTCTTCTGCCATTTGTCAAGCTCAAACTGTCGCAGAAGCCCTCTTCCCAACTTTTTTTTCCTTAAGTTCCAAACGCTGCTTGTGTTGTGCTAGTTTCCTAGTCTTGTGTTTCCTCAGTGGTACATCATAGAAAAGTAATTGTCTCATAAAAGTAAATCTTTTCAGCTGAATTGATGCCTAGGAGATCTACTGAATTGTCTGTAACAGGTATTTTTGGTTTGCTGAGTTGGTGTCAGTAGTGTTAAAGGTGAGCAGTGGGGGAGAAAGGATATGTGATGTTCTGTGCAGCTGAAGTGTGGAATCATAACTTTTTCCATACCTGCACACAAGCAAGCAAGAACTGTCTGGAGCCCTTCATCACACAGCTGAGCAGAATTTTTTGCACTTGATTTACTGAGGCTCCTCTACTCTGAATGTCATGTCCTACCAAGAATGGGCAGCTAGAGATGCTCTGCTTAACTGTTTTCTCTTTTGTCTGCTGAGAAGAGTAGGCTTTTGTTTATGGAAACAATTACTTCTTTTTTTAGTAACAGTTATGATGCTGCACTTCTTAGTGAAATTACAGTTTCCCTGTAGAATTGTTACTCTCCTTTTGTAATCCTGCATGCAGAGTTTGGAAAGGCCATTGATCACTGATTTCTTTAGACCTTCTTGAATGTGCTATGAAAAGCCATGTACTCAGAGCTGACCTGTTTTGAAGATACTGGCTTTAGTTTTGGTCTCTAAATACAGTGGATGTCTGATAACAGACAAATTTATAAAAAGGGAGAAAAAATGCAGTTCAAATTGAAAATATGGAACACTTTTTTAGTGTAGCAAATTACTTCTGTAACTGAGACAAATTACACCTTGGAGTAATAGATTTCTTAAGTACATTTAAAAATCTTAACTATGGTCCCATAAGCCTTTATTTCAGACTTGGACTTTGAAAGATGGGATTTGTTGCACCTCATACTGCAGCTAAATTTTAAATTACACTTCCTCCAGGAGGAGCCAAGGAGAAGGGCTTCTTTCTTTCCCAAGTGACTGAGAGGGTCTAGACCAGTGGCCTGTTATTGGCATCTGCTCACTAAAACAGAAATAGCTGGATTCCACCTATAAGGCTTATCTAACCTTAGGGAAAAATGAATGCACTTACTCCTTGAGTGCTGAGTGATGTAACAAATAGCAAGTCCTTGGAAGGCAGTGCAAGCTGGACTTACTAATTCCTGAGCAGAAGTAAGCAATTTTGCAAAACAGTTTTTAAGGTGCAAAGCTCTAACAACAACCTACTGTTTGTTGTACTTCTTAGAAGGGCTGTATTCTTTTAGGTGACTGGGAACATTCGGAGGTGATATCCAAGTAGATATTTGGGGTCTTACATGATTCACTGAACTGTTGTTGAGATGTAATCTTTAAAAAACAATCCCAGAAAACACCAAAACAAACAAAACCTCCCTGCATATCTGGGATGCCAAGCATTTCAAGAGCTGAAGCAAAACTTGCCTGGAGTTAATAGGATTGCTTGTATCACTAACTTGTATGAAACAATGTACATGGCTTTAATCCTTCCTGTCATTAACTCATTTCTTCCTAGCTCCTCCCAAGTGCACCTACTGTAAAATCTTACCAAGGCCTTACTGTTGTCAAGTTGTAAAAGAGTTCCAAGTCTCAGTATTAGCTTTAACTATTAACGCTCTGGATACAGGTCAGGCACTTTAAAATTTATCACTCTCTGTTCTTTGTAAAAAACACTCACCTCACCACCACTAAAAAAAAATTACAAATTGGCATTTCACTGCATCTCCAGCATTTTAAAGAAATGGTGATGTCTTTTCAAAACTGGCATGCATGTAGAAAGTTTTGGTGTCCTTTAAGTCATTATGCCTCTGTCCTATCTGTGAAACGTTTTATTGCTGCCCTGGTAGATTTGTTACTGCATATCACCTTATTGAACTGTTTGCATTAAAGTAGCACCCTCTGCCTCTGTTTTTTCAGAAGGAATGACCTAGCCTGCAGGCCACACTCCTGGCATGCAACCAAATTTACCGAAAGTCAACCTGAGGCAGCCACGTCACACCTTTCCTCGTCTAATGCCTGCGCCTCCTGGCACTCGAGCTATCATGCAAGGTGAGTCTCTGCTTAACTTACACACATTCAGTTAACAGCGGGGCAACAATAGCGAAGCTTATGTTGTTGAGGTTTTGGTTTGTTTTTTTTTTTAAAAACAAGCAATGCAGAATTGTGGTATTATATTTCTTTAGAGTTGCCTGTCCTTGCAGTGCATGAAGGGGGAGTTGGGAAAGTTTGACGTATGGATGAATGCATTTCTGGAACAGTTTGTGATATGTGCCTGTGATTGAAAGGTAAGAAACTAGTGTTAACGGCAATCACAAGGGTGTGCTTCTTGCTCTGCATTTCCTTTCAGTATCCACTGGTAGAATCCTAAGGCAAAGTAACCACCAAAAATTACTATTCATAAAGTGAAATAGGAAAGGGAGAAGAAATTAAAAAATACTGTTTCAAACAATTAAAAAGGCTTTTTCTAAAGAGAGAGTGCAGAATGCTTTAATGTCGTCTTTTAAGTTATTACTGGTTTAATTAGTTAAACTGTCTTTCTGTAATCCTTCCCTGCATCTGTGGTCTTGCTTGTCTAGAGAGATAATAAAGACCAATTACTTTCAGTCACTCTTTAGAGCACCTTAGTATTTGTTAGGTCACATTTAGCACTAATGGAGAAAGGTTGACACACAGGCAGTTCTAGCTGTGAAACTCTAAACCTTTAGGTAACGCCTTTTGGTGTCTGATTACAGGCTCTTCTTGTTTGTTTCCTGCTCCTAGGTGACATTCTTTATCATTTTCATGAAAGATTTTCTTGGTTCGTGAGGGTTTTTTGAGGGCAGGGGATGCTATTTTTTTGTCTTTTGTTACTTTTTGCTTCTCAGTTCCCACTGGGACATAGTTACACTGAGCATTAAAGAAAATGAGTCTGGTGTGCAATCCCGTTTTGGGAAGTAGACTTTGGTTTTCCATACTTAGTACTTTACATTCTCTGCTGAATCATTACTTCTAGAGATTCATGTTTTGTGGTTGTCAAAACAAAAGAACATTAATACTTCCATATTTTTCATCTATTTTTTACAATTTTTACAAAACATTTACAATGTTTTTACACTCTTTCCTTTGTGATCTGCCTACTGTTTTTAAGCTAAATTGCTATCTGCCCTTGAATAAAGTTGACATTAGGCAGAAAGAGGTTTTCTTAAATTTTTTTAATACTTTATTAGTAGAAGTTTTAGAAACTTTGATCTAGAAACAATTTTTGCTGTTTTGCACTGATTTGAAGTTTGTATTTAAATATCATGTAGATGGGTTGATTTAGATGTATAGATTTTAGGACAGTAGAAGTCCTTGTAAATAGAAACAAAACTCAGAAATTTCTAAAATCTATGGAGTTCCTCATTGCAATGCTATAGCTAAAGAGTATTTCTACTGTTAATGTGTCTTCTACACTGAGCTGTAAATCATTATATGCTTCCTGCTCTTCCTGGTGGTTGTCCTTGTACCTTGTGAAAGTAAAATACTACAAGATGTGTCTGAAGGAGAGTTTTGATAGGAGCTGGGTGTGTCCCAATACTTTAGAGGAGAAAGTGGTTCAATGCCAGTTTGAAATGAAGTTTGGTCAGGAAATTGTGGGTGTAAAGGAAGAGGGGGATGGGAATAGAGCAGCCCTCTCCCCTCACATATCAGAAATAGCTGCAACTGCTGGCAGACACTAATACTTATAAAAAAGGGATTCTTTCTCACATGCTGCTGACAGATTTAGTGGCCTTAGCATAGTCTAATACCATTGTTCCCAGGTCACTGCCATCCTGCACCGCTTGGCTACCTGTGCTACCCACTCAAAAGGGAATGTATTTAGGAGATTTTTCAGCCCTGGTGTCTGTTGTCCAAGACGGTTCCAGTGGCAGGGCTGCTTTTACTGTGCAGCTGCTGGAGGAGGCCCAGCATTGCCATAGAGGCAGCCCAAAGATTTTAGTATTTTGGGGATCTCAGTTGCTGATCTGCAAAAAATGATGAGCAGCCTCAGAGATTCCCTGTTTTACAAGTACATTTCACAAAAAGCTCAGCTGATCAGGAAGCGCAGCAATCAGTAGCTGAAAGCAGCAGTAGGCAAGGACATAATGGAAATAGCCCGAGGAAGGGATGTTTCTAACCCAAGCATCCCATCCCTGGGCTGTTTCTGGAATTTTTTGTCCTTCCTTGAGCTAAGCATCTGAGATTGGTATTCAAAGCCTAAAATCACTTCTGAATGTGCCTACCTGCATTCTCTGTGTGCGTGTGAAAATCCACTAAATCACTTGTAAAAAAACATGGGGAGTTCATTGGTGGGTGAGGGAAGGGGCCACACTTTTTTATGTTGGTGGTGAGGCACAGCTGGCCAAAACAACCCCGTGAAGACTGTCCATACTATCTACCGCTACATTAAGGTATGGGCAGTTTGATTTGGTTTAGGTTTTTTTTAGGTCAGTTGGTTTTGCTGGGACTTTCTTTTTGCCGGCCTGATGAATTTGAACATTTGAGAAGGTGGGCAAAGCTAGAGGAAGACAGACCAGGAGAGGCTCTGCCAATGTATGGGAGAGAGGGTGGTCTTGGAACCCAGCCTTCCACATCCAGCGCTGTATGTGTGAGTTTTTTATCTTGTGACATTAATGCAAAAATTTTAAGTTAACTTGGGAGCACTAGGCTAGGTCTAGATGCCTCTCATGCAAGGCTAGAGAGCTAGAACTTGTAAAACTTTATGTGACTTCATTTCCCTCTGTGAGTCTTCTGTCTTTCATAGAAGTCACACCTTAAAACATGGTGCAGACTTTATTCCTGGCCCTTCCTAAACTAAGGCTGAGTGCCCTTTCTGGGAGGAGTGTAAGTGAACTATCTTAAGTTGCTGAAAGTTTAAACCATGCATTTTCTTCTAGTAGGGTATAATATTACTGAGGAGCCTTTGGGTTTTTTGTGGCCCTGATTGTGCAGATGAACCCAGCCACATCTTCTGCTTCATTCTGGTATTACAGGTGTGGCTGTGGGACAAGTGTGCTTTGAGAATGCTACCCAAACTGAGGTTTTGGGGCAATTAGGGTCAGGTGCATCTGATGTGTTGCTGAGATGAGATCATTTCTCTAAGGGTCCATGAGCAGAAGCTCATGCCCCAGGGTTGGGAAAGGTGTTTACTGGCCAGTGTGGCCAAGGGATGGTGTTTAGATTACTTCTAGACTTCACCTATCAGATTTTGACCAGCAGTGTAGGTGCTTTTATGAATCTGCTCTGAAACAGCCATTGAGAGAAGGATATCCTGGGATGCCAGCCAGGCTCAGGCCTGGTATTTGGACTCTCTTCCTGGTATTTGGTACTGGTATTTGGACTCTCTTCCGTGTCAGGATTCACAGGAAGATTGCCCTGCAGTTTAGGACCACAGGAGGCCATGCTTTGCAAAAACATGCCATTAGTAACCTTCCTGTCCTTCTCTTGCTGCTTCTGCTGGGTTTCTATTAGGCATTTTCTAGCAGGGCTTTGTCCTCCTGTGCTGATGATCTCTGCTTAACATTTGATACCAGCAGATTTACATGAGACCTCTAAACTGACACTTTCTTGCACAAGCGACATCTTTCTTTTAATTAATCCGAAGTATCTGTTTGGATTTTATGAATTTAAAGGTCTTTTCCAGCCTTAATGGTTTTATAATCTCCTTGGTGCTCAAGGAAGTTGGAATATCAGCAATTTTTAGTAATATCTGCCTTAAATTATTATTTGACAAAAAAACCTAGTAATGACCAAGATACTTTTTACATGAAACACAGTATCAGCCTAAGATAACAATTAAGACCTTTACAAGGATTTAGCAAGATGTTTTAAATGCTGGAAATAAATGAACGAAAGAACATAAAACCCCATAAGATGAGGTCACTGCTAGTGTATCTTGTTAATAAAATGCTTTTAGAAAATAAGGGTAAAGCATATCTTATTTCATATAAATTGCTTTTGACCATGTTTTATAAGAAAAGAAGTTTAAAAGGCTGTAGTAGTAGAGGGGGGGGAGAAAAATGCAATTCTGTTAGGACTGAATTCCAAAGAACTGTTGAGTTGACCTTTGCAATATTTTTGACAGAAAAGACCTATATCCCTCTTTGTATTTTTAATGTGGACTAATCTAACTTCATTGCTAGCTATCACAGACCTCTTTACAGCACAAGATTTGATAGATGCTTCATATAATTATAGCTACAGGGAAGTGGAATAATTCTGTGATTTCTACCAAGGGGCTTTGCATGCAAAGGCAAGAATTTGAAATTGATGTATAAAAGCAGGAGAAGCCTCCAGTGAAGTTCAAACAGGGAGATGTGATGAGAATAATTGGAAAGACTGTCATCTCAGCATCAATGTGTTGGATTGACAGGAGATAGGTACTGTGAGAGAGAAAATAAAGGAAAGAAAATGAAACAAAACTCATGGGGTAGGAAAGTAACAGAAGCAGCAAGATTTTGGGATAGTGTCCTTGGCAAAAGACCTGAAGAAAGTACAGTGTCAAAGATGATTTTAAAGAGCCAAGAGTGGTAGGGAGAAACTAGTAAGGATTCTGGAAGAAAAGTTACAAGTTTGTTTGGCCATGCAGAGTTTATTTTGCTTTGGCATCTCCTGAAGTTTTCATGACAAAGTTGTGGAACTGGGTGGAATTGAATGTTGTTGTACAAGTGTCAACCTGAGAGTAGTTTGAAAGCACACTGCTAAGGTGCACGTGTAGGTGGCATTTCAGACAAATGCATTTAGTGTATCTCTGCTTAAAAGTTAAAACATCAAACGAATAGGCAGGTGTGGATATAACTATGGGAGTAACTTACTGATGAGGAAATAACATCATGAGTTGAAGAAGTTCAGAGTTATATTTCAGAGATGAAGAGAAGAACTGCATGAGTTTAATAGCTGGAAGAATCAGGGTGCCTGGAAAATAAGCTGGTGTTGGCCCTGGGAAAGAGGGAGCTAATGGGGCCCAAATTAATTTTTTCTAAATGTCAGCAAAATCTATAATTTGCAGGGGGAGAAGGGACTCTTCAAGGAGATAAATGTGTATTACTTACTGGCAAACTTAAATAGGGAAGCCGAGTTACTTACTAAGGTTTCAAGCTTTGAATCAGTGGTGGAGTATAAAGTTGGAACCCTGACTTTGTGTTCAAACTTTCAATTTTGTTAGATTGTTTGTCATTAACTGCTGTTAAATGCAGATGGATCTTAACTAGTATTATTAAAATGGGTGATTATAATTATGTTGTGGCATTTTGGGACATTTTTGATATTTATTCTGACACGTTTTTTTTGTTTCCTTCAGTAGTTGTTCTTCTAATGACCTGTCCAACTCATGGGATCAGTCAAGTCTATTTCGCACTTCTGACCAATTCAGCTCTTTGGGAAGTATGGACAGCTGGGACCACACTCCCCAAGTAGCCCAGTATGGAAGGCTTTCTTCAGCAAGGTCTAATAGTAGCATTGATCATCTAGGGAGCCAAAATAAGCGGGATTCAGCCTATGGATCTTTCTCCACGAGTTCTAGCACCCCTGACCACACTCTGTCCAATGCAGACACTTCTTCGACAGAGAACATGCTTTACAAAGTAGGCCCATGGGAGACTGCTAAGCATGGAAGCAAGTCTGGCCAGTTTTTGAATGACAGCAGTGGCACAGAGGACAAACCTGGGTATTTGCCAGCTCCCATGCAATACGAGAACAGCAAAGGTCCTAGAACAGAGGAACACCCAGATGGCAAGCTCACTGGCTTGGGAAGATCCAGTTTTGGACCTGTCTGGTACATTCCTGATAAGAAGAAGTCTTCATCTCCTCCCCCGCCACCTCCACCTCTCCGTAGTGACAGCTTTGCTGCCACCAAGGGCCATGAGAAGGCACATGGCCCTGTGTACTCAGAGGGTGCCAGCACGCAGCACTTTACAGCCCTGAACCGATCTCAGCCCAGGAGTGACTGGAGTTTGGAAACTGCAGAGCAGCAGCGGCGGCCCTCCAGAACATGTGACAGGAGGATCAGCAGCGCAAATTATAAATCTGAGCTCAGTTCAGAGCACACGTTTTTTACAGCTGGTGAAAGGTACAGTAGTAACGTAGGAGCTGTAAACAAACTGCAGCCATCCTTGTCCAGCACCGATGTTAGGTTTGCACAGCCTGCTTACACTTACCACCACCAGCACCAGTACAGTGATGAAAGCACCTTTTATCACAGTGCACGAATCTTAGCTGCACCTAAAGATCAGCAACATTATCTATCCTACAGTGGCATTCAGGAGTTAACAACAGGTAATTTCCATGGCTACAGTCCAAACCAAGCCAGTCTGCTCAACACTTCCTCTTTGAGCAGTGCTGCTGAACAGAAGGTGGACAACACTGGACAAAGTCGGTATTATTGTGTGACAGCAAAACAGCCTGCTCAGGGAAGCTCAAAGCCACTACAACTCAAGGATGACAGCTGGAAACCTGCAATGGGAACTGATGTGTCACTTGGACCTCATGAAAATTCTGCAGTTATTACCATGGCCCCAAACCCAAAATACTATCTACCTCAACAATCTATTGATTCTTCACTGACAAGGTGTGAAAACAGTAGTCATTACCCAGTGGACAGAGAGGGAGATGCCAGGTGTGCTGTAGTAGAAGAATCTAAAAAACTTAATCATCCTGAAAAATCTGGACAAAAGAAAAGCTGTGAGAACAGCTCTGAGGAAAGTGAAACTAGGCACAGTCAGCAGGAGTATGCAAAGGGCTGTGTCCTTACCGCTGAAAACAGATCTGCTCAGAAGGATTTTAGGTGGGGGAAAGATGAGAGTAGCAAGATTTCTCCTCGGAAGACGCCAATGTTGCACTCTTTAGCTCAGGAAGGGAAAAAACAGTCTGACAACAACCCAGAAGTGGTAATAGAAAGACAGACCTCATTTGACACTCACCTGTCTAAACAGTCACGAAGGAGCGATCGTTTTGCAACAACCCTCAGAAATGAAATACAAATGAGAAGAGCAAAGCTGCAGAAAAGTAGAAGTACTGCTACACTAGTAGGGTCATCTGAAACAGAGGAGTGTGGTGAGACCTGGAAACCAGATTCAACAGAGAATGTCATCACCTCCCCAAACACAAACTCTACCAGCACCTACAAAGATCACCTCAAGGGAGCACAGACCAGGGTTCTGAGTGCCACGTCCTTCAAACGTCGGGACTTGGAGCCCAGCTCCGCTGAATACCTGCCCAGGTCACCTGAGAGGAAAACTGGTAGTTACAGCTCTTCGTTACTGGCTTTGGTTTCTGAAGATGTCTCTGGATTTCTTGAGGCTACACAAACCAAACCAAACACTATAGGGAGTGGCATTCATCACATTCCTCGGATTGGAGCCAGGAAGAGGTTCACAACAGAGCAAAAACTGAAGTCGTACTCGGAACCAGAGAAGATGAACGAGGTGGGCATGTCAGAGGATGAATGCCATGCTCATTGCCATCCAAATAGATCAGAAGAAGCCCTGGGCTCATTTGCAGACAGGTGGAAATTTTTTGAAGAAACTAGTAAGCCTTCATGTAGAAAATCATCACAGAAACCGGGTCCCCATGGTCTAGCAGAGGGACAGCCTGAGAGGCCAGATAGGAAAGCACAAGAGGGAGAGGAGCTGTGGTATGAAAGAAGAGGCCGGGTAGCCTCTGTTGGACTTGAAACTGCTCAAGCTTCAAAAGACAGTGTCCACCGCAGCAGCAACAACAGGGCTGCTGAGAGGATTGGGAAATCTGCACAGCCACAGCGCCTGGGGACATTTGCAGAATATGAGGCATCGTGGAAGGAGCAGTGGAAGCCAATAGAGCCAAGAGGCTCAGGAAGGTACCATTCAGCTGATAATATCCTCGATACAGGCCATGAACAGCAAGGCAAATCCCAATACACCCATGAGAGGTCTAGATCATCCCCTTCCACTGATTTCTACAAACAGGTACAAGTGTCTTTTGCATTATCCTTTAAGTTGCCCAAGGTGGTGGAGGACAGTAGAAGAGTGGAGGGGAAAAGAAAAATTCTATGAAAATTTCCAAATTAGGAACACTATGTAATATGGTGTTTGCTTTTTGTCAGTAAAGGAGTAAATGTTATAGGTAGATATCCTGAGTAAAACGAGGAAGATCAAAGATCAAACTGTACAAGAGCAATTGGATTAAAGTAATTTCTTGTGTGTTGTAGTCGGATGGAAAAAAACATGATTGCTTTACTAATATCCTCTTTTTTACAATAGAGATGTTGATGGTTCAAAGCTATTTTCACCCAGACTTATTTTTTCATTGGTGTGGCTTTAGCCCCTGTTTGAATTCTCTCAAACCATGAAGGAAAGTATTTCACATGTAAATAATACATACTTTGTCTAATTTTTTTAATGATCTAATAATTTACATTAATTTCTCCTGTTCTTCTAAACTTGCTTCATGCAAAAGCCACATAGAACAAAACTTCTGCCTAATAAAGTTTAGAGATTACAAATATGCCTGTTAATATTAAAGCCACAGCAACAATGAAACTGCTTAATGTTTTGTTTTATGTCAGTTTGCTTGATTTAAGGTCTATACATTTATTCCTTAGAGAGATGCCTGTTCAACTTGCAAGCAAATATTGTGTTAATCTTTAACCGAGCAGGGCCAGGCAATGGTTGGCAGGTGGCACTGGAAGTAAACAGAGAAACCAAGTCCCTTTAGTTCTGCTAGAAGATGTCGTTCAAGCTACTGCAAGATTGCCTGACATGGATGAGGAGTCACAGTGTGTTCAGCCTGTGTTGAACTTCCTCTTCTGCATGAATAGAATTGAAGCAATGCAGTTGTATATTACTTACTCTTTATTTTTTCCCCTCTCGGTAAAAACATTGCATACATGCGTACACAGTCACCTGTGTGTATGTAGACATGAAATAGAATGAGAATAGCTGAAAAAGAAACAAAAATGTTGATCTTTAAAAGTTTTGGACTTTCTTTTTTGTGTCTTTAAGTTTGGCTGAAGTTATTTTTGAGATCTGTGTGCAGACTGAACTATGCAGATAGTGTGTTAGAGATTTCAAGCATTGAAAATATTCACCTGGAAGTTAGTTTGAAAATTAAATTCACTTAATTATTAAATATTTGCCTACCCAGCAGAAAAAAAAAATAATCATATAATCTATTCCCTGTATGCATTTCTGGTTTATTAGCCAGTGCCCTTAAGTTCAGTAAAGGCCTCCTGGGGCAAAAAGTAGACACCTGTTTAGGCACCTTGAAAATATGGTGATTAGTGCATTGAAGATGCTTACAACAGACTGAAGTAAATAAAGATTGTGTTTTGCATATATGATTCAGATTATTCCAGTGCTAATGCGCAATTAAATTTCCTGTAGGTTCAGTGTTTGTAATGCACAGCTATGCTTTGGGTGGGGTTGTTTGAAGATAGTGAGATAATAGCGTTCTGGAACAGCGCTGTTGGTGTTTTACTGAGAAAATAAAGTACACGCTCAGGGATTCACAACCACCAGGTTGTGCATACTTGCATCTCATGAAATGTGAGCAACTCTTCTGCAACTTCTGTGCCTCGGTTTTTTTTGTTTGTTTTTGCCAAATGGAAGTTGCAAACGTTTATATAAATGTTAAGCTCCTCTGTAGATCAGCAAAGCAGAGCAGCAACGCAAGCACAGCCAGGTTGGGAGTGCAGTGCAAGAGGTCACAGAGCACACTGTGCTGCTTAAAACCAAACAAGCTTAAAACATGCTATGCTGTTGACTTCATGTATATTCAAACAGAGCAAACCCACAAATAAGAGGTTCCATAATCACAGATTTTTTAGAAGTCTGAAACATGATGACTTGGTCTCTTACTTGTACTATAAACCTCTTTTAGGAAGTATCAGTTGAAGTAAGGAGGCAAGCAGAGGATTTAAAGGAAGATGGAGAGTGTATTTTCTCTAACATTAACAAACTGGATGGAAGGAACTGCACTGTAAGGTAAGTACAGTATTTTTTAATTTCTCTCTCTAAAAGATTTGGTTTTGACAAATCTTTCTGACAAATTTCTCTGATCTGATCTTGTCAAAACTGCAAGTTCTGCTGTGATGATTTCAGAGTTTCTGTAGTGCCTTTTCCCCTTATTTTGCTCCTTCTCCCGACATTCTTCAATGTGCATGACTGAAATTTTTGGGGACTCTAGTATAAGCTTAAATAAATTGCTGAGTGTTGAGCATATTATAGTTTGTTCAGAGGCAGTTGATTCTTATTTGTGTGCATGAAATTATAGTTATGGGTTTTTTGGGGGGTAAGTGGGGGCTCTGAGGTATCCCAAAAGATATTTCCAGTATTATCCTTGGCAATGACAGCTTGCTGCTGAAACATAGTAGTGCTGTAAACTGGACTTTCATTTTCTTGTGCCTTTACAGAATACAGTACATGAAGATAGTAAAATCAGTTTTACTGTTAGAAGACCTTCGATTTTCTGTTAATTCGTGTTTTAATTAATGTACAGTGTTTTCAAACCCTTTTCAAAGGTGTGACTGTATGCACAGTGTAGTTAAAATCCTTTAAATGTCTAGCATTCTGAGGGTTGTCCTCATCCTGGCCCACTGTGGTGTAAGCAGTGATTTCAGCAGTCGCTGATTCTGCGGCTGCTGAGGTTGTGCACACGCTGCTATTGCCGGGTCTGACAGCTCTGGGTTTCGTAACAGAGGGAACCCGTCCATAGGAAAAAAGAACCTCTATAGGCTTTCCTCGGTTCTCTAAGGGGTATTAATCTCTCAAGGGAGAGGAAATTATGAACTGCAGCAAACATACACTCCAGCTGTGACCATAAAACCTTGTAAAAAGTTCCTATTTATTTGTGGGTTCATATGATTGTATTTTGCATTGCTTATGGCTTAGCTGAAGGGACCACCCCCTATTTTTCTAGTGTTTTGTAGCCCTTGGTACTTACCGTAGTGATTCCAAAAGGAGCAGCCCACGGGGTTGCGAGTGTGCGCGCAGGCGTGGGGAGGAGAGGAGGAGGCAGAGGGGGAGGCAGCACCATCAGCCAGGAGCAGCCGAGCTGCTGTGGGCGGGCAGCAGCTCTGGACAAGTAAAATCATTTCCATCTACCAGCGCCGAAGCCGAGTCACAAAAGCATGTGGATAATACTCCTACGCCAGCATTGTAGCAGTGTTTGTGCTACACAATTCTTGCTTTATAATCATGGAATCCATGAAAGTCACATGACTGGGCACCAGCTGCAGTAGCCTTTTTTTCCCTGCTGGAGCCTATTTTGACATACTATTTCAGATGTATTATTTGGCCATTTTACTGCATTACAGAAGGTTTTGTGAAATGGTCTTTCGCAGTCTTTCTCTCAGCATTGATATGCAGAGGGTTGATCTGCCTCCTGGATTCAAAAAACTAACTCATTTGGACATTTAATTCCTGTGTTGTTAAGTACCACTGCTTGATAATGAATGGCTGCCTTATGGGAAAGAATATATATTTCCATGTGCTCCTTTTTTAACAAGGCATTCTTGTGCTCAGAAGGAACCAGCTTCATGGCATGGACTGGTTTTAGGATTTTTGTGCTGCTCTAAAGGCATTTAGTTTTCTATTTTTAAAATCTAGCAATCTGCAAATGGCTAGCAAATCTACCTAATTTAGGGTATATTCTAGAAAACATGAATAGAAACCAAACCTGAGGTCTTTCTTATAGTCATGTTTAATGCTCCCTTTTAAAATTTATGTTTGGATTAAACTGCTGGCAGCTGTTACTTTGTGCTCCTGAGACCTGTGTGCTGTGTTGGCCTTTGTGCTACCAAAGTTAGCGTGATGTGATTGAACACAGGAGGGGCCCTTCTGCATTTGTGGGTGTGAGATTTGCAGGAAACCAAGCTGAGAGCTGTGGAGTCCACAGGTGCTTTTTCCAGATTGGAGACTTGCTACACTACAGGGTGCCTCTGGCCTCCCTCCCCTTCGGTTGTTTTGAGAAAAGAAAAAAATTTGAATATTTACCATTTACAGCTTCCCTGGTTATTTTCCTCAGAAATACGAGTCTTTTTAATGCACTGAATCTAGAATGAAAAAGGGTTAGAATATTGTAACAGCAAAAACAAACAAACAAAAATAATGATGCTTGATAGTTTTTTTTCCTCCTGAACTTTTTGCTATTTTATCGGCTGTTCTTTTTTAGCACACAGTTGTAAAACCTAAATTAACACTACTTTGAAAAACTGGGGGGGTGGGGGTGTTGTATAAATGTTGAGTTGATGAAGATAGTTTGTGAACCACTTTCATCTTGGAGCTCTGTTTTTCCCCTTGAGATTACTGAGTGCTTCCAGTGAATTCAAGTTGTTTCATCTCCCTTTTTAGAAGAGTTGCAACATGTTCTTCTGAGCTGCACTATTTAATAGTTTAGGGTATTACTTTTGTTGGAAGAGAAAATAGTGGTTCATAGCAGCCATTGTCATCTCTTATGGAGGTGCCAAACCACCCCTGTTACGAGCTTACAGGGATGCAGTCATCTAACATGAGATGAGTGATTTTATACTGAGGGGTTGATGTGAGTTTTTTTGTATGTTCTTAACTTTAGGACAGTTTAAAAGCATTACACAATTCTGCTGATCTGTTTTTTTTATTAATCTTATTTTTATTGATGCCACTCCTATTTCAAATTAGTTACAAAAGCTTACCTTTTTACAGATGCAAAGTCTGTGCTTCTTTAAACATCTCTCTTTATGCGTTTGTTAAATGACTTATATTGGTTACATAATTACCTTCCTTATAGAAGTCTCCACAATTTCTAAGCTGAAAAAGACTTTCAAAAGGTTAAAGAGGGAAATAGATGCTCTGACCAGTAGTCTGTGGCTTCCTGCAGTATGACATGCACACATAAGTCATTCTGCATCAAAAGAATATTGCTTTATGATCTAATTCTTAAGATCACCATCTACTAGAGATGTTTACAGCTATTGCCTTTATTTACTTTCCAAGAACATGTGACTCCTAGCTCTAGTAATTTGTTCCTGTGGTGTCTATTAAAGTTACACAACTTCAAAAAGTGAAAAAGCATATCTGAGATTACAGGCTGCAGAAAATATTTCAGCATATAATAGGTGTCAAGTCCAAAAGCATATGCATGTCAAGTGTAGGACCACAGTGTGACTCAGCTCTAATTAAACACTGTAAAATAGTTCCTTCAGTATTTTCATACCTTAGTAGTTGCTCCTATTTGAGTGGAGCTCTTGAAGACAGAGGAACAGCCTTTACAATACAAAACCAAAATAAAAATAATTTCTTAATGCTTAAGTTGTCCTAAACGTCCAAGTATAGTGTTCTAGAAAAATCTTTGATAATCAAGGAACAGGAGCCTACAGACATGTTCCCAAGTTTTTTATTAGGCTCTTTATAAGGAAGATTTTTCAACACCTAGTGAATATCTAGGCTCCATGCTCACCAGGAGCAGCAGCGAATTATCGTGCGAGGAAGGAGCACCTTCAGCAACACAGGAGTGTAAGTGACCTTATGTCTTCTGAATGAGATGAAAAAGAATTCTAAAATGACCAGTAGTCTGTTTGTGTATGTTTTTATTTGTATCATGCATATATGGATGCTTGTGTGTGTATGTATATGCACAGACATATAAAACATACATGTGTATATTGATAGTTATTTCATATGTTTTTCTGACTTGTGACCATTTTGAGGTTGGGGTTTATGTATCTATGGGGACTAATTAACAGTGGGGGGAAGAAAACCCCAACAATCCACAATACACATTTGTTCATATTAGTTCCTCATATTTACAATGGTAGATGGTGTAAATTAGTGATTGAAAATATTCTTGGAAACTACACAGTTTTTCATGACTTCAGAAATATAAATTTCTTAATTTTGTTTGGGTTTCTTTTACTGTGGTGTCAAAAACATTAATAAAGTACCAATATAAAGTGTTAGGATCAGCTTAACTAGGAACTGAGCTACTGAAATACAAGATTTGAAGGCTTGGGGGTTTTAATATGTGGCAAAAGAGCAATTTTCTTCAATAGGTAATGAGAACTTTAGCTGCCAGCATTTTGTTGCATGGCTATTTTAAACTTCTTCACTGAGAATCATAGAATCCTAGAATGATTCGGTTCAAAAAGGACCCTAAAAATCATCTAGTTTTAACCCTCCTGCCATGACCAGGGAACTTTTCACTAGACCAGGTTACTCAGAGCCCTGTCCAGCCTGGCCATGGATATGTCCAGGTGTGAGAAGGCCACAGCTTCTTGGGATAACCTGTGCCAGTGCCTTGCCACCCTCACACTAAAGAATTTCTTCCTAATACCTGCCTTTCTCCATCTTAAGACCATTCCCACTTGTCCTGTCACTACATACCTTTGTGAAAAGTCCCTCTCTGGTTTTCTTGTAGCCCCCTTTAGGTACTGGAAAGTGTTGTAAGGTCTCTGTGGAACCTTTTCTTTTCCAGGCTGAACAGCCCTAACTCTCTCAGCTTGTCCTCAATGAGATCTTCCAGTCCTGTGATCATACTAGTGGCCCTCCTCTGGACACATTCCAGCAGGGCCACATTTTTCTTCTTTTGAGAACCCTAGAACTGAATGCAGTAATCAAGGTGGGGTTTCACAAAAGCAGAGTAGAGGAGGAGAATCCTGTCCATTGACCTGCTGGCCAGACTGCTTTTGATGTAGCCATTTGGCTCTGTGAGCTGGGAGTGCACACTGCCAAGTCACTGTTGAGCTTTTTGTCCACAAACACCCCCAAGTTCTTTCTTCCCAGGGCTGGTCTTTGTCCATTCTCAGCCTGAACTTCTGATTGGGATTGCCCTGACCCAAGGGTAGAACCTGGCACTTTGCCTTTTTGACCTTCCTGAGGTTACTCATTTATTGTTGCAGTTTAACAAACTGAGTTGCTCTTCCTGACTGAACATTGCAGGACAAATATGTCTCAGGCATTGAAGGACTTACTAAGACATTACCAGAGCTATGAAAGCAAAATGTTTTCACCCTTTTCCATGTGAAGAAGAAATAGTATGATCTTGTGCAACTGCTTCCTTAGAAATCAGTGGAAAAATTACTTTGGCCAATATTTCGTGCATGTGTTAACAAGCTCCAAAGAGTTTGCTCTTCTCCAGGCTGAACAATTCCAGCTCTCTCATCCTGCCTTCACAGGAGAGGTGTTCCATCCCTCGGGTCATCTCCCTGATACTCCTGCAGGTCCATGTCCTCAGCATTTCTTTATCATGAGATGTAGATTATTAAGGCATTTCTCAGACCAGGTTTTTTCCCAGTGATGTTATTGTGTGTGTCATATAGCAATGGCACAGTACAGTCTGAGCTGTTTTAAAGTGTATTTTGTCTGAAACTGGGAAAAACCTACTATAGCTCTTCCTGTGCTTATAGAGGAGAGTGAGACTAACAGGATCTATTAATATACAAGAAATCCCCTGTAAGCTTTTCCTTAGGTTTCTGTGAATACGTGTAATTAGTACGAGTTTCATTGCCGTGAACCATTATGTCCTGTCAGCATACTAGTGTATGTGACTGACTAAGAAATATAAATACCATACTCTTGAGCCAGTGGAGCCTTGGATCACTAGTAGATGGTAGCACATGATGGATGTTGATTTTTAAAAGCAGGCCAAAAGTCTGCTCTTTTTCTCTCTGTGAGCCAGGAGCAGATTCTTGGGGTGGGAACAGAAAACCGGGGCAAACTAGGAGCCATGCACCTGGGTATCTTGTCAAGCCTCTAGCCTTGTCTATCCTTGAGCTTTGTTTTATTTTGGGGGTTTTGTTTTGTTTTTCACTGCTGTGAAGTATGAAGATTGTATGTTCATAGAACAGTCTGTGAAATTCAGCTTTTCCTTCTTGTGTAGCAGTAAGATCTTTTGTAAGTTGTTTTATATGTATAGGAAAATCTCTTCTCTGGGTTACGTTGCATTTATTAAAATCTGAGTAATTTCCTCATAGCAGCAACTGCTGCTGCCTAGTTTTTCCACCTGTTTTGTGAATCGTCTATATCTAATGAGTTCTGATGTGAATGATGTGATGAGACAAGCGAGGTCTCTGTCTCATGGGGGTCAAATTTTTAAGAGCCTCAGGTGAGATAAAATTTAATTTTCTAACTCATCTAAAAATCCAAAGTCTCTGTCATGCGGATCACTCTTGTCCCCATGTGTAGTGACTCTTTCTAAGATTGGTAGTGCATTCAAGACACACCTTTTCTGCACATCCCAAATTATTCTTTGTCATTTTTACTCATTAGTGCAGCTGCTGAATCTCTTCATAAAATTTCTACTTTTTGGCTTATTTCGGATGTTAAATTTATGATTCTGAGGTTCTCCAGATTCATAATGAGGTCCTCTTTTTATTCTTGCTCTCTTTCCCTCATTCTTTCTCTTCAGCACCTTCATACTTTCCACACTGGGTGTATCACTCTGCTGAAGCAGCTGTCCAAGTATCAGAGGAATGGGTGGCTGTGTATCACAGATCCCAATTCAGTAATTTCCTGTGGAAGTTTCAGGTGATTGTCATATGCCCCAGGTAGCTTATGACTGCCCACTTTTAATGGTGTGCAGCATCTGAGAATAGCTCCTGCAAAGGCTGTTCTTTGCTTGTGGAGTTGTGAAAGGGAGACCGTGTCAATTTTCTGCTGCAGCCTTATTTTCTTTGTATTCTTACTATTGTAGTTTCATCCCTATAATCTGTTTGACAGATATCTGTGTTTGAATGAGTGCCTTTTTTTCCCTCTTTTTTGTCCTAACACCCTTAGGGATTTGTACCTCAGCGTTTCTTTTAAAATTTCTTTATTTACCATATTTTGCTTATACATCTGGTTTGGTAGATTAGTTCTGGATTTTCCTCATTTGACTAGGACTTAAGTTCTCTGGTGGATGTTCCTTTTGATTGCTATTGAATTCAACCTTTGGAGGGGACAGAGGGAAGCAAGAACTCTGGTTGGATGTTTTGGTATGTGTTACACATTTCCTCTGATTTTCACATATTGTATCTTCAGTTGCATGTTATCTCTCAGCATTATACCATCTGGCTTGTTCTTTAAAAAAAATATTTATCTCATGTATGTAAATGCCCTTTTCAAAATTAAATACCACTGTGTTGATTCTTAATCTTTCAAAAAAGATTTCTCTAAATGCATATGGCCACTGGCACAGGGTAGCTCTTCAAATAGCTACGTTTTGAACCAGATTCTTCTCATACCTCAGGATCAAGGCAGAAGTTGCATGATAAATTGTCCCACTTCTAGTTTTTTCTTCCTCTTGTTGTCCATTTTAAAACGTTGAGGCTGGTTGAGCTGAGAGATGTGTGGGCATCTTTATAAGCATCATAAATGCATTAGTTTGGGATTTGGGGGTTGGTTGTGGCTAAATGAAATTGTTAAAACTTGCAGGCTCCTGCCACTGCCTCCCCATTCCTCACTCTCTTGGCAGCACTCAGCCGGCGGCTGTCAGGTGTGCATCCTGCAGATGGGTGAGATGCTCCACTCAGGCTCTCCAGCAGCTGCTGGATCTCATTAAATGGGTGCTGGACTGCCTCCAAAACCTGTGCTTGGTTTACAGTACTCTACAGTAATACAGCCCTGTTTCTCCTCCATCTGATTTGTGCATTCTCCACACCCTTGAAAATGTGGACTCTTCCCTCTAACTTTATTAGGTTAACTTTGAATCCTTGTTTCTAAACTTGAGGGTAGCTATCCTATCTCATATATCCCCTTTTATCTACTTGCACCTTCTTGCTTCCAACTAAAGTTATTTTTGCTTTAATTGCTGCTGGCACATCTGTTCTCCTCACTGTGCATGCAGTGACAGCTAAGGGTATGCGAGGCCATCATGGGCTGATAAAAGGAAGTGTTGAAGGGTAGTTTCTTCTTACGGAAAGTTTCCTCCCCTGCCCCTAAAGGTAAATGTTACCAAGCGTGAGTAGCTGGAAGAAGTCCTAAACAAGATTCTGAAACTGGGAGTACGTGAAAGAACAACACACAAAAGTGTTTGTGGAGAGAGAAAAAGAGATAAGTTTGTACGCATGAGATTGTTTTTGTGCTCTGGTTTGATTTTATTGCTTTCCCCGGAAAGAGGATTAGAATGAAAACCATCTTAAGACGTACATTTTTGTTGCATTGCTTGAAATCCAGCTGTCTTCCTGTAGCCCTGTTGATAACAACAGTTGAGTATGGAGATTTAGAGCTAATGTAAGATATAGTCTCCAGTGGTTATGCTCATAAAAGCTTCATGTGCTGATAAATTGTAGATTTTATTTTCCCTTAAGTTACATGATGAAAAGCATAATTGGAAAAAGGTGACTGATTTGTCTCCTCAGTGCAGCAATTCATACATTTCTGACATATGGACTGGCTTTATGGTGTTCTGGTACTAAAAGCTAGCCTGTGAAATGTTCACTTTCTGCTATAATCCCTTAGGCAATGTCGTTATGGTTTGCTGTCATGCAGGAGACTGTTTATGTCAGTAAATGTGAGTGAAGTTTAGTGTTAAAAAGTAATGTGGCAGCTATACCTTCCATTTCTCTGCATGGGCCGGAGAGTTGCTGCATTCTGTAACCAGTTGTGTTGTATTATGTAAACTGGTGTTTTTTCTTGAAGTCGTTCACACTCTCTGTTGAAATCAAATAGGCAGATTTGGGAGGCAGAAAAGTTCTAGAGGTTATTGACTGGACATCTAAATTCTGTGTGATTTTGTGTGCAGTTTAAATAACATTTTCTTCTTAAAGTGGTCATCTTTAAAATTACCTTTTCATACATATTATAGCGTTATCCACAACTTCTCCATTAAGTCTTTAATGTTTTCTTGTAGATAAATTGAAAGGAGCTCGAGCTTTCCTCTGATGAAAGCCACGATGTCTTCTAAAGATGGAGCGTGGGGGTGGCAATGTGCTCATGCAGCATGAAAGCATTCAGTTCTTTCCCTGCAGAATCTCCTGCAAGAGAGGGCGCCTGTGCACACAATGCATGCAAAAAAATTCAGGCTGGAGGACTGTTGATTAAGACTCTCTAAAATTAAAGACCTGGTTATTTGAATGTTGTTCAGAAAGGAACCTAGTAACACAGTGATCTTTTAAAATCATTGTAAATAGTCAAAACCTGCAGAGCTGTAGTTGTGGAAATGTGGATCATGATTTTCACAGATGAAAACCCTTAAAAAATTAAAGGACTTTTATGTTTTGTTTTTTTGTTGGTATTTTTTGGGATTTTTTAATAAGCAAATCCAGGGGGTAGGGGTGGGGGAAAGGAAAAGCTTTGAAGTCTCTGAGATCTTTTCCCTGAGGTCAGAAGTTTCTGGTGATGTAACACACAATACAGACTAAGCCTTCACTTATCAAGGTTAAAGTTGACAGAGCTTGTATGAACTTGTCAATCATAGGAAGCAGGCAAAAACAAGCCAGCTGTTGTGAGGCATGGCTTTGAAAATCCTCTGTGTTACAGTAAATGAGACGCAGAGGTTGAGACAGATTCAGTTCTGCAAGGCTTTCAAACTGGCTGGCACATTTGCGAGGATGCAAAGCTCACATATCCAGTGAATAGGGGTAAAAAGCTGTAAATCCTGGTAAGATTGTCTTGTCTTTAGTGTTTAAGCATGAAAGAAATGGCTAGAGGTGTGTGCCTTATTTACTATTTTTTGTCAGTTCTGAACAGAAATTTGCAGTATTAATTCATACCATATTTCTTTTGTTCTTCAGGTCTTTGAGCTCAGGCTGCATCTTCTGCCTCTATCAGCAGAAGCTACAGTAGCAAATCAGCAATGATGCAGTGCTTGGTACAGAATTTTATTTTGCTTAGTGCAATCGACTGCTCTGTTTGTTGATGGGGTGGGAGAATAGGGGGAAAAACGTGAGTTAATTCCAGCTAAGATGCTCTGTGTGCATATGCTCGCACACACGCGCTGTTTTTAACAGCTTTTGTTTTCACAGTTGGCATCATGTACACTGGAATTAGAAGGCAGTGCCTTTCGAAAATACTTGTTTTCTGAACTGAGAGCTGCAGTGCCGTTGTTGTGGCTCAGGGTGCCAGGCTCGGGGTTCCTCTCGGCTAGGGGTGGTGCGAGAGCTTTTCATCTTGTTATTTGCCTGGCAAGCCTGTTACTGTGAGTACAGGCTTGCACGAAGACCTTTTCCACAGCAGCAGGAGCTATTAGCTGGGAGTGTAAGAGAATTGGATGTGACTATTAGAAGCAAGCGGTGAGTGTGGCTCAGAGTGAAAAGATGGCTACTGAAATGTGTGCATGCTAATTAATTTAAATAACTGGTTTAGGATTTTTTTTTCTTTAGAGATGAGCTAGCTATGTGTTCTTTTTGGTGAGAGAATGCCTGAGTCTCCCAGGTGACCTAGTTGTTTTTCACAAAGTGTTTCATTTTATGGCTTGTCTTGTTACCTAATTCTTGTTCAGCTGCAAGCAGCTGTTTTCAGTAGGAATAGCAACAAGAAAATAGCAACAGCATTATCAGGACAAAAAAGTCTAAATGAAAAAAAAAATCAAAGGAGTGGCAACTGGAATGTAGGGGTTTTTTAGTAAATTGACAAAACAATCATTCTTCTTTGAGCTTTTTTTTAATGTGACTGTGATTTTCTTGTTAGCAGTGTTGGAAAATATTGTCTTTTGTCTCTGCAATGGTTGCCATTTGTGTAGTATGATGGTTCTTGTTACACTGTTGGCATATTCTGATGATTGAATTCAGTGTTTAAGTACTGAACACATTAATTGGTTGAGTTCAGTATAAGTAATTTTAATTCCATGCAGGTAATCCCCTGTGAGCTAGGAGAGGCATGCAATAGATAAAGCCATAATAACACAGCCATAAAAATTATTTTTTGTCATTTATTTTTGATGTGCAGCAGAATGGAGGAGGGGCTTTTGTTTTCTGAACTAAGGAAAGGAAAGCATCACTCCCTCTGCCCTTTCCCACAAGATTCTTCCCTTCTGCATAAAACCCCTTGTGCTGCTACAAGAAATATAATTTTAATCAGATTTTATGTTTATGGGCCTATGTATTTTACTGTTGCCCATGACTGGTCTACGTTCATCCATCACCTTAACTTTGTTTATTTACTGCAGAATTAGAGTGGATATGTTCTTCGTTATTTTTTATTTATAGTTTTCATAGAGAAAGAGAACATTTTTTGGATAGAATGAGAGATGAAAACTCATTGCAGTATGTACGTTGCCATGCAGGCAGGACAGGAGAGAAATTCTGATGGGATCGATGGACTGGCAAGCAATGTCTGTTATCATATTTCATTCTGCCATAAAGCCAGGTGATAAGGCAAGGGTTGTTAAGGTAGAGTGACACTTTGCTTTATCACATTGGGTACAACAACTAAGCTGTATTTAGTGTGACTGACTTGAACAGATAGCTGCCATTGAGGCACAGATAATGTTTACAGGCTTTCGGAGACAGAACTGAAAAATCAACACCCTCACCATGATAAATGGGTTGTAGTGTACCAGTGATATGCTCTGGGATATACTTTGTGAAATATCTTGCTGGTTTTGTACCTTCTGTTGTCCTCTAACAGGCCTTTTTTTTTTTTTTTTTTCCCTAGAGAGAAAGAAAGCATTCTCTTATCAATCAGTATTCATTATTCTTTTCATCTTAACATGCGCTTTGGTTTTAGGACCGTTTGCTTCAGCAGTGCTTCTTGGATGCTAGTTGCCATCATCGGTCTCTTCAGACCAAGGCAGTGGACAGCTCTACTTCTTTGTAGTGGCTTATATGCTGTGCTGCTTCATGACTGTTGGGGTACAGCCATCATGGTTCTTTAGAGGGTTTTTTATTCTCTGCATTTATATTTTAAGATTTCTAAGTAGTTTCATAAAGCTCTCATTTAGCATCTTTGGAATATGCTTCATGTGTCACTATCTCATGGATAGTGTGTGCTGTACTGACTCAGTAGTGAAAGCAGATAGAGAGATCATCAGAAAAACATACGACTGGTGAAATAAGTGCCCTGGTATCGCATGTCCCAATTGTGGTGTGGTGTTGTCAGTGTCTCCTGAGTATTGCAAGAGTGAAACCAATATAAGGGCTTATGTGGTCCTGAACCCTCTGAAAAAAAACGGATATGGGATTCAGATGAGGGAGGATTCAGGTAACTAATAGGAGGGCAACATCCATATGCAAGTGAAGTGCTGTGTCAGGTTGTGGTCCACAGAGAACTGAAGTTTAGTACTTGGTTGGCTAAACAGTTACAGGTATCTAGTGAAACCTGAGATAGTCCAGCATATCCCACTTGGCTTCCACCTACCACCTCTTAAGGGAACTGATCCCTTTGAACCTTTAAAGTTTCTGAAATCATAGAAGACACCCATCATGCATTAGTTAGTGCTTATCAATATGAATTAAAATGTGGTGTTAGACCTCAGACTTTTTTCCTGAATTTCCAGCAGTCTTGCCCTATGCACCCCCTTCCAAGTTCATAGCATTATATTGTCTCAAGCAGAGCTATACTGGATAGAGGAAACTACCCTTTATTTGTAAACTACTGCAGAAGTGCTTTTGGATCCCAGTGTGCCACATGCCAGACAAATGCACAACCAAAACATAGTTTCAGCACATAAAGTATTGGCAAGGACTGTACCTATAAACAGGATTTTGTCATATGCAAAGACAGTATTTCCCAATTGCTTTAAGCCACATAATCATCTGTTTCAAGCCAGGTCAGGTCCCTGATCCAGTTTTTTGTGGGGCTGTACAATTCTTATTGCTAGTACGCTGAAAAGAGCAGAAAGACAAAGCTTAAAGTGTCTAAGAAGGAGACTGCCTCTTCTGGCAGAGTATCTGCATAAGGTCACTTTAAAGGGGCTGCAAAACTGTGGCCTTGATTTTGAGAGTGTTTGTTTTTTAGGTGAGGACTTTTTACAGAGGAGTCATATTCAGGTATGAAGGCCTTTTTCCAGTGTAACTTGTTGTTCTTGAGAAGGAATTTAAATTAAATCAAAAACAGCCACTCCATTTGCTCTCTTTTGCCATTGAGTTAGTGAAGGACATATCATTGATTACATAACCATGCTTATGTTTTATGGCGAAACTTTTGCACTGGGGTCAGGCCTTTAAAGAATGGTACATTTTTCAAATGTTGGCTAATGCAGTTTTGCAAAGATTATCTAGTCTGGGATTTTAAAGTTGCAGCGTCTCATGGCACTGTTTGGGTTGGCCTGAAGTGTTCTCAAGAAACTATAAATCGGACAGATAAAAATCAAACACATTGAATTTATTGAAATCTCTTTCATTTATTGAGGTACAACATTTGATCTATCTCTCTATCTAGATTTAGTCAAATCTTGAGTATGGGGAAAATGAAGAAAGTGATTTGGAGTTGTTTTTTATGGCACCCAAAAATGTTATTCTTCTGATAGGCATCTATACATAATGATTCATTTTTGTAAATGCTCACTGACTCCACTGGCAGGCTCCTGTTAATGTGTGTGTATATGTGTATATGGTTTAACCTTCATGTAAGAGCTCACAATACTCTTACCTCTCTCTGGTTTGTTAGAATAGCCTGTTATATTATTGCTTGGGGCACTGGAGATGTCCGAGCTGGGGATGAGACTTGGAAGTTTTTTGCCCAGCTTAGTCTTTACATAGCCTTGACATTTCAGTCTTGGGTGCATATGCCCCAAGCTAATGGAGCCAGAAGGAAACTGAGAGACTTATTTGTCCATTTAGGTAGAAAATACTTTGTGCCAGTATGGAGATCCACATTCCCACCCCCACTGCAATAAGTGATGCTGGTATGGCTATGGCCGTGGGAAAGTGCAAGACACAGAGCAGAACTCTTTCTGCATTCACTGATGAGTGCTCATCCTCTTGTCTCTCCACACAGACCCCCTCTGGGAATGCTGGGCCCTCTGCTAAATGAGAGCTTCTCAAAATGTGAAGGACTGGTTTGTGTAATGAAGCAATTCCTTCTTTTCAGTTAGAAGCATACATTGATTTTCTGCCTCCTGGCATTTATATATGAAAGCTCCTACAGCAAAACATTAAAAACAAGTGCGGTAGAAAAGGCTCGTGTTAGACTCCTGTACTAGACTGACCCTTACTGAATACCACTTTATAGCAATAGCTTAAGACTCTTAATTACGCTTCCTTTGTAGCTCGGGTTAAGTGACTGGTATAAGTTGTCTGACAGTGCAAGCTGAAATGTGCCACATGGGGAATGTGGTGTGAGCTCTCCCAGTTCTGTTGTCTCAGAAAGGCTCTTGCAACTTGGGTAATTGTGGCATTGTATTATGAGGTGGGGGAGCTTTGGGTTTGAAGATAGCTAAGAGTTTAATGTTTTTGATGTTGGCTGGTTTGTTATCTAGAATGAAAGTAGTCATTAAGTCAGTTGTCGTGTTTTTCGATGATTTAAAACTGCTCTGTGTCATTCACTTTGTGATGTTTGGTTATAAGTGATGAGTTCCTTTCAGTGGTATGTTATCTTTGCATAACCCATGGGTCTCATTCCAAACCAGCTGTATTCTAGGCATATTATTACATGATGCACTGACAGATAGCAAGCAGCTTAGTGGACTTCTCAATATTGATAATAATGTAACACCTTTGCAGGTTCTTGCCACTGTGTTCTCCTGGGGCTTGAAGCTTGTTTTCTTTTCCTCCTTTCTAAACAGTAAGCTTACATCTCTCAAAAATAATGTGATGAGCATGTTTTGCATGAAGATACACTCAACACTGAATGCCGTTTACCTTCAGTGCTGAATGTATCCACCACCTCTCCTCAGATACATCTTGTGTGGCAAAATTTTTTTATTGGCTTTGTGTAATCTGTATCAAGTCATGTGTAATCTCTGAATTTTATCTCCATGTTTGCAAATACAGCATCTCTAAATTTCTCTCTGCTGTAATTCTTCCTGTCCTTTTGCTCTGTTTTGGAAGATGACAGAACTGCTAGAGCATTCATTGCTTCTGAGCCAGAGTAATATATATACACACACCAATATATTGGTTACATGTTTTGGATATGCACATATGTCAGATTGGTGGTGTTCTCTGTCCTGTTTGCTTCCACTAGCACTCCCAATCCCAATGTGCATGTGAAGTTCATGGTATACTTTACAAACTGAGGTAATGCATGTAATTGATGTCTTTGCAACATTTTGTGTCGTGCTCTTGATTTTTCTGTGCACCTGACAGCATCTGTTGCATTGGTTTTTGTTATGACTTATGGATGTGAAGGTGAATTGAGAGGCCTGAAGAGCTTTCCCACAGGTTCACAAGGAGAAAATTGTGCTGTTCGTGGATTATCTAGACAATGGAAAATGCTGGTTTAAACACAGTATTTAATATGTAAGGCCTGCAGTCTTCATTTGGTAAATATTTCCATTAAAATTAGTGGATCTATTTACAGGCCTGGTTCTGCTTACATTGAAATCACTGGGGAAAATGAGCTGACTCTTGATACCAAGATGCCATGTAACCAAATCTGAATAATGTTGGTCTTTCTGGCCCTTTGTATAATTTTTTACTTCACAAAACTGCCCTTCATCTACTGTTAAAAGAGGAGTCAATAAATACTTTTTTTTAAAATCAGAATTGACTCTGAAGTTGTCTGAACCAGCTACTCTTAGGTGAGAGCAATATGAAGTGACCTGAATGTCAACAGTACTAATCTAATCTCCTCATTCATGTTAAATTTGAAATTTGCCAGTTAAAGTCAAATCTTAAAGTTTAGCACTTCACATGAGAGAAAGATTGTGTATTCTCAGGAATCCATATCTAATCAGTCATCTTTCCACAATAATTAATTTTAAATTTTTTTAAAATTTAATTAAAATAGTAATGCAGTGTGTAGTTACTCCAGTTTTTTTTCTTGCCTTTAAAATAGACTTTAAGCTAATAGTTATTTTATGTGCTTTTATCTCAAATTTTGTTTTCCTACACACTGGTGTTAACTGCCTATAGACATTCTCAAAACTGGTACAGTGATGTTAATACTGTGTTTATATTGAAAAATTCAAGTTAACGTTTTTACAGATAGGCTGGGAAAAATGCCTCTTTCACAGTTACCTCAAAAGAAGATTTGGGCAGTGTGTGACTACAGGATTACTATTTAAAAATATAGAGACCAGCACTATCAGTAGCATAACTACATTAGTAGCTCTCTGAAGCCTTTGACTTCTTTGTTCTAGCTTGTGTTCTAAGCTCATAGTGTCTCTTCAGCCTCCTTTAAAGCAGAGAGCAAACCTGTCTCCTCTTGGGACTCCAGAGGTACTTTTCTCCTGCCTTCTGCTCCTTCCCCAATTTGTCTTTATCTGATGAGCACAAATGTACTACATGTCATGTGGCAAAGGACAAGCATGGCACTGTGAAAGGCTTCCTTACTAGAGAGACAGAATGTGAAACTGGAATAAACCCAAAAAGATTTAGGATAAGATAAGACCTTTTTGGCCATTGTCTGTCATTTGTGCTGACAGGGGAAAAGAAGTTCAACCTTAAAATAAGTCTGACTTGAAAATACTATCCTATCTAAATTTCCTTTTCTGCCTTAATTCAGGAGATACTAATTTTCCCCTTCCCTGTTTGTTTTAGCTTCAGCAAACATTTTGTTTGCAGTAATTTCATTTTTCAGCAGAAACTCAAAAATTCATCCTCTACATTTAAAAATGTTACTGAAGTATTATTGCACCTAGATAAGAAACATGTTTCACATGCTTCGTTACTGACTTTGGAGCAATAAGGGAATTCAATTGTAGTATTCAAATTCCTGTTTTGGAGACAGTTTTGTTTTCTACCGACATTTGGCCATTTGGCTGTGCATTTGACTAATCTGTGCACACTGCAGCGCCTCGGGTTACCCAGAGGTTGTGTTGTGTCCTGTGGCGCTCCATACCCTAATTTATCCTGACATTATGTTCTAACTCATAACGTTAGATTAGCTACAGCATGTGTGCCCATACATGAGAGGATGTTTTTGTGCCCTACAGTTACATAGATTGGAGGAGTTGGTGTTCACTGTTGGATGTGATCTTGGTGCTCAGGTTTCCTGGGTTGGTGCATTGGCCTTGCACTGAAGGAAATAAATCAGCAGCGTACTAAAAGCATGTTCTTTTCTCTAGGCAAGCTGACACACGGGCCCTGAGGGAAAACCCACGAGAGAAGAGCGATCCGCTGGACCAGAATTTAGGCCACAAGTGGAAGTCTTCTGTCAGACCTCTGCATGTGCAAGAACCAACAGTTCTGCCTCACGAGAGCCGGGGCAGGTCTGGAACATTGCCTAGTGATTACCGATACTCTCTGGAAAATGTGAATGAGAAGAACAAGGATTGTAGCCTGCTTCACCTGCCCTACTCTGAGCCACAGACCTTGAATGAGAACCACTCCTGTCAGTCCTGGGGCAAAGGAGAGGAAAACCATAGAATAGAGCCAGTGCTGCTGAACAAGAAGCGTGGGCCTGCTCCTCAGAGGCCACCACCACCCAAAAGAGATAAATACAGGCGACCAGATATTTCTGCTCCATCCCTTGGCACCTCTCCTGAATCTCTGCTGGCAGCAGCCAGCCAGCCCTTTCTGTCCTCATCCCCCAGCTCCACCGAAGTCTATGCCAGTCAGTCCTCTCTCTGTCAGAGTCCTGCAGCTTTCAATGGAAAACTGAAGAGTGCTAATCCACAGCAGCTCCAGCAAGTGTCATCCACAGAGAATGTTTGTCAGCACTTAGAAGAAAAAACACACCTTAAGTCTGAGTCTTCCAAGTATCGGTATCTTCAGAAACCTGGCATGGAGTCATCAAGGTCCCCTTCTCCCCAGTTTGCACCACAGAAGCTCACTGATAAACCTCCTGTGTCCCTACAGGATGAGAACCCAGCCAGGTACTAGATGTGACTCCTTTACTATTTTATTAACGTTTTTTTCCCAGTTAGACCTTAATATTGGTTGTCTGTTCATTTTCTTTACATATCCTTCAAGTTCATTAAGCATTGAGCTATTGCAGCATATTTGAGAGACCACAGACTTGTGTGAAATTATTTTTGGTACTGTTAATGTCCTTCAGCTGGTCTGTGGTTTCTTCTAGTTGACTTGTGCTGTCCAGGTGTTACACCTGGTAGCTAGTAGAAAATAAAAGGGAAGGGTTCTAAGGGATTTGCCTGTGAAAGTACCGACAGTCAGAAAAGTCCCTGTCATCGTGTCATCTACCTGAGTCTGTGTATAAATATGAATCAGTGTAGGTAGGGAAAAGCAGATGTGGGAAGGGAAGCTGGATCCTTTGTGAGAGGATCTGTTTTGAAAACACATAGAGTAATATACATTTGCCAAATCATGACTGGTTTTATGTTGCTTTTACAGTGAAATGTGACACTTCAGGTTGTCTGTGTAGCGGTCCTCAACACTTTGTTGACGAGGACTGAAAACTCAGTAGGAGATTTTCAGTCCTTTCCCAGGGTAAACTCAGACAACTGACTGAAATTAACTGATTGCTGCATCTGTCATATGCTACTAACATCATAAAAGGTTATTCTCCCACAAGATAACAAACTCTTCCAGGAAGCTCAGAAATCTTGGTTTTCATAAATCCTTCAGCACTGTAATTCATGGTTAAAGAACGAAAATAAAACCTCTAAGCTGAATTTATGCAGAGGTTGCTTCTCTGAGCAAAAGTACTTGGCATGGCTTTCCTCTAATGTAAATGGTTGTACAAACTCAGGCTGTTTTCCATTTTGCCTTATGACATGAAAACATGAATCACTTTTTTTCCTAATAGGCCTTGGTGTTTTTCCTCTTACAACTGGAGGAAAAAATGAGGTTTCATTCTGCAGTGTTTTTAACATGAAGTAATAATATAATTTACAATGGAAAGTGCAATGTATCATATGAACCCTAGAATCCATGTGCTAAGGTAGATGACAATAATGACTTCCTTAATATTTTGCTTTGACTTCCTTAATGTATTACTTTATGAATGGATAGAAAGGATGTGTAGAAAGCCAATTGCATTTGTCCTTCCTTTTTGCTAAGCTTCAATGTTGAAATGAGCACTGAGGTGTACCTAATTATATGCCCATATCTGAATGATAAAATACTTACTCTGCAAATCTTTTGCTAATATTTTAAATTCTTAGGCCTAGACAGCTCTTGTTTGCACACAATATATTGTCCCCAGTTAATAATTAAATTACTCACTAAAACAGGTTTGGCCAAAAAGGACAAGCGTGGCGGCCATACCTCAGAATTTTCTATATGGTATTCATTTTATATGAATAAAATATGTTAAGTAGATTTACCTTAATCCATAGTTAATCTGATTTGGTTTACTATTTCTATTGGCTCCTTGCATATGAGCTTTTGGACATGCCACTTTGCATGCTGAGGGCAGCTAATGCTCGATGATGTTAGTTCACAGCTTTTGTACTCTTTTAAGAAAAGTGTCTTGTTCATCAACAGGCCGAGGTGAGTGTGTGTGCAGGGTTTCCTGCAGTGATTCAGGTGGAATAATGTGTGTAGGGCAAATACTGATGGTGTCCGCAACCTAGCTATTGCCAAAGACAGCTGTTTAGCAGCAACAAAGCTGAAAAAAGTGCATCAATACATTTCCACTAAGCCTGAACTCAAGTCCAGGAGGGACTGTTTGTAGTTGGGTTGAAGCTTTGGAATGTCCACAAGCAGAGTTGCGGCAAGTCGAAATTTCATGCTGCCTTTCCACAAATGGAAAACCTTCAGAAATCAGGAGGCCGGTGATTGCAGAAACAGAATTTTTGAAACACCTGGTGTTGAACTGTCTTTGCTTTTACTGAAAGCAATCGATTTAATGATGCCTGAAGTTTCTGGGAAATCTTTGACTAGGCTGAGAGGAATGTACTCAAAGTCTCAAAACAGATGCTGAGCATTTTAGGTGAAGAATTGCACTCTGCTCACTTCTTTTCCAGTTGCCCCCCATACATTTATGCATTCATCTTACACTTCCCCCAAATTCCAAAATATGTTCCTCTTCACATTCTAGTGGAGTTTCATATGTGTGGGCTTTAACTAAAATAAGCAAAAGAAAGGGTTTGGGGGTGGTGGCTGGGCACGGCCCAGCTCTCCTGCAATGAGGAGGAGAGTCCCAGCTGCAGAGCTGGCTCTAAGCAGTGGGCACAGAAGTGATCTCTTTAAAATGACAGTCCCCTTGAATGAAAACAGCTTGACAGAATGGGAGTTGGGAGCTTCAGCATGGGCTGGAAACCCTGTCCCAGGAGCTGGATCAGTATGTCAAAGCGTGTCTACAAAGCACTTGTGGAAAGTAAATACTTACTGAGGGCTGCATGTTCATTCAGAGGCAAATATACCTTTAAAACACCAGAAGCAACTTCTGAAAAATTTCAAGTCAAACAGATTCTCCTGTTACCAACAGTAGAAAAGTATAAGCTTATTTTAGGGAAAGTGACACACCCACACTTAGAAGAAAAGGGCTGTAGTATGTCTCGGTCACTTATCTGAAAGGCAGCAAGCTACCCAGCCAGATGAAACTAGATATTTTAGCTAGTAGGCAATGTTCCTTTCCTTGCTGTAGAGGTTCCAAACCCACATTATGACAATAATTTTAAACTTTTTGCAAACTCAGAACCACTAAACTAGACTTCAGTTTCTTATATGGTTTACAGTACAGATGTTTCTGTAATGTTATTTAACATGTTGTTGTCCAGTTTAAAAATCTAAGTTAGCCTCTGCTTTAAATAGCTTTGCTTACTGAATAGCTAAGGTGGCAGTACAGAACTTCTGCTACAAGCTTCTCTTAAAAAGAGTATCCAAAATTGTATGTTAATCCTCTTCAATGACTGGTTTCTCTTCAAGTGGAAAACTAGGACACTATGGTGGAATCTATTTATTAAGCTTCTATGTCATATGTGAAATTTTGTAAATGAATTATTTTTTAACCATGTAATTAAGTTTTGCATGATTTCCAGATTTCCCATGTGTGATTCTTTCTTATTTTTGTAGCTCAGCAAAAACCTAGCCTGTGGGATGCTCCCATCTTGTCTGTTGTCTCTTCCCTTGTAAGAGCTGAGAATGGATGTGAGAGCACCACAGACTCCCCAGGCAGCTCAGCTGCCGGTCAGGCCAAAAGGCAAGGACAGTGTTGGGGGTGTGTGAGGCAGTGAGGGTGGCCTGAGGGTGTGTTTTCTTCTGTGCCTGTGGCAGCAAAGGGGTAAAAGGAGCTTCAGCAGCACTGTCTGAAATGTAGGGCCTGGTTGAACCCTCGTATTCATGGAAACAAACAGAACTCCTGTATCATGAGTATTGTACAAGGCTGATGTTGGGATAGTTTACAGAGGAACTAGTAGTATTATTTAAAATCTGTGGGCAGAAGAGAACATGTAGATTTAGGGCTGGATTGAGATACAGTGCTAGGAATAGTTCATTACCTCACTCTCTTACCTGTCTTTTTGGGCTTGCCCTCTCATTTGAAGATATGAATTGAGATTTAAGGTTCTTCCATTTCTCAGGACGAATTTTGTTTATTTTCCAGAATTGAAAGGGTTATAGACAACAATACTACAGTGAAAATGGTTCCCATCAAGATAGTTCATTCTGAGAGCAATGCAGAGAAGGAGAGTCGGCAGAGCCTTGTCAGTACCATGGAGCCTCCTGCTTTACCCAGTGGTTTGGAAAAGGACCAGATTAAAACACTCAGCACTTCTGAGCAATCCTATTCACGATTCTGTGCTTACACCAGGCAAGGTGTAGAGCCAGAAGCCAGAACCAAACCAGCTGACCCTCAACCAGCTGAAGAACCTGGAAGCAACTTGAAGGACAGCAGTGCTGCCACACAAGCATCCAGCTATGCAAAGGCCAAAGAAAAGACCTTCGAAGACTGGAAGTCTGAAGAACTCGCCAGAGAGATTGTGGGAAGAGATAAATCTCTAGCAGACATACTGGATCCTAATGTGAAAATAAAAACAACAATGGATCTGATGGTTGGTATATTCCCTAAAGATGAACATCTCCTGGAAGAAGCCCAGCAGCGCAGGAAGCTTCTGCCAAAAGTTCCCTCTCCAAAAATTTCAGAAGAGAAGTGAGTATTACTTTCTGTAAGCTGGTATGTCCTCATAAGCTTTTATCCAGAGTATGTCAGTATTCCATGGGGGCTGGAGGTGAGTCTTCCTTCTGTTGAGCATCTTTTCTGAGACTTCTGTGATAGAGCAGTAGTCAAGTGTATACTACTAATGATACCATTAATGTCAGAAACAACAGTGTTGTACAATACGAAAGATTTCCAAGACATGGTTGAAAGCCAGTTTTTGACAACTTGAGAAATAATTAACTTTTGCCATATAATCATGATTATATATTTTGCCAAGATCATCCAGCCTAGTAACTGGTTAAGAGAAGGAACAATATTCTTGCCTTTTTTATGTGATGGAAATGTGGGAAGACAGCTTGAAGTGGGCATGAGACATTTCCTAGAAATGAATTATATCAAAGAAAGAAAATAATTGAATTCCATCCACGTTGATGTTCAGCAGTTTTTTGTTTTCTTGATACTGATTATCTGATAAGTATCCTTCTTGAGAAGTTTGTTTATAATTCCCTAATCAAAGGGATACTTATATTGTCCTCTCCCAATCCAAAAGGATACTGTCTGTGACACTGAGATTTTTTTGGCACTACTTTGTAAAATGTAACTTTCCCTTTTGTTTCCAGATGTGATATCTTTGATACATTTCAGTTCTTGTAATGATGTATGATCTTCTGCATGTTTTCGGTTTTAGCTTTTGCTGAGTATGTACTGAATTTATATACATTTTATTCACAGTGTTTATTTATCTTACATAGGTAATGGTTTTCTCTTGAACTCCCTGATTGCTTGGTGAAATGATGGCTCTAAAACATTCTCCTTACTTTTCACTGATTAGGGTGTCAAGGCAGTTAATCAAAGTTTTGACTTTTTCCCAGGAAAGAGGAGCAGAATGCAACATCTGCCATCTCCTTGACAACCAATTCTACTTACTACAGCACATCTGCACCAAAGGCAGAGCTGCTGATTAAAATGAAGGACATGCAGGAGCAGCAGCAACAGCAGCAGAGTGAGGATGATTCTGAAGATGAACTGGATCATGACTTGTCAGAGAAGAAGGTAAAAGACATCTCTAAAAGTGTAATGGGAGACTCTGAGTTCTGTTTATTACATTAATTGTGGATTTGTTTGACTAAACACCCCTCAATAAAAGGCCTTCTAGATGTACAGCATCCGCTGGAAAAAATCAGCCTCTTTTGGTTCTGGGAATTTTTTTTGTTTGTTTGTGGAGATCAGTTAAGTGTGCACCTGTGAATTTAGGAACTTCATATTAGGCGCTTCTTGCAACTTATTACATGTTTTGGAAAGTCTCAAGGGGAGAAGTCTTGAGGATGTTATTTTAAAATACCATTTCCAATTTTTGATCCTTCTCTATTTCTCACTATGTGTATCACACTGAAGCTAGTGGGGGTTATATTTGTTCCAAATTTTTGAAATTTAGGTCCAGAATTTGGATTTGTCTTGAGAGAGAAGGAGCATACACACACCTTTTTTTCTTTTGCCTTTTCCTCCCCTTTTGTTTTCATGAACAGCAAACTATTTCTCCTGCCTTCCAAATTGGTATGATGATGGGAGATAACTAATTAGCCGGGTGAATTCAGTGGAAATTGCTTGTCACAAGGGAGGGAAGCAATCTTCTTATTCATCCCCATCCTTTGATGTTTTATTTCTGATCAAAGGTCACCATAATTCCCTAGATATGCAATGATGATCTGACATTTGTGTGGTTGGAAAAAGTATTGTCCTACATTAAAATCATTGCATTCATCTCATTAGTACCTTGGCACAAAATATTTTAATCGTTTTTCCCAGTATGTATAAACTGGAGGAAATGTTCTGTTTGATCAAGTAAAGTGATGTGGTTGAACTGTTCATGTAAGCCAGTAATGGAGTGGTGTGCAAGCCTTTTCTGTCCAAGTCAGCTCTCTGCTTAAAAAATCAGCTGCCAGGGTGTACTTGATAATCCAGTCCCAAATTATTTTTAATTATTAGGACTATATTTAGTTGCTAAGAATGAGAGATTTCCACCTGTGGTTCAGAGCAGGCATGGCTGTCACTGCATGTGAGTGGGCTGTTGTGTTTTCAGTCACCTCTGTGTTATTTCAGCCTCCCTCTGCTGCCTCTGCATCACACGGTTCAATGTGCTGTGCACTGCCAGGGGCATGGTGTGGCTGCAGAAGGAACCCTTCCCTCATCCTCTTGCTACACAGCTACTGAATCCAACAGCTGTACTACTTATCCAAATTAAGGATTTCACTTCATTTTAAATAATTTGGTATATCTGGTGCCACAGGATTGTCACGTTCGTGATTTTGCTAGAATTAGTTACGGTCTCATTAATTACAAAGTAGGAGGGAAATAAAATTAAACCTTTCTTGTTTGCCCAACAAACTAAATACTAAAAGTTTTAAAAGCAAGAGTGCCATTTACTTTTGTGGGTTTCTTAACAGGAAAATCATCTTTACCCTTTTCATACTTCTCCATCCATCCCCCAGCTTCAGTATATGCCACTAATCGTATGAGATAGGAAGATTTTCACAAAGGGCTTTTTTAGCAGACCCCTCCCATCTTCTCCTCTAAGTGTACATGTTGAGCACACACACCCTGCTGCTTGCTTCTCCTCTCTGCTCTTTCACATGGAGATGGAGCACTCAGTTCAATGGGCTTTCATCATGAATCTTGTCAGAAAACATATAAAACTCTTTGGAAGTGGGTCAAGGAATCTTTATTAAATGGACAGAAAATACAGCTTGGTCCAGTTTCTCATATCTGGCAACAGTTTAACAAGGGATTGTTAGGGACCTGAACATTTTGCCAATACACTTTGACTTCAGTAGTTTTAGACAGGCCATATGCCCAGAAACTGTTTCTTAATTCCTGGAAACTGGTAGTTCTGTTATGAGATATCTTAGTTGCAGTCCACTGTGGAATGATTCCTGTGTTTGTCATTCTGCCCTCTGCAAACCAAAAAAGTGTGGTGATATTTTTTTCTTTTGGAACAAGTATTGGAATTTCATATAGGGTTGTTAATTCTTTCATTTTTTATTTTGATTTTTTTTAGAAAATCTCTGTATTCCCAGCTAGTAGGAATTGAATGTGTGTGTCTTATATAGAGTTTAATGTGGGTTTACCACAATTATAAAATACTGATCAGATTTTGAAGATGCTATAGGAGTGTTTTTTGTAGTAAGGAAAATCCATGTATGGCTTTGTAGGAAGTTTGTCCTTAGGAAAATTTCAGCAGCTGCTGAAGAATGTAAAAATCATTTTATCTGGTTTGAGGCTTACATTCCTTAGGAATGGGGTGGTAAGCTCAAACCATATTATCATTTACATAAAAGCATGCCAAGCAGTGAGCCACCTGAGCAGTGCTCTGCTGAGCTACCTTCTGTGTTGCTAGTCAGATCAGCAAGAATGGCTTTATTGTGTTCTTGTGTACTGGTACAGAATTCACAGCTATAAATTATTCATCTGCCAGTCTCAAGATGTAGACTGCAGCTTTTCTGGCTCAGTAGATATTGAACGTAATACAGGTTTTCTGCTGTTTAGCAAAAGAATGTAGTGAGTTAACAGTTGTTGCATCTGGGTATGAAGTAATCAGTAATCATAATCCAGTTCTTAATAGATATGACAGTCTTAGTATTTATGGCCTTCTCACCTGAAAAATTGTTTTAGAGGTTAATTTCAGCTTCTTGGGATGTTATGAAACAGGGAAAATGGCATCTTTCTTTTTTAAAGAAAGAAACTGAGAGAGCTGATCTGTACTGGCAGGCCAGATCAGTAAATGCTGAGCAGCCATGTGGCTTTTTTTTTTAATTAAAGAAAGTTGCAGCACAGCTGCAGAAGTGAAAACACTTGAGATAATAACATAGCATCACAGTACCCTGCTGTTTGGAATGGTGAAACAGCAGCATAGTGCATGTCATCTGAGGGAAATGAGAGCGTAGCACTGTGACCTACATAATCCAAATCAAACTGCATTTGCATTGAGAGAAGGGGAAAAAAATCAAATCCTGCAGATTAATCAGTCAGTAAAGCAGGCATCTGTAGAACTGCTTACTACCTTAATCTTTTGGGCACCGAGGCTAACAGATAACCCAGATCCAGATTAACTGGGACTGAGTACATTAAATCAAAAGAGAAAAAACCAGTATGGATAATCCATGGGTTGAATTTCTACTTTCAAAAAGGTGGTTACATTTTCACGGTGTAATTGCTTTCTGTTAGGATGGCAGACTTTGTTTTGTGTTGGTTTTTGGTTTTTTTTGTTCCCAAAATAAATTGGCAATGACTGTTCAGTGGCCTCTGTGAGCAGCAGTTGCTATCAGTATGTTTCTCAGTAATCATGAAAGCTTGTGATCAGATTTGCATTTAGAAAGCAGAGTTCCTGAAGAATATCATGAGTAATTTAAAAAAAAAGCTAGTGGTACTGTGAAATGACTCTTCTAAAGGATATAATTTTCATTCAGTATTTTCACTGAGGTGTATATTTAGAGAATGCTTTGGAAATTTTTCTTACCTGAAATTAGCTGAATACCAAATAGGCACCTGCATTTAAATGAATGAGGCATTTTTAGGGTGTGAATTGTCTCAAAGGTGGCAGCTGGCTGAACTAACTTTCACCACTTGTGCACCAGCGAAAGCTAATGGGCGTGTAAGAAACAAACCTCCTGCCCAAATGCAGGGAAGTAGGGCAGAGGGACCACAGGTGATCAAAGGACATCTGAATTCTTGGTCTGGTTTCTGCCTGACATGCTTTTCTAAGGCAGTGTAAGTGCACCTCAGGTGAGGCTGTGTATTCGTCTGGCCTGGGACAGTGATGCTGCTTTGGTTCTTTGCCAGAGCCACTTTGCACAGAGCTACTTTGTGCAATACAGTAGACTTCATTCCCTGTGCCATAGGGATTATGACTACCCTAGAGAAATGTTGTAAGGCACTGTTAATGCTAAGATTTTCTGAGAGTGGAAGAACTGCTATTGGAGGAATGCTAATATTATGCAGAGAGGAAAAGAAAGCTTGACAGTGGCCTAGTTTTAACTGCATCATGTGGAAAATTCAGGATTGCTTTTCTAGTACTGTGTATCTTCCTAAGTGTAGCTCTTCAGCAAGGTGTGATGGACCTGATATTTAGAGACACAGACATGTGCTGTACTTTCTGCTGTTCATAGCAGGCTTTGAAGCTGTTCAAAGAAGAAGCAGGAAGGCTTGTTGGTAGGGTGAAAAGCCTTCATCTTTTTCCACAAAGGTAATTTGCTTTAACACAAGTCTCAAGCTGAACATTGTGCAGCTACGTCCTGAACCTTTGAATGCAGCGGTACAGACCTTTGACAGGGCATGCATTTATTTGTAATGCACTCATTGTCAAAGCTTTATGGAAGTTTGAAATATATTAAAGTGCTAGCTGGCATGACTTTCAGAAGTAGGGAAAAATGCAGTAGTGCTAATAAATTCTTATCTCCTTTATTTTCCACAGCAAGAACTTATTGACAGCATTAGTAGGAAGCTGCAGGTGCTGAGAGAAGCACGGGAAACGCTTCTGGAAGACATCCAAGCAAACAATATCCTGGGGGAGGAGGTGGAGGCCATTGTGAAAGAAGTCTGCAAACCAAATGAGTTTGACAAATTCAAGATGTTTATTGGCGACCTCGACAAAGTGGTCAACCTCCTGCTGTCTCTGTCTGGTCGTCTGGCCCGGGTGGAAAACGCCCTCAATAACCTGGATGACAACACCTCTCCAGAAGAACGGGTGAGAAGGGCCAAGTGATACTCCTACATTTAGGGAAGCTTGTGGGAGGTGGGGTTTGCCTGGTTTTATTTATCTAAATTGCAGCGCTCAACATGAGAAATAGTGTGTGGATAAATCCCGTAAGACCATTTTTTTTTAGATTTCTTAAAAGTTTTCTCTTTGCCTTCTTTCCTTGGAATATTGGAACTACAAATGACTTGCTGAGAAAAACTGGGTTTTGGGTGCAACCTAGTAGAAAACAGACTTCTTGACAAAAGTTTAAAGAAAGAGGGGATCTACCAATAAGAGCATAAAAAGGAGGCAAAAATGCTGTACCAATTCAAGAAGCAAAAAGGATTGTGCTGTAATGCAGAAAGCTTGCAGACTTATACTCATTGAGTATCTTGATACAAATCTATAAGGTTGCTACAAAGAAAACGCTTCTCATCTACTACAGCTTTCTTCCAGGATGCCTAGTGAGGAGCAAGAGCAAGAAACAACAGAAGGACAAGTCTTGAAAAAATAAAAAAGGGGACAGGGAGGGGAAACAGAGGGAGGCACAGCAAAAATAATTTTTCAGTAGAAAACATGTTTTACCTAAGCAGAATAGCCTGGTAGTGGTATGGAGGACTCCCAGCAGAAGTGAAAATTTCAGGAGCAGGAACATTCAAGATGCTCATAATCTGTTGGATCCCAGCTCTGCTTGCAGCAATTTAACTTCAAATCCCATCAGGCCTTACCTAGGAAGGAGATACATAGCGATACAGATATGCACCAAAGGAGAGATGTAGATATGTATGAAACTTAAGCTAAAATAAATAGTGAGTGTGGAGGGGGTGTGTGTCTCAAGTGAGTTTAGCTTCTACGGTTAAATGAATGTGAAGTGGATTTTTGGCTTGTAGCTGTGGACTGAAATGCCAACAGTCCACCTAAGTGTTGTAACAGAATTTTTTCGGTGGGCTGTGGCTTCGTGTTGTTTCGTCAGCCTGTTACATTATTTCACGCATAAGAAGCAGTAAGTGCTGGGTCTGATCTGCAGCTGTGCTTTTGCTGTTTGGCCCTAAAGTACTTGATTAATGGCTGTTCAGACCTCTCTCTGACTGAGGTGGAAGGGAAAGTATTTGACAGCTTATTAAAGGGCAGATCAAAGCTTCTGACTCCAGGAGAAATTTAATCCCTCATTAGATTTTTTCCTAAGTGTGGTTGCAGTTGCCTAATGGGGAAAAAGCTACCAAATGATGTGTGCACATAGGAAACACAATTTGAGAACTGTGATAAAAATAGTTTACTGGCTGGATGTGGAAAAGGAAGATGGTGAGGAGGTGGTGTAGTAAGGACAGTCAGAAATTGTGTGATCTGATGTAAAATTTACACTTACAGAACTCCAAATCCCTAACATATTTTAATCCCCATTCATCTTCACATGCACTGACACCAATCTTGCCATAGTAACATCAGGAGAGATCCATCAGGACTGAGATCAGCCCTGGAAAGGAAGACTTGGGGGTGTTGGTGGATGAAAAGCTCAGCATGACCCAGCAATGTGCACTTGCATCCCAGAGAGCCAAGCGTCAAAAGCAGCATGGCCAGCAGGTCAAGGGAAGGAGATTCTGCTCCTGTGAGACCCCACCTGCAGTGCTGCATCCAACTCTGGGTCACAAAACACAAGAAAGATGTGGACCTGTTGGAACACTTCCAGAATAAGGCCACTCAGTAGATCAGAGGCCTGAGCACTGCTCTTGTGAAGACAAGCAGAGAGTTGGGACTGCTGAGCCTGGAGGAGAGAATACCAGAGAGGTCTTAGAGCAGCCTGCCAGCAATACCTAAAGGGGACTTACAAGAGGGCTGGAGAGGCTGTTTTTACCAAGGGCATGTAGTGATAAGACAAGAGAGAATGGCCTTCAGGCAAAGGCAAGATATTAGATAAGATGTTAGGAAGAAATCCTGTCCTGAAGGTGGTGAGGCACTGGAACAGGCTGCCCAGAGAGGTACCTGCCCTCTTCCTTGGAAATATTCAAGACCAGGTTGGATGAGGCTTTGAGCAACCTGGTCCGGTAAGAGCAGGGGCTGGAACTATGTAACCGTTAAGGTGCCTTCCAACCCAAACTATTCTATGATTCTATGAAATACATCTAGAAGTGTTGAATTTAGACTGGTGCTTGTGGCTTTTTTGTTTGTCCTTCAGTATTTTGTAGGTGAAATGATAATATATGGTGAACCACTAATGTACCTTATAAACAAAACAGGGGATTTTACTTCCATTGTTGAGGAGCATATTCCCAGCGACCACTGATTTTTCTTTTCAAGATGATTTTGTCTAATAAACATTGCTCTGATAGCTTTCCACTTTTTATCAGCCAGCAACAGCTTACCAGACTTTCTCAATAAAAGCAGTCAAATAATGACTGCTGAGTTAATACTTTGACTGTCAGATGCTCTGCTATAGGTCTTCTTTGCCATGGGAAGAGTATCAGTGTCTTCTCATTGCTTGCACTTTGTGTTCATGTCCTCTTGCATTGGTCCACTTCTGGCTAGTTACTGCTGCTCAGCATGCACACACCTGCAAGGCTGCCTTGGGAGCAGTCTAGCCACACTCCTGAGTTTGAGGCTGTCTGCCTCAAACTGACTTGTACTGGTCAGTTCAGGAGAACTGTTGGTTCCATCTCTTTGCAGCAGATAGTTCTGCTTGCAACTTGCAGTGAGAATTCTTTTTTCCCTGGCATAAGCTCAAGGGAAGATTAATCTGTTTTTTCTAATAGTGTGTGATTTTTCTGACTTATCCAATAGCTGTCTTGAATCCTGAGTTAATCTAGGCTGTGTATTTTAAGAACATTGAGAGCATGAATCTGAAAACATTTCACTCTTGAGCTTTGGTCTGTCTGTAGAAAGAATCAGCACAGGAGGCAGGTGCAACTGACAGGTAGGTTTATTAAAGCTCACTGGTCTGTAGCCCCCTTTGTCTCATACTTCCATTTTGAAAAGGCTGTTTTATATCCTACAAAAACACTTCTCTGTAAATCCTCCAGGCTTATTAAACAGCATGTGTGATTTAACAGAAGGTGCAAATTAAAAAGATGGACACGTTTATTAGAACAGACTGAGGTTTATTTGAAGAAAGCTTCTCAAAGAAAATTCATTTTCAGCTAGAAGTTATGGATTGGTACCTCTTAGGAGCAGTTTTTAATTAAGTTCAGACATCTGCAGAGTTCTTGATGTCAGAGTAAGCTAGCCATACTCTGTCACTGGAAAAAGGCAGTCACTTGTAGGCAGACATGTGAAGTTGGGTTGATGATGTTCCTTTTTCTCTCCATGTTCTGCCACAGAAGTGTAGCTGGGTGATTCAGGTGGGATGGCTGTGCAGACGGTGATGCTGGGGGAGAGGGATATAGCTGCTGTCCCTCCATTCAATCTCCCTTCTTCCTGTTTTGTCTCTTGTGATGGCACAAAGCAGAAAGTTTACAGCCTTCTTGGAGAAAAATGCTTTTTTGTTTTTGCTTCCCTTTTGCCCTTCTGTTGTCTTGGCTCAGCTTTCACTCTTGCTCATGTCTGAAGACCGCAGGACTTCACGTGCCATCGGGATGCAGCAGAACTGCTAAATACAGTTAGGAGCTGTATAAGAACAAATTGCTCCATTGATTGGTCTGTTTCTTGGTTCTGTAACCACAGCTGTGCCAGGGCTGTATATGGAAGATATAGGACAGCTAAGTTTTCATTTGAAGAACTATTCTTCAAAGGCAACAATATTGTATACAGTTATTTATAACTAATAAATAGTAAAGGAGTCTTTGAAGTAATGCTTTTGAGGCCAATAGAAAGTAATGGTGGATCTTTCATTGAGTTCCTACATTTTTATCAGTTTTTTAATGCTTTTTATTAGTCTAAATTTTAAGGACCATTCTTTTTCCACTTTTCTAAATATTCAGGAAGGTCTCTGTAGATGAAACAGACTTGAGATTTGAACAGTGAAGCTGTTGTCCCAACCTAATGAACTCAGTGAATTTTTAACTGTTTGTTTTTTTTTCTCCTAAGCGGACATTGGTAGATAAGCAAAAGCTGCTGACCCAGCAACATGAGGATGCAAAGGAACTGAAGGAAAACCTGGATCGTCGAGAGCGCATTGTCTTCGACATTTTGGCAAACTACTTGAGTGAGGAGAACTTAGCAGACTATGAGCACTTTGTGAAAATGAAGTCGGCCCTCATCATCGAGCAGCGGGAGCTTGAGGACAAGATCAAGCTGGGGGAGGAGCAGCTGAAGTGTCTGACTGACAGCCTCCAACCCGAGCGACTCAAATGAGGGCACTGAGTCCAACCAGCGATGGGAAAAATGCGAAAGAAGGAAGGGATAGGGGAGTTTCCAAGTATACAAATGAGTATCTTGGCTCACCTGAGTGTCTGGTAGAGAAACAAGTGCACAAGAGAAAAATAGCTCTCACAACAGCAATAACGTTTTTGTTGGTTTTTTTTAAACTATGTATTTAATTTTTTTAGGACACATTTTTATTTCTGGACTCTACAGCTCTGAGAGTCTCTTAACCTTTCTGCTCAGCATGTTCAAAGTCTGTGGCAGTTGTGCATGCAAACAGTGGTTTTTAGAATAGGTTGTATACTTCCTTTATGTTCAGATGCTGCACAGTCTTCTGGGAAACCCTACAGCAATTCGTGAATGCAGACACATTTAGAATCTCTAAATTTAGTGAGTTTTTGTTTTTTTAAAGACACATTAAATAGGGGAAGCATGCATCTTATAGCTAATATATAAAGATTGCTGAAATGCAGTGTCACTCTGATCCTGTGGCATCAGACACTTTTTTTGTAATATTGTATATAGGATGGCACTTTCCCCTTGCAGAAAACAACTTTAAAATCAGTTTTGTTAAATGCTTCTTAATCAGCTTGCAAATCACCTAATGCCTACTTTGCTGAAGACTTTTTTTAAAATTATTTTGCAAGACATATTTGTACACAGTCTTAATGCAATGCAAGTGATTATCTTTACCAAGTTGTACTTGATTTAAGAAACGGGCTGGAAGTACTGTGCTGATTTTATTCAAAACATTTTTCATCTAAATTATTTAGAAGGCTCGTTTTCTTTTTTGTGCTTTTTTATGCATGTTTTTATTCTTCTTGTCCCAAACCCACTATACTTCATGGAAATAAATGTAGGTTAAGGACAATGCTTGTGTTTTTCTTCTGGTTGCTTAACATTGTGATGATTTTGTATAGAAAATTAAGTTACACTGAAGTTGACCTACATAATGCTGTTTGTTCCTCTTTCTCAGACTACCGAATGCAATAGAAACAATTCTGCCATTTAAATACCGTGCATTACTTGGAGCAACTCTGTGTTGTAACTGTGAACATAAGTGTGGCTGTTTGCTTGTTTTTTTTCCATTGAACAGTGATAAAAGAGAGGGTGTTAGTTCACAGTATCAGATCACTGCTTGTGTTCTCCTAACACTGCCATTGACTGAGATCATTTCCAGTAGCTCTAAAAAGAGGTGCTAACTCGTGTTTGCAGCACAGTAATGGGTTATGCTGGCTTGCTTAGATACCTACAGTGAAATTCTGTAGTCATATGTGTCAAGTTCTGTGTTAAGATAAAGTTTTGCAGGCAAAGGAAGTCTTGGAAGACTTTGTGTATATGCCATTTCCATTGTAGTAAGGAAAAGATTTATCTTTCCTTGGATAAATAGGTTCCCCAACCAGAAGCCATTTCCAAGGCTGATGTGAATGCCAGTCTATACCTAGGCAGGTTGAAAATACAGTCAGTTATTGAAAAGAGAGCAAAGAATTCTTCTCACTATTCCTGCAGTATGGCTGCATTCACAAGAGTTTTTCTGTCCTTCTTACGTGAGTCCTCTTTTGTGGGGAGAGGACTGGAAAGGTGCTGATCAGTGAATTCCTTATGAGTTGGGGAACTGGGGAGCAAAAATCCTCTGGAACCAGTTCCTTTACAGACAGATGCAAACATTAAAAGGACTGTTGCCCCCACACACACCCTTATCGTGCACTACTTTGTATACCTGGACCAAATTTTAATTGAAATGATGTTGATGAGCATCAGTTGAGGTCAAATGGAGCTACCATTTCACAAGACCTACAGCTGACCTTAGTTTTGTCCTCCTAGTTCAGAAATGTAGTCTTCTGGCATCTCACAGTTATTTGCTGCTATGTTCCTAAGACAACTGGTCCCTTTGTCCTTAAAACTATCCCTTAACCATAACAAACCCAAAACTAAACATAAATTATGCTTGTCTTTTAGCTTGGAGAAAAATGTGCATTGTTTTATCTGTGGCATTTTTAAAGTTTTACATATTGTGGTTACTCTGAAATGTGTATGTGAAATGTGAAGAATAATATAATTACAGTGTGTTTGTATACAGTACTTTGATTTAGATCTCTGATAAAAGGTAGCAATATTGTGAAAGCTATATCTATTATCCTTTTCACAGAACAGTTGCGTAGACACTATTATCTCCTTTCCTTTTCCAAAACTGTTGAAAATCACTCACTCTGGAAACGTGAAGATGGTGGCCTCCCAATGTTATATGTAAATCTGTAAATAGCTGTACTGTTGCTTTTTGAAAAAAATCTGGTGCTAATGTTTTGCCTTTGGCATCCCAGGGATGGCTGTTTCTTCATCCTTTGTTGTTCTCAATTCTAGATCTCTTTGTATAGTGAAAGATTTCCACAGTGCTTCTCCAACTGTTTGGATCCTGCAGCCCAGAGTGAAAATGTACAGTTTTCCTGCCTGACACTTAACATGTACCTACTGACAAATGGTATTGCTTGACTTTGAGAAAATAAACTGTATATTTCAATGTAGAGTTAGGTTTTGTGTGCAGTGTTAATGCCAAAAGCTGCTGCTTTGCTTTGCTGCTTTGCAGTGTTGGCCATCTCGTGGTGCCTGTCAATGGTGCTTTTCAAGGCCAGGCCAGCTATCTTGTGGTCTGAAGTAGTTAGTTGTCTTTGCACAGCTTATTTAATGTATTAAATAATTAGTCATTCTCAGTTCCCAGTGTAAGTACCAGAAATGTATTCATGTCTATTTAGTATTTTAGGAGTGTGAATATGAAATGGCAGAAGGGTAAGATGTGTTATGAGGTTGATGAGATAAATGGGTCTCTCACCACTTCCAGAGGACATACCAGGGTAGTGGTTTAGATTTTCCTGCTTGCACAATTCCACTGTTCAGCTTCATCCCACGTTCTGAATGGATGCTTCATATGGAAATATGAAGCGAGTGGTGTGCAAGATTTTTTTCAAGAACAGATCACTTGTAAACTCTCCAGCCAGAAACTTCAGTTTAATGGGGGTTCTCAGATTAACTTCAGAATCCTCTGCCTTATTGGGAAACACTGGCAATTATGCACAAATTTGTAGCAGAGGCAACCACAGATCACAGAACCATAGCTTGATCCTGGAAATTATTTGTCATTGAAGGTCTTTATAAAGTCTGAGAAAAGGGAGTTTAGGAAAGAAAAATCCTTAGATATTTGCAGGATTTTTCTAAACTTGTTTTCAGTTTTCTCCCTCTCTTTGTACACAGACCCATCTCACCTGTTTGTGCCTGCTTTTGTGAGCCTTAGGTATAATCCAGGATGGGACCTCCAGAGGACTAACAGTCTAGCTTTTTAATTGCCTTTCTTTAAACTGAAATTCAGCTCTTTATTTTCTCTCATGGGGTACTTGAGACCTTCAGATTTCAAAGGAGTCACCATTTCATGACGTTGTTTCCTAATCGAGTTCTAGATTAATTTTGGTGTACTCATTTGTCTAAGTTGTCAGCAGTCCAGTAGCTCTAGCAAGACCCTATGATATGCAGTAGAAAGCAACTCATGTTTTAGTGGTGTCTGGTCATTCATAGCAAAAGCTTAAAGGCCTATTCTAATAAGGGCTTCTCAGTTGTGCAGTTTTTTTAGAGGGTAAAGTAGTTTTTTTTCTATGTACTTGAGCAGATCATGCCCAGATAATGTTTTGAAAATTGACAATTAGATCTTTGAACTGGATTACATTTTATCAATTGTCAGCAGTGGTAAATTAGCCATCACATTCACTTACCACAGTTCCAGTCTGCAACTTAACTAATTATAATGATCCATAAAACTAATTATAATGATCCATAAACTGTAAGATGGGTGACCCATGTGAATTAGCAACTCACTTGTGAAATCTTTGGTTTCATTCTTTCCACCTGCTGTTTTGATAATGTTTTTATGAATAAAGTTGTTCCATTTGAAGTAGGTTAACTGAATACATTACAGAGAAAATGTAAATTGAAATAAATAGGGTACAGTTTAGTAGCAGGTGCTAATTCTCACTCAGGCTACAGTAGCACACCTACAAGCAGAGCAAGTATTGCTTTAGGACAGGCTACAATAAACGCCTTTTTCTTGGTTGTAACCGTGTGGGCCAGTGGGCTCTTGTGTATCTCAGGCTGAGTTTTATTTTAGTCACAGCAGCTGAGCCTTTCCTGAGCACAAGGCTAGTAAAATGTAATTCTCATATGCTAAAAATCGTAACAATGGCTTCATTTCTAGATGCTTAGATATCTGTCTTGGAGGCAGTCTCCTAAGTTTTGCTGGGGGACTGGCCTTGTGGCCAGGATGTGCCTTCCACTGCTGTTAAACACATCAGTGTTAGTGGAGCCTGTGTTCTTCCTTCCTCTAAAGTCACCTCCATGCAACAAACTGCTTCCAGGTAAATTCTACAAGAAATGTATCTTCCAACTGTCATTACCTGTTGGCTGCTGCTGGTGACTGCCTTGTGCTGGCTGCTGCCAGGGATGGGATACCAAGAATATCTGTGGTGATTTCTGCCACCTCTTCTGGGGTGAAGCAGGAGGAATTCTGTCTGTCTCCTCCTCTCTAGATATCATTTGTTAAACTACAACAGTGTCACTAGAGAACAGACAGATTCCCAATGCATTTCATCTTCTATTGGAATATTTTAATTTGATGCTCATGATTGTCTCAACACAGGAGAGATTTTAATTAAAACAAATGGATTTTTGACTGGGAAACTGAAGATGTAGTGGAAGATACAGAAAAATAATCATACTTTCAGCAACAAAATTTCCAGTAAAATGGCATATTAAGAATCTGTGTGCTGCATGTCCCAGTTGAGAACTGTGAAGAATTTTAGGTCTGTGTTCCTATATTTTAATGGAATTAGTGAAAGAAAGCCTTTTCTTCAGTGCATACCAAGCTGCAACTGTGTTAACTGTTCATTCCAAGCAATTTCTGTAAGATGAGCCAGTACTGACTCTGAGGAAGCTGTGGTCTGACATTACCAAGAGTTGTTGATTTGCTGCTGTTCCTTGTGACAGCAGCATTTCCTGGGCTCCTTATGCAGAACATGTTTGGAAATGCGGTAATGGATGTCTGCTTATAAGAGTTTTACCAAAACATTGTTTCAGTGGAGCTGTGAAGCCCAAAAGCCTGAGAGGAATTAACAAAATCTTCATAATGAGAATCATTTAGTTTCAACATGTGTTTCACTTCCCAGCCGACTGCTCTTCACAGTGTTTGTTACTGATCAATTGCACTTGAGTCTTTTTTAAAAGCCTCAGAGAAGAGCAGTCCCAGGCTAAGTAATAAGCAATGGAAGGAAGATAAGATTGTTTATCTCAGTATCTAAATATGAAAGGCATGAGTCCTGTGAATACTATTCATTGCCACTCCCAGGAGTTGCAGCTTCAGCAGCTTTCTCACGCAGGTACGGTTCGGTTCCTCCAGAGATAAAACCGGAAAACAAGCTGTGATGATCGAAAGTGGCCAACACTGACTGGAAAGAGGTGGAGCAGTCATTCTCACTAATTTGGTGATACATATCACAAGGAAGTGAAAGCCTGGAAGGATCAGTGCCCTGAAGGAAGAAAAACTAAATCAGTGGTAAAGTGCTTCGGGACTGTGAATTTCCTGTTTTTCCTTCTCCATGTATGACACGGCAGAAGTGTTCTGTCTCCATGTGCTAAGGCAGGCTTTTTAGTTACTATAATGTAAAAATACCTTAAAGCATCTTTGAAAATTAAAGTTAAGGGGAATAACTCGCAATTTCAGAATCTCAGATCTCACTGTGTAAGACTATCATGTTCTGTGCATTCAGTGCCACCCCTTTCTTGGCTCAGGAGACACTGGAACAGCTCTCTGGCATTAAGGAGGCTCGGGGAAGTCACCCTTTGTGGAAGTCATCCTTTCTCTGTGGTTATCTCAAATTCACTAAACAGCCCAGCTAGCTGGACAGGCTGGTGCTGAAGTCACACAAGCTGGGAGGTGAGGGTGTTTACAGCACAACACACATTTACAGAATGAGTGACCTGGCTTGTTCTCTGGGGTTTTGCTTACCTAAATAGCCACCTCTTTGGATCTCAATTTAATACCAGGTTTCTGATTGAGGGCAGAGCAATGCCCAATTCCTGTTTAAGCTGGATCATTGTGTTCTGCCAGGAAAACATAGTGTAGAGAGCAAGAAGCTGAAGATCTAAGTATTCAGCCTTTCCATCAATAGGGAGTAGAGGATCTTGGGTTTCTGTTCCCAGGACATTCTTACAGAGTTCATGGTAGGCCATCAGTGAATTTGAAAGCAGAAATACTCCGTGGAGGTGTGACCAAGAATGTGCCTGTTAAAGAACTTAAAATAAAGCCAGAACACTTTTCATGCTATTTTTACACAACAGGGGGGAAAAACCCTAGGTGAGTAAACTTCATTGTCACACCAGTTTTGCAAAGGTGGAGCTCCTTAGACCAGCATTTTTTGTAATGGGCAGTTCCACAAAACCAGTAGGAGATTACAACAGAAGCCTAGTGATAATGGTCACTGTTTGCAACATGTATGGCAAACAATGAAGAGGAAAGTTGCACAGAGAAAAATTGGTAGTCTGGGTGTGTTCAAACAATTATCATTTCATATTGTGACATGCAAAGCAATTAGTCAAGGAGAACATGATGGTGATCACATGGACTGGGCAATGACAGAGACTAAACCTATGTGGGATCACAGTGAATGATCAGTTCACATGAGCTCCATGCTCTAGGAAAAAGGCTGGAAAAGTACTACAGGAAAAGTAGTGATGCAATATTGCTGAAAGCTTCATAAACTTTCTAAAACATTGTGTCTAATCCCATAGTCTATATCCAGTGCAGAGGATGGAAAATTGAGAGAAGACACGTAAGTTATTAAAGAGTACAGAGAGTATTTCATACCATAACAAAGAGCACCGGGATTTAAAAGCTGTGTGTGTACTATTGAGCATCACATGCAGCATGAGACTCGTTTGAGCAGAGAAAGCCCTGTCAGAATCCAGTGAGTACAAGACAGATTCATGGAAATAAAAATTAGGTGCAAATGTTCAGGGGTGTCAGGAGTACAGTACTGTTGTCATGAATGATGGGGAAAGTGCAATGTGAAGGTTGGCCATAAAGTCTCTGGAAGTCAGGAAACGGAATGAAAATTTTATGGTCACTATAAATCCACCTCTTGTGTTTGCTGTTCTTTCATTGCATGGTCACATACGGAGGTGTGACTACTTCAGTAAATATTTAGATTGCCTACAGTTTTATAACAGGGGTCTTTAAAGAGCAGCAGTAATTATGTCATGGCTTTTGGAGCTGACAGGTCAGGAAAACAGGTGGGAGTTTGCCTGTCCTTGGCTTGCAAATGGGGCTTGAGCACTCCAGGCAGCATGGCTCAGGCATTTTTTTTTTCTTCTATTGCAAACCCACTCCACACATGCAGCTATAGGAACTGCCACAAACCCTTCTCCTTTTGCTGGTTCAGTTAGTTACTAAGTTTGCTTTTGTTTTCTCTCCTGTGTTTGGGATTTCCTACCAGTGCTCCTGTGCTGACCAATTTAGCAATCCATAAAATCATTCCACTCTTCATCAGCACCTTCCAGGTTATTGTCCCCACATGTTGAAAATGTCCCAAGCTCCAGCATGTGCTGGGGCATTGATGATCTTTCATCTCTGCCTTGTAACTTGTAAGCTGGCGATGGAGGGCTTTGAGGGAAAGCAGGGGGAGTGTGACACTTCTTTCCCCCACTGCCCAATTAAATGACAGACCAGCACAAGGACAAAAAGTAGAGTTGTCCTGCCTTTGCATTTGAGATGCTGAAATAAAATGCTTTTGAAAAGCAGCTTCCCTTCACATATTTAAGGAATTTGCCCTGTCTGGAGCTCTTTACAGACTGCATCCTTCTGCTCTCCACTGGCATCCAGCTTGTGGCTGCTGGGGTTTTCATAAGAAATGCATTTTGCTTTCTGCAGTATCACATTTTACTTGTGATCTGGATCACCAGAATATTTCTATCTGCTTCCTACTGCATTAATCTAAATAGGGTATTGGTCAGATGGAAGATCACAGTCATTGTTTAGCTATTATGGTAGCCAGGAATTGGGGCAAAGGTACAGAAACTCTTTTAGGGTGTCAGTAAAGATCTCTCACCTCAGATCATGGCCATGATCAGCTAATGAGCAAGCAGTCAATCATATGGTTCACCCAAAATAGTACTTTAACACTGCCCCATCATTTGTGCAGGGAGTTGCTTTGTAAAGCTGTTAAATCCCCATGCTTTGTTACCAGCTAAAGGTTTCTATTGATCTCTTACTTTGATTCCCTTTAATTAAAATTCATTGGTATTTTATTTCCTTGTTATTTCCAATAGCTGATACGAACAAGCTGCTAAAGCAGCTCCAGTGAAGTGACAAAAGGCTGGTGGTGTAGCACTGCAGCTCTCTCAGAAACACTGCCAAGGCAGAGTGAAACCCCAGTGTGACGTGTTGATAACATTCTCCCATCAGGTGGTCTTTTCAACTGGCTCTAAAATGTCAAGTCTGAGGGAAATGTCTTTGTTAAGCTTTGAATGACCTACTTTTGGGTATCTGGGAATAACCAGGAGCTTACCCAAACCACAAGAGTGCATCTAATTTTAGCAGCCCTTCATTTCATGCATGCCAGCTTTTGTGCTCTGCATCTTCGGGAAAAAACATCAATTTATTGCTGAGCCAAAGACAATTTTTATTGGTTTTAAATCAGTCCCTTGTTGAGACACAATCACAGTGAAATCATTCCTCTTTAAATTTTTTGAGCCTGTAATAGTCATCTCAATTTTGCTTCAAAAACTAATAGTGAGCCTATTCCAATGGATCTACAGTTGCTAGTCTCTGAAGAAAAGATCTAAAGAGCCCATGCTGGAGGTAGCTGGGCAGCTGTGTTTTGTGTGTTCCCACTTCCTTCTGGTTTTAATTGACTGATTGATACTAAAAGGGTCAGATTGTTTATAGGAAGTTTCTGTGAGTCTTCTAGGTCAGTTTTAAGGGAATGTAGGGAAAGTTAAGGACAAAAATAAAGAGATGTGAGTGTGTCAGCAAGGGCTCTGAGGACACTACTAGTGGTGTAAATGTAGGACAAAAGGTCTCCGACATATTTTGGATATAAGAAGCACTAAAAAGTATGTGACCTTTGTTAGGGATATTAACGCTGTGCAAGACTGGAAGGAAGCAAGTTCAGGCATGAGTGAGGTACAGTCTCCCTAGCTTGTAATACCTAAATTGGACATTGAACACTGTTTCTCTTGCTGGGAGGGATAACATACAATTCCTCTCATATAATGTCAGAGTCCACTGTAATTTTAGATTAAAGCATGTGTTTAAATTCTACCTGCACTGGACAAGTGGAACTAACACAGAGGATAGTAGGGACTGAGCACCGTGGATGTCTATTTGGAACTTCACAAGACAGAAGAGAAATCAAGGCCATAGAAAATATAATGACATAGTCACAACAAACCTATTAGCAAGTTCTCTGGACCCAGAAAACTTCCTGGCCAATGCGATTAACCATAAAAACAAGCAGCACCTGCTGGCAGCTATAAACAGGGTCAGTGTAGTTTGGGATGGAGCTGAGTACCTGATAATGTGCAGTGCTCCCTTGGAGTCCCCTTGAGGCTGGCAGTGGGTTACCTATTCAGAGGCAGCTGTTGACAATATATCAGTGATCCCTGTTTGAAGAGGCCTGGGCAAAACAGGCAGAAGCACTTCATGATGAGAGATGTGTTGAGTTTGGTAGAGGTGTTTGTCTCATCTCTGAACTTCCCAAGTTTTAAAGGACAACTTGATTTGGCCATAAAGGTAAACAGTTAGGAAAGGTGTTTATGGAAATACTTTTCTTAGACTCAAGCGGTGGTTTTAGAGGCCCACGTTTAGGTTCAGTGTTGGATTTGGAGAGCCGCTGGTCTGATGATCTGCTGAGCACAAGCAGGGAGTCACCAAGAGTGAGGATGCAACAGCTCTAATCCCCAGTTCACTGGTCACAGAGTGGCAAACTGCTGCAGCGAGGCTGCTGTGCTTCCTGGAAGAAGTAGCCTTTGTCTCAGAAACAAAGAGTGAGAAAGTACTTGTACCTGAGCCTCTGAGCAGCTCAGGGGCTCTCTCAGCTGCCTACGTGGTACCACTCACTGAGCAGTATATTTTGCACGGCGCCTTGCTTCCAGGCTGGTTTTTCAATGTGTAGCAAATAAAAGGAAAAATAACTTGAAACAAATATTTCCTGTTCTGTGGTCTTTAACAATGAAATTGTAAACCACAGAAGGGACCGGGCTTGATCTAAAGGTCTTTGAAGTCAGCAGAACTATTTCCACTGATTTCAATGTGCTTTGGGTCCAGGCCATGGAGGAAGAAAGCAAATGTTTTTTGCTTCAAAAACTATTAACCATTGGCATTCAAGGAACAATAAAGTCTTAGGTTTAAAATGTGTTCCTTTAAATAAAGTAGTCAGAAACTGAGTTAATTTTTATCTGTTCCCTAATAATTTGTCACTATTACACTAAAAATGAGTATGTTTCTAGAATTCATAATCATACACGGAGAAGAAAAAGCACTTCATACTGTTATTTGCTTCTATCTTCTCCCGCTCACTTTTGTGTGTACTGTTTTTCTCACTAATGTGATGATGCTTATGATGCTGGTTGGTGTCATAGATTGAGCACTGTAGATTTTCAGTTGAATTAAACTTCACTGCAGTGATGGTGACTGACAAATATATTAAACTCATTATTTTTCAGTACAGTGTAATCTCTTAAACATCACAGTGGGTGAGGTTTTGTTGTCATGTTGGTTTTTGTTTGATTATTTTTTCTTTTTGGTGACTGAGAAGAAAAAGGTCAGAGACAGATAATTTGGTGAGAAAAGAATTGTTCTTCTAGGAGTGGTGTAGGAGATGCCCCTCCTATCGCAGGGTGAGACAAATAGGGGTGTTCAGCAGCTTTATGTGTAAAATCAGCAATAAAATCAGCCTGCAAATTTTGTCCCCCACAGTTATTAAATGCAAGAAAAGGAATCTATCTGCCAGCTGCCTGCTGCCCAAGGATGCTGTCCTTGTGGATCAGCAGCCCTGTCAGGATGTCAGAAGGCCATCCTGAAGTCTGGCAAACGACAGCAGGCCACCAGGCTGTGTGTTGGGCTTGTCACACAACAGCAGAGCCTGAGCAGCTGTGCGCCTCTGCACCAGACCAACCCCATGCAGCTGTGAGCAGCCAGAGAGGAGATCCCAGGCTGGTGTGCTGCAGGAGAGGGAAAGACTCTCTTGTCATGGCCAGGCTGCATTACCTGCACAAAGAACTGGTGAAATGGCATCGGAAGATGGAAGATAGAGCGGGAGAAGATTAAAGGTGATGCAGAAAACAGGAGGATATGAATTAATGACATTTTTCAGCCTTCTTTAGTGATGGCAATAACCAGCCACTGTGCATGTTACAATGAGAAGAATTTTTCAATGAGCAGAATTTTTCAATGAGGACTGCCCATTTCAGGGTATTTCTATGAAATAAATCTACTTGTCTTGACACCAAGCTTTGAAATGTCACAGAATCACAGAATATTCTGAGTTAGAAGGGACCCACGAGGATTATGGAGTCCAACTCTTAGGGGAATGACTAGACAGAGACTGAACACACAATGCTGATGTTGTTAGCACTGTTCTGTAACCAGGTGAGCCAGTGCATCGTTTGGAGTTTATCAGGGTTTAGAATGTGGTTCAAAGAGAAGAAACCAGATTGGAGTTAAGAACATTCTTCCAATTTGTAAGAGCCATTATTTACATTCATGGGAAAGCCATGAAGCAAGGCAAACATAACATAATTTTAAAAAATGTGTGTGTCTTTTTAAGCATCTGAGATAGCAAGCATAATACTATTTGTACTAAAGTGTGGGTGCTGCCAACCAGAGTCCATCGAGAGAGCGCTTCAGCTTGAATTTACTCCTTAGAAAACCTTCTCTTTCTCCCCTATACTTCTTCCCACAGTAGAGCTGCACTAATTTATATTGCATAAATACAAGAAGAAAAATCTAACGCATAAAGATTATGAAATCACTTTGTTCTCTTTCAGATGAGAATTCTGTGTCCTTCTCAGGCTGTCAGACTGGAGGAATCATGGTGATCTCGAGCTGAGCAATCATGTGATCAAAAAGGTAAATTTTCTGAAAGGGTATCTTACTGAAAACTGTAATTTCCATGGTATTTAACTCTAGGCTTTGGTAAGTGCTTTAAAGGAATTAAAATCAATGGCATATGGCAAATCTTTCATATTTTTGTAATATGTTAATGATTAACTGACTTCCTACATCTTTGTTGACTTAGTGGGAGAGTGGCAAGGAACTGTGAGGTACCTATTTGGTAGCACAACAAGTTGGACAATTTGCACGGGCATTTTTTTCCTCCCTTTTGGAACTTGCTTCATCCAGCTGACACTGCTTCAAAGCCTTAGGCAACTCTCAGACTCAGAGAAGTAAGTCCCCCCTTTTTAAAAATATTACTTATTTTATGAAGTGCTGATAGACAACAGATGGGGAGTGATTTAAGTATTTATTTGTTTTCTATAAATAATGCTTTCCCAACTGGGAATTGAAGAATTAAGTTTTCAAGCATCAAATCATAGAGATATTTCTAAGAAGAGACCTTTGTAATTATTATAATTTTTTTTAAGTTCCCTTTCTGCTGCAAGACTTAACATTAAACAAAAGATTTGGTTAATAAAACATGTTCAGTATAGCTGCATCTAGGCTATAATAGCTTTCAAAAGCAGGATTTGAATGTTAATTTAGAAATGCATGTGATGCCTAGCATCATCTAAAGCAAAAATATTTGCTTAAAACAAGAAATATGTGGAAATAAGAGTATTTCTGCTTATGTGGGCTGGGAAAAAATAATTTTATGCTTATTTTATATAAGAAGGGTTTATCGTGAACTTTTTCTTTAAGCTGATTACAAGCTGCAGTAGAATTCCAAGTTTTTTGGCAGGCAAGTGGGTTCAGACAGGGAGACTCACTCTTCTGTTGGAACATTTTCTAGCATATTTTATTTTAGCTGTGCTATCATTTACGAGGAAGCAAGTATAGTATCCTATCCTTTTGGAAGGCTCTCTTTGCACCACTTCCCCCATCTGCGAAGGAAATGTCGTCTGCAGGTTGCTGTGTGCAGGTTGCTGTGTGCAGGCTTTGTGCTCTCCCACTGCCCCTTCAGCAGGCACTTCCTTACATGCCCTTGGCTCAGGGAATTCTCCTGCCTCCCAATCAGGTGCCTGTGCAGCACTTCCAGGCTGACATTCCAGTTGCTTCAGGAGTTCTTAATTTCTCCTGCAGCTCCAGGTAGCATTCATTCCTGTTCTTTTGGCTGGGAGGTGTCTCCTCTTGAGTCACATCTTCCCATGCCCCAAGTGTGTGCTCAATGTCCTCATCTTCCCAGTCATGTGTGAGTTCTCTGGGACATAAATGTGGTTGTCTTATTTATACTACTGAACCCTCTTTTCTCTGTGCCAGACACCCACAGTACGCAAGTTTAGGGCTCCATCTGCTTTTTGAAGTTTCCTGAAAGGATCCCATCTCAACACAGCCAGGTTATCTGCCTTAGTTTTTCAGGGGCTGTCATTGCTGGAATGTCTCTAAACCATTCCACTTTGGCTCTAAATGGAGCTCCCTTCAAGACAGAGGCAAAACAATCTGTAGCAGCTCTGATAATATGGGGTCATCTGGGTCCTGGGTCAATCCCACTGCCATCTCACTGCCTACAGCCTCCAATGTTTCTTTATGTAACAAGAGTGCAAGATGGCTCAGCCACAGAACAGTAAATTTGGGAGTGAAAAAAAATATGAGAATATCTAGAAATTATTGGTTTCATTTCATCCTATTATCAAAGCAATTCAAAAAATTTTCACAAAAGAAGCAAAGGACTTTTACACAGCTAAGTTTTAATGTATTCTTACTTGATGGAAGAGAAATGAAGATTGCTTTGGTTTGCTTGCTTTGAAACACAGTGAATAAATGGTAGCAGTAGGATTTATAATATTGGACATTGACATTTGGAGAGACAGAGGACATAAGGCATGTTAAATCTGGATACACCCTTTAAATCTGGACGTAGCCTGCAATGACTTTTAAGACTCTATGCCCCACTAGTTTGTAGGAAAGTAAGCCTCTCCATTTCTTGGAGCTAAGAGTGGGAAACTAATTTCTCATTCTCTCAAGTCCATGCACTATGGCACAATATACTTTTCATAAGGAAAAAGAGCTACTCACTGTGTAATGCTTAATTTAAAGTAAAAATAGCAATAAATACAAAAGGATCCTGAAAGTTTCTGGTTTTGGATGAATACACTGACATGTATCATCCTTTACTAGCAAATTCTGTCTTCTCTGTGCAAGTTCGCATTGAATGCTAGCAAATTTACATTTAATATGCACTCCCCCTATGAAGACCGTCTGAGAAAGTTGGGGCTGTTCAGCATAGAGAAGAGAAAGTTGTGTGAGGACCTCATAGCAGCCTTCCAGAATCTGAAGGGGGCCTACAGGAAAGCTAGAGAGGACTCTTGGTCAGAAACTGTGATGTGACAAGAGGGAATGGTTTCCACTGAAAGGCAGTAGGCTTAGATTAGGTATTAGAATTAATTCTTTACTGTGAGGGTGGTGAGGCACTGCAACAGGTTGTCCAGAGAAGCTGCAGACTCCCCATCCCTTGAAGCATTCAGGGCCAGGCTGGATGGAGCTCTAAGCAACCTGGTCTGGTGAGAGGTGCCACTGCCCATGCCCAGGGGATTTGAATAAGATATCTTTAATGTTCCTTCCAGCTCAAATGATTCTATGATTCTGTAGACAGATTCTGTCTTGCTTTTATTTTAGTAGGGTTTTTAGTTAAAAACATATCTGTGAAGGAAAGCCCTTCCAAATGAAGGAAGTGAAAGATATATTTAGAGAAAATTGCTACCAGGTGAGAAGCCTGTAGAAGCAGCTCTCTGTTGTTTAGCTGCTGTTTCTAGATTTTTCAAACACCATCCCCAGAAGCTGCTGGGGTGCTTGTTGGATTGAACTGAGTAGATTTTAAATGAGTATGTGGATGAAATCACGGGATACTGAAAGATGGCACTGTGGCCACATCTCAAAACCATTTCTCACTTCTTTGGTGAAAAGGGTTTTCAGTCATGCTTTTCATCCACTGACACGGACATCACACAGACCTAGCTTGTTCCTGCTGGCCAGATTGCCTTTGTAGGTTGAATCCATCCCATGAGTAGCTGGTCTCCAAAGCTGGAATACTGAAATCCGCAGCTCTGAGTGAGCTCCTGAATCAAGAACTGCATGCCAGTGACAACACCTAATTACTCATAAGATCTCCTGTAGCTGACTGAATATGAGTTTATTTGCCTTAGGACATTTCATCTAGTGATTGTGTTACATCATTGTATTATTCAGACTATGTAGGTAACCTTACTACACTAATTAAATTAATTCAAAATATTTATGCAATTACTAAAGCATGAAACTGGCCAGTGCTGACTGTGTTAGCACAGCCTGCTATATGATCTGGGCTTTGAACTGTATTTTATCCAATATAGCTCAAACATGCAGGGACTGAGCTTTCACATTTTTCTCCCAGAAGGCTGAAAAGAGCATTTGCACAGGCACCAGAAGTTTAAATTTAAAAATAACTTTTTTAAACAGAGGTTTTTTGGTGGTTTATTTTTTTTTAGTTTTTGGGGGTTTTTTTCGGGTTGATGACAAGATGGTGACAGATGAAATTCTTCCTCTCTAAAAGGAACGCCTCTGTCCTACAGGAATGGCACTACGGTGTTGGAACCAAGTTCAGCACCTGCATCACCCACTTCCTGTGGATACAGACTTGTGCAGGGTACTCCCCATGGTCCAGTTGAGGCAAAAGCTGACAAAGCCCTGACCCAGGCACTGCTGTAAACCCCAGCCTGCTATGACCTACCTTCCCACCCTTCCTCCCTCCCTCCATTCTACCCTCTTGAGGTCTCACAGCAAGGGAGCCGCTGGAATGGCTGAAATCCTGGATGACGATGCCCTCTGCAGCTCGCTGACAGTTTTATTTGGCATCCGCAGCTCACTCCCTGTTTTATTTGGCATCTGCAAGAGAAATGTCTTGTTTAGGTTTTTTTGGAAGCACCACTGTAGTTCTGAAAAACCAGTGTATCTTTCTACACTTGGGAGAAAAGGAGTTTCTCCGATCCTCATTGTCTAAAGGCTTCCTTTAAAATCAGTGCTTCTGGCAAATGATACATACCTGTTGTCTTTTCATTATGTCAGCAAAACTTATAGTGTGTTTATTAACATTCATAGCGATAAAGACTGGAATCAGGAACTATAACTTCTTTTTTTTTTTAATTCTGACATGTTTCCATATGTGAAGAAAAATCCTGTAACTATTTTATCTTTATATTTTGTTCCTTATTTTCATGCTGAATCTCATTACCAGGAGGTCATTAAGTATACGCTTCTGCTTGATTTTCCAGAATAGACAAGTATGAGAACTGTAATTTAATTCCATCATCGATTTCAAAAGTACTTCTCCTGAACTTTGGTTTTTCTCTAAGTCAGTGATACCAGGCTAAATCAAATATGCTCCAGTGGACAGGGTGTGGAGAAATGAGCCAAAATGAATCATTTCCTACATAAGCAATTTTTTGTATGTCTAGACACCTGATAACTCATCTAAAGCCCATCTTTGTTAGCTGGTTATTCTCCAGTGTTCTCAGAACTTTTGTATAAGCCTTAAATTCTTTCATGCTGGGTGTTTGTTCCGTGTTTTTTTGAGAATTTTAAAGGGAAAAAGATCTTTCCCCAATTTTTAATTTTACAGTTCAATTCTCAACTTGATTCTACATATCTCAGGACATATAGATTTGATAGGAGGAACAGAATCACATTTACTCTCATTTAATTCTGTGAGCAGACAATTGGGTATATTCAGCTGATACTATACTCTGAAAAGCTGCTGATGACAAGGATTCACCTGCTGACATATCTTCCATGATCTTGATATCAGCAAGTTGTTTAAATGAATGTTTATGATACACACAAGAAGTGTTCCAGACATGTGAGCTCTACACAAAATGGTATTTTCACGTGGTTCAAGTTTGGCTTCTGTGAGCTCCATTGATTCCAAGAGAAGCTGAATGGAGTCAGCATGGGACTCCTCTGCTCATGCTCTTTCCTGTTCAGCACTTTCCCATCATTGGACAGGAACAGAAACAATGCTGTAGGTGGAACTGGGACAGAAAGAGGGGCTACTGTGCTCCATGCCTGGTAAAAACAGTTAATTAGAAAGAGGTGTTTATAATTGCTTTGTAAATAACGCAGCAAATTGAGAAAGTGTTTATAAATTGATTTCCGTTTAAGTAGATGAGAGTCCTCCAGAGCATTTTCTCCATCCTGGACAGGATTAAATGTACTCCTGCAATAATGGAGATTAATATATCCCACAGGAATTCAGTCCTATTGGAGATACATAAATGAACTGGGAGGCCAAAATGATAAAATTGCAGCTGTTGCTGTGTTTGTCTGGCATCAAAAATCACTCTGTCCCATCCTCTCATGGCTGGCATCACCTTCAGGACTGAAGTAAGTATGTAGTGGGCACTGACAGAAGAAGATGGACACTTTCTGCTTATTGGTATGAACATATTTCTTTTTTAAGATTTTCACAGCTGGATTTTTGCAACTAGATTGTATTGCCAACTGAATTGTATTGCCAACCTTAAGATCAGTAATAGGAAAATTGTTGCTTTAGTCTTTAATGTTTAATACACAAAACATGGTGGCAGACATATCTTCTTAGAGTCAACTTGGTATAGTATTTCTCCAGTCTTGAATGAAAAAGGAGCAGAAGAAAAAGTATTTTAGAAAACTTATGAAAGATACAGATCCCTAGAACCTGTCAGATTTACATAAATTTGAGGCCACATCTTCACAGATCATTCCTATAAGTATTCAAAAATGGTACAAAAGACATGGGAAATTAAGTGTTGATTTGTTTATCTTTTTTTCTGTTTTATTTTTCTTTTTAAAAAAATACAATAAAACCCTAATTTGCACTCAGAATGTACAGGCAGAAAACAAATCTTAAATCTAAATGACTAAAATATTTTCCAGCACAGTTTTAGAATGATTCAAACTGGGGACACTGGGCAATTTATAAACAAGTGGGATTTGCAAAGGTAAAGCACCAAAAAAACTTGGATAAAGTCTGAGGGTGGAAAAGCAATGACAGCATATCCAGGCTCCAGCCCCTGCACAGTGTCACGTTTCTGATTAATTCAAATATTTCTGCTAATGTTTTCATGGCTAATTAATCTGAAAATGGTCGAAGTTCAGTGGTTGTTGTTAGACTTTGTGGCCTGGATTTGCTCATGCTGCTGAACTGTAGCATTTTCTGTCTGACACTGGTCCCAGTTGCTCTCAGTAAAGAGCACATAAGCTGAAGTCTGTACAGATTGGGCTCCATCATCAAAGCCACAGCTGCCAGGAGAAAGGAGCACAGATTCTGCTTTGTAGGATCTCTTGCAACAGTCAGGAACCTGAAGATTTTCTCTAGTTTTGTTCCTGCTAGCCAGTAACTCTGGGGCTTCTGATGATGTGTAATGTGTATAAGGGTCTTTGAAACATAATGGTTAATTAACAAAGAATACAATAACTTGCAAAAATCCCATGCATTTTCCTTTTGTGAATGTAAAAAGGAGATCTTTAGGGAAAAAGAGTCTCTAATCAGAGACTTTCTCCTCTGTGTGATACCATGGCAGATACAGAATTAAAATCTCTATGCTTTTTGTCCATGGATATTAAATTTCAACAGTTCATTGAAGTTGGGGAAAGATGACTGCCATCTTCCCTCTACACACACATTCGCATTTTCACTGACAGGTTCACCTATTCACCCAAATAATAACTGCCTTTGTCATTTTATTTTCTGTTTCTTTGCAGTGCCTCTCTTTGCATGGCAACTGTGTCTGTGACAGAGGAGGAGAGCTCCAAAGGATGAACTCCCTGGTCGGCACCTCACACCTCCAGCTTGCTGCCTTTGTTCTGGGCACAGTAGGCTGGATCCTGTGCACCATTTCAATGGGAATTGTGGAATGGAGAGTGTGGCACGTGAACAACACCACTATCATCTCCTCTGGCATTGCCTGGGTGGGGATTTGGAAAGTCTGCTTCATCAGTTACCTTCACGTCTCACCTGGCTATAGAGAACAGTTTTGCCATAAATTCAGTGGCTATGACTCCTTCATCCCCCATGAAATTTATGCTGCTCAGGGTCTCCTGTTGATTGCCATGTTCACGGGCTTGCTGGGACTGGCTGCTACAATATTTGCTCTGAGAAATGTGTATATGGGAATCACTCACAGAACACTCCTGTTCTTCCTGGTGGGTGGCTTCTTCTACATATTTGCTGGTCTATGCGTCCTGATTCCTGTGAGCTGGAATTTCTATTCTATAACTCACAACCAGAGCATAGCTTTTCCTCCTTCTTACTACATGCCCTCCAGTCCAGCAGTGCAGGAAGCTGGTGCTGCCATTCCTGTTGGGATTGTGGCTGTCATCCTCTTGCTGCTAAGTGGGACATTTTCTCTCTTATACAGATTTCCCATGACCGCAAACACTACCACAAAATCCTGACAGGGAAAATGCCCCCATGCTATTTCAGAACAAGAGCATAGTCAACAGGTAAGGACAGCAGTATAAGTGGTTGTAAAGTTAAGGAACTGCAGAATTTAATTTTATTCTGTAGTAGCCACACTATTTTCTTACATGAACCAGTTGAGTCACCTTTTTAGTACTCACCTATTACCAGAGGTTTGTCTTTGAGATAACTGCTGTTGAACAGCAAATGTGATTAACTATGCCAGTTGTCCTCTTTTGTATATACAAACATTATTGATTTTTTTTTTTTTTGTGTAAAATATTTACCATGCTCATAGAGCTGACTTTGAATGAATTGTCCTGTAAGAAAAATGTGAAGTAATATGTATTAAATGTGAATTTCTTTCCTTGTTGGTACTAAGCTCTTTTGTTGTTTATCTAGTCACATCTGTAGCAAAGCATGTTTCATGCAAGTCAAGACTTTTAAAACCAATAATATGATTGTCATCATGGTTGTGTCAAATGACTCTTCCCTGAATTGTCTTATAAATGTCTTGCCAGTTTCTCCTCTTCCTCTAGGGCACATAAAGAGCCATTCCTTTATTGCTTCTGTTTTTCTTTCAAGCTATTTGCATTTTATGTTGCAACATGTTTGCCTGTGGGGAAGGTGCGCTCTGTAGTTCCCAACTGAGGCAGAGCCAAAAAGTCTGCAAGTGTTTGCTTCTTCATCTGACACTTCACTGAATCCAAATGTATTGCAAAAGACGGAAATAACTTGTACAAGTTATTACAAAACTAATGTCAAAATCACTGCTCTCAGTAACCAGGAATACTCAGGGTGTGATTCATCTGGTGTAGAAATCTATATCCCAACTGGTCACTTCAGGTTCTGTTTATAATCAATGTAGAGACAAAGACTGCCTTTTTCCAAGGTGCCTGAAATGGCTGGGAGATTATGTACTTTCCTAAAAACCTTTTTCTCTTAACCCAGTTGCTAACTGTGGCACATACAACTAAACTTCACCTGAGAAAAAAAGAAAGAGAAATGTCCCAAATACTGGAATCAGGACAATTTAAAAAAATAATTAAAAAAAAAGTTTAGAGATTGGGAAGAATGAACCAACAGTGTCAACAAACATATGATCTCTTCAAAAAGGTCCTCAAAATGTTACTATCTTTTTAAAGAAATGCTACAGAAATCTAAGTAATTTAGTTTTACTCTTTTAACTGTCCTCCATTTTTTAAAATACTCATGGATTCCGAGAAAAAGAAAACAAATTTTTAAAAAAATGTATTAGTTTTTTGGACATTGCAAGACAATGCAAAATGCCAACAAACCAGGACATCTTGCTGGTGCCTGTTACTATCCCAGCTTGTTCTAGCAGTCCAATGTTTCCTACACATCTTCCCCTGGGCTTGACTTTGCTGTACTGTATGACAATATAGAAACTCCACAGCACCTTCATTTTCTCTCCAGTCTCTTCTGAAACAGCAGTTTATCTTATCATTGGTAATTTTTTCATTGCTGCAAGAATCTATCTTTTGATTGTTTATGATGCTGTAAAGCACTTTCAAGTGATGTTCCAATGAAGGGAGTTTAATAGCTTGGTTTCTTATATATTGTTTCCAGTTTCATTTCCTAAAGTACATTCTTTACAATATTGGTAGGTTTCAGTCATATCAATAGTTCTGTCAGTAATACTGTCATCTTTTCCTTCAGGGCCTACAATAATATTAGATTATATCATATTGTAGTTATAAGGAGAAAAAAAAGAATCTATCCATGTGTTTATGCCACTAGTAAACTTATCACACTAGTAAACTACCAATATTCCCTGGCAAGGAATTAAAGCTTTTAGAGAAAATTATTGATTCTTCAATTCTTACTGCGTTAATGTATGCACAGAAAGTCAGCAGCCCCAACTGTATTTGTTAACTATATTCACTAAACCATTGGGATCATTTGGCTAAAGAAAAAGCAACAAACATCATCAGGGATATGCCAGGTTTCTGTTTTGCTGCCATTTTTGTTTCCACTGGGAATTATATTCATCTGTACTGATGCGTGGCCACATAGCCACACTCTTTATTTACCAAACACAGACTAGATGGTGAGGAAATTCCTCAGCTAAACACTGGAATAAGGAGATGTGTGGATTTTAAAATAAAGTTTTGTCAAAAAAAGGTTTAGGCAGGAAGACTGTAGATTTGAGTGAGCCCATCTCAGGATAGAAGGCTTATCTAGATGGAACTCTTGGCATCCTTTCCCACTCTCTCAGTAGTCACATGAGCCAGATTCTATGTTGATATATGGTAAAATATAATCCATGTTCAAATATTAGTCTATATGAAAACTCCAAGTCCTTCTCTGAAGAAAAGAGAGGGGAAAAAAAATCTTACAGAATCATGGAATCATTTAGGCTGGAAAAGACTCTGAGATAATAGAGTCCAACCTTTGGTCATCACATAGAGTGCTATGTCCAGCTATTCCCTGAATACCTCCAAGGGTGGTGACTCCACCATGTCCCTGAGCAGCCCATTCCAATGCCTGACAACCCATTCAGTGAGGAATTTCCTGCTGATGTCCAGCCTGAACCTCCCTGGCATAGCTTGAGGCCATTTCCTCTTGTTGGGTCACTGGTTGCCTGTGAGAAGAGACTGACTTACCTGGCTACCCTGTCTCTTAAGGGAGTTGTAGAGAGTGATCAGGTCACCCAAGAGCCTCATTTCTCTAGGCTAATCTTAGCTCACAAAGGAAAGGCAAAACTTCCATTGATTTCAGTGCTTTGAGTCTATCGGACCTTGATCCATCAGAACAGTGTGATTCATTAAAATTTAGTGAATGTTTGTGCTCATTACAATTTTGATATTGGAGGAAAGTAGAGCCCATGTGTTTTCCCTTCACCAGCAAGGTGGCATCATTTCTTTGTGTATATTCCCATGACACAATTGTTTTAGATTTGAGAAGCTAAGTTAAGTTTCTGTAGGTCAGTTTGTTAGCATGTCAGTTGTGCTTGAAGAGGTACTTTTTGGGGTTGTCCATGAAATCAGAGAGCTCAAATGGTTTTGGTTTAAAATTTAAAAATGCAGAATTATTTTGGAAGGCTATTTTTAACCTAGACTGCTTTTGAGACCTACTCAATAGCCTGACCCCACACTCATTTGTAGCAGCACAATTGAGGGCAGGCAGGAAGCTGTACTTCAGGCAGGAGAGAGTGGCCAGGGCCGTGAGGTAGAGAGATAAGGGCCAAAAACCTCCTAAGCAAATTTCACCACAGAAGAGATCATATCGCAAAGCTCTGTCTCCAGCTTCAGTGCAAACTGGGACCTGCTCCCTCCCCAGTGACAGCACTGCTCGCCTTGTGGGCTCCACCCTGTCTAGGAATGTCTCCACAGTGGCCTCAGTCTACACATAAACCAGTCTCACTTTATTTTTTCTGAGTTGACAATAAACAAGTACCTTGTGATTCACTCGCATGTCTGAATTCACTGCTGGGGGAGTAAGCTGAATACCAAGACCCCCTTTGAGTTTTGCTGGGTGATAATGACAACCCCCCCATCTTTAACCTCTGTAACATACTCCTTGGCATTCATCCACCACAGGGTGCATTTTCTTAATCTTATTTACATGTACTGTCTACCTTGCCAGTCCATTCACAGCCACAGACCAAAAAATATATGAATATACTTTCAATATTCCTTTAGGATGGATGATCAAATAGAGAATGGAGCTGAACGTGCCTAACAGAAAAACAGCCCCACTGCATAAAGCCTGCTGGTATTTTCCCCCCAGACTAATATAAATTCAGGACAACTGCAATTTGTATTCAGGTAAAAGAAGCAGGATGAACTGGAGACATTGTACTGCAGAGTAGGTAATCAAATTAGGTAAACAAAATTTTTATTTGAGTCAGCAATTCTACATGAAGACAGTCTCAGCTGCAGATTAAGCTGATTAAAAACAATGCTAGGCTCAGAAAGAAATGTCTTTGTTGTCACATAGCTTATGGTATATTATGATGATGAGAAGGAGGGTGTTTTCAGGGATATTTTTAGACCTTCAACCATTTTCCTCTTAGAATGGAAAAACTGAAATGTCACAGTGAATTTCCTCCTCTTTGGGCCATTAAATACTTTAGGAAAAGAGGTTTTGTTTAAAAAACATAAGTCTGGCTGTCATAGTGTTAATGGTATAGTGTTTTCTTAAAATAGGAAAGCAACGTATATTAAATTAAGAGTTCCCAGAGAGATATGATCTCTGTGAAAAATATACCTTTTTCAAAACTGAACTGGGATTCCTTTCATTCTTGCCAGCATCTGTACTGTCAAATGCAGTATCAGATCATAAAAACGTATTTTTCAACTGACCTATTTCCCTTTCCACTGCTCAGATAATTTACTGTTTCCCTTGCTTGAGAGGATTCAGTAATTAGCTGGGTGCTTTGGAGTGTGCTGGCTCTTAATTACTGTGTCAAAACCAATTGCATGCCAAACAAGAAAATGTAAGTGAATCTCATCTCAGAATTCTAAACCAAATAAATGCTGGCTCAAAATTAGGAGTGGAGTACAACATGCAACGTTAATAACCAGTTCACAGAATGTCACATCACTGCCTTCCTCTTGGGTTATATGCAGGAAAGACCAAGTATGGGGTTATTCCCAGCATGTTATTTTGAAGAAAGACATTCTGACTGTCCAAAGTTACTTCATGTGCAGACTGATTTTCAGCATCTGAACATGTGACCCCATTATAATATAAATAGGGAAAGGTAAAAAAAATTAGATCTTGATCTGAATTAACATTACCCAAATATTACCAGATACCTGAGATCAGTTGATGGAAGTCTGTACATACCCACCCAAGGCCTCAGGAGCCACACTGCAAGTAGGTGAGACAGCATGTGAGAAGCAGAACAAGAGGCATTCATGGTACCCACAAATATGCAGGGGCATTGCAGCTGCCAACTGACTGAAATTGAGGGGGGAAGGGAATCCCTTGAACATTGTAAGTGCTTAAAAAGCCCTGAGGACTACAGAAATAGAAATGAAGCATTCACTGGTTGGGGAAAAGAACTGAAATACTGGCCTTATCAGTGAACACTTTGAAAGTATGGGAATAAAACTGGTCAATATGGAAATGTTTAATCTATCTAAGAACGACATAATACCCAGTAGCTATCTCTGTTTAAAAAAAAAAGACTAGATTTTGGGGAAATTGGAAATCACTTAAAGCCAGATCCCTAGTGATTTATCTGTATAATGTTGTGGCCATCCACTTACTTGACTTCCAGAAATCTTACTGAAAAGCTTCATTGGTCTGCATGCAACTTTCAGAATAATTTATTTCAGTGGACCTCACATGTGAGCTTCACTATTCCAAATATGTGTAAAATCTGACACATAATTTTTCCTTATGACAGTTCCCCATTTGTTAAATAAAGACAGTAGCAAGTCACAAAATGGTACAATAATGAATACATGAAAGTATAATGATTAGTATGATGGAAGCCACAGAAACTACGACAATAGACTTGTTGAACTGCTGGTTTTTGTTCATACTCTGAAGCCAGACTCAGGGATGCAGAGGTCTCCAGGGTGTATGATGCGGCCTTGCTGTTACCAACAGAGCAGAGACAGAAGAGGAATGGTGTCATGCAAGGCAAAGATGGGAAAAAACTGGGACAGCGAGGGAAAGGAAGAAAGAGAGGGAATGAAAGCGGAAAAGCGGCAGATTGTAAGATGCTATACAGATAAAAAATATCAGTGCTGATTGACACCATTATAATAAATATTTGACTAACAAATGATTTTGTCAAATCTGGAAAAAAAAAGATAAACAACAAAGCAGGAATCATGTTTCAAAGAGAAGCCAAAATTAACCAAAAAAAAAAAAAAATCACATGGAAAGGGGGGTAGATGATACAGAAGGCAACACTGCAGAACAGCAGAGAGGAGTGTACCGTGCCCAGATCTAATCACAGCAGCTTTGGCAGAATCCTCCGTGAGGGCAGTGATTCCAGTGGTAACTGCATCTTTTGCAGCACTGTGGACATCAGGGACTCCACTGAATGATGACGGAATGCCAGCAGCAGCCATGTGTGCTGACCCCCATTCTGCTGCCCAGGCCAGGAAGTAAAATAATTTGCTGTACTTCCCTCTACCCCCATGTATCCATCCTGTATGTGCTTGCCTATGGCATGGCTGTGGCAGTTGTCAGAGGTGTGTGCACCATGCCCTGTTTGATACCACCTTCAGCTAGTCTGCTGAGATAAGCTGGGCTGGATGCTGGGTGTCACCTCCCGTGCAGCACTGAGCATGGACTACCAGGGACACCTCTGTCATTTCCTCCAACACTGCTCAGGTGGGAACTGGGAACCTTGAGTGGTCACTGCAGAGTATCCAGGAACTTTTCACCAAAGGTCTTTCACAGAGTTAGGCTCTGTGAAGACTTTGTTCCCTGGAAACCCTGCTTGTTCGGAAGCTTTCACTGGCTGCTCCAATTCTGGGAGCATTTGGAATGACCTACAAGCTTTTTTCTAAGAAATAGTTATAAGAGCAGTGCTCAAAATCCATATATCAGCTTTTTCCTAGCTGGGGGGATGTGGAAAATTATCACTGGCCTATGTGTGTTAATCCCTGAAAGCTGCAGTTTCTGGTCTGCAGTGTAAACCATGGTGTCTCATTTCCCCCTCTGCCCACACCAGCCTGGGGCGCAGGAAGCTACTGCTGCCGCTCCTACCGGATCCCTTGTCCTGCTGCTCGCAGTGGGACCTTTCTTTTCAACATAAACATGCCATTGTGCAAAGCTCCTTCTGATAAAACAGGCCTCAGAGCCTTCGAGAAATGTGAGGCAGGACTACAGCATAAACATAGCAAACCAGTGACTTCATCTGCCCAAGGAGCTCTCTGGCTTCAGCTGTGACTCTTCAGTGACATTCATCCACTGCTGTTGGTTCGTTCAAGCACATGGAAATACACTATGTGACTAATTATTTTTACAATTTTTTTGTTATTAGCTGACTTTGAAACACTGCTGTGTTTCATATGGGTATCTGAGTTCACTTCAGTGTTGCTGATGAGTGTTATTTCTAAAGTGACCTTCTGCATAGGTTGGACTATTGTTTTTCAGAGATATCTAAATTCAGTGTTCATTTAATTGAATTTGGCTGCTGCAATACAATCCTGCGTCAATAACTCCTTTACCTAAAGGGACCTAAATGATGCTTTTTTAATAACATGGTTTTAGAACAAAACCACACTATTTAGCATAGAGATCATGGCCTATATTACACATGATGTTTGCCCTGGTTAAGTATGGATTTCAATATTTTAAACTATGCTAGGAATAAAGTGGGATTGTTGCAACAATCACTGTACTTATTAATGTAAGGGTTTCAAACTAACTGGTATGATGTCCCTCTGGCAGGAAGGCACTGAGCACATGCCAGCTCATTCTATCTTTCCATGAGTGCACACCATGAAAGTAAACCCCTTGAGCCTATCAATGGGATTAGTCCCAAGAGCCCTAATACCTTATCTTCTGTCTTCTATTTCTCAGAAATGTTTGCATCCACCAGAACATCTCTCTATAAATAACTTCATTTCCAGTGATAACCCATGAATTCTGAGACTTGCATCTTGCAGCTGCAAAGAGTAAACATTGCTTGGTTTGCTATTAATGCAGAATTCCCAAGTGATCCTGGTGATGTTCAAAGCCAATGCTGACGTTCACCAAAATTGGTGGCATCTTCAGTGCTTCCAGGGTCCTTCTAGCTGCCATGCTCAGTCCAGGCCTCAGAACCTGCTGTCATGGACTGCTTTCTTTTGAAATGCTGGTTGTCAATCCACTTCAAGAGTTTGGTCCACAAATTTCACAAGCTTTGACATGAACATTTAAGCAGCAGTCTCATAAAGATCATTACTAATGGTCAGAAAAAGTTGTTTCTGAAGAAAAGCATTTTTTGCTTTTCAGAGACTCAGAAGTGCTTCAGAAAATGTGTTCTGTAGCTGAAACTTCTTATTTGTGGTAGCAAATACAAAGTACTCTGGAGTAGACATCAGCAATACTAACTTAAGTTTGAAAAGGCAGTTCAGGCTTTTAGCCTGAAAAGTTAATTTTATAGGAATCTGATTATGGAAGTCAGAGAGAATTTACAAAAGTACTCAGAATCTTGTAGGACTGCTTTTTCATTTTAGTCTAAAAAGGCAGTGCTCTGATGTGCAAAACTGCCCATGGATATAGTAAAAACTTCTTGGTTTAAACTAAACAAAAAACCAGACTCTTCAAAGAAAACTATCAGAAGTCCATACCACCTGAATTCTCTATTCTTCCATTTGCAAATCATGTTTCTAGAAAATCTGACAAGGAACTCCAATTCTTTTACAATTATACTTATTTTAATGTCCACTATGATACCTTAAGAAATCTAAGATGTTTTCTTGTCTAAATAACCAGTGCAACCTGGAGATCACTCAAGCACACCAGCAGTGAAGGACAAGACATTGGAGGCATAGTAGAAGAGCAACACTGGACAGAGGAACAATTAAAAAAAAAGTCATGAGGGGTAAAGAAGAAGAAACTTGAGTGAGTCACTGAGGGCAAAACCAAGAGAGGCAAGATACTTCAAGCAAAGAAGAGAGAAGCAGAAAGGGAAAGCGAGAGGCAGATGATTTAACAAAAATAGGGAAGATTAGTTATATTATATTATTAGTTATATTATCAGAGTTTCAGAAAATACAGTTTTTGTCAACCTGAAATCATCTTCTACTCATAAAAAGAAAATGGACACTTACTTTAGTGATTCAAATTCAGAAGGAAGAAAAAAAGAGTAAGTTACACTGTGGCCTGTAATTTCGTGGCTCGTACAGCACCTAACACTCCAGCCTGGAGAGCATAGGACAGGTACGTGAGACAGTGAAAATTGCAAGCAACTGCAGATTTGTATAACATGTATAAAATATATTTTGTAGTACACAAGAGCCTTGGCAGTTCCTGTCCTCATATTAGTATCCATCTGCCTAAGCCTTTCTCAAGAGTTAACTTTTGGAATTACAGGAATGTGTAAACTGATGGCAGACATTTTATTTTAGAAAGTATATCCATGTATTCCCAACTAACAGCTTTCTCTGGCCATTCGCTGCTGATAAATTATGCTGCAATAGGAAGATTTAACCCCAACTCCAGTTTAATCCTTTGTTTACATAAAGTCTTAGAAATCATGCTCAGTTACTGGAAAGCCAGCAGAGGAAGTTCACATTAACACAGCCTTTTAGAAATGCTCTCTCTGATTAATTCCGTGCTAACAAAAAAAGCAAAAAAATCCCAATGAAAAAGAGCTTCTTGTCTTTTAACGCAAGAACAGTTTACAGTAGAGTGGATAGACCAGATAGGAGGAACTTCTGCCTTCAAGCTTTTACTAATCACAAACTTTTTCCTATCAGACCACTTTGGCAGATTGGTATTGGTGACCAAAGTCTGGTTTAGGAACCACAAAAATGCTGTTACCCAGCTTCTGTGGTAAGTGATTTAATCTCTGTACAATGCTAGACACACAACTGTTTGGAGATGCATTCATGTCTGCAGCACTCAGAAAATTGTTAGCATTGCTCAGACAACACCTGGAAGGCTGAACCAAGGATGGGTGATTTAATATCATTAAAGCAAGCAAGTAGCTACAGATACCAGCCTGGTTTTAGGGCAGGCTGCCTTTTTGCCAAATCGTCACTGTGAAAAAATTATCAACTGACATCATAAAATGAAACCAATTAACATTAGTTGGGAAACTGAGTCTTGTCCTGTAATAAATAGATAAACATAAAGATTAAATATTCCTGAAAACTCTGCTAACCTTAGTTCAGCCTTCTTGGACTAACCACCTGGCCATGGGACTATGAAAAAAGACCCTAGCCTACTGTTTGTGATTTCTGTGCTAGTCATTTGAATTGTAAAACTTAAAAGGAGATGATCTTGACTGAGAAACTTTCTACTCCCATGAAAGGCATGAAAGAAAATATTTTTCTTATAATTTGAGTAAAATTGTTTAAAAAGAAAGATAAATAAAATAATTTAGTTGAGTGTTTTAAACTACAGATGCAATTGCATGACTGATCACTTGCAATGACTATTCATGACACATTTCCTTAAGGGAAATAATCACAAATAGTTTGGCTTGGAAGGGATCTTTAAAGCTTGTCCAGTCCAACCCCCTGCAAGAAGCAAGGACATCTCCAATGAGATCAGGTTGCTCAGAGACCCATCCAACCTGGTCTTGAATGTTTCCAAGGAGGAAAATCCACCACCTCTCTAGCCAACCAATTACTGTGTTTCATCACCCTCATTGTAAAAATCTTCCTCTTTAATCTAAATTGATCTTCCTTTAGTTTAAAACCATTACCCCTTGTCCTATCACAGCAGGCCCTGCTAAATCTTCCTCCTAAATTCTCCATGTTGATGAAGTTAAAGATTTCCAGTTAAATATCTCAATTGAAATCTTAGGATAGTAATTTGAGGATTTTTTTATAGTTGCAGCCCACTAGAGTAAAAATAAGCAATAATATGTGACTGCTACAAGATTCTGAAATTATTCCTTTGGCTTTCTTGCTGGAGGCCTGGGCTGGGGTGGGGAATGAGTTGGTGTCAATTTCTGACAAAAATTCTGGATTCTCACACATTGGACTCAAAGATCCTGGAGGTGTTTTCCAACATTAGTAATTGCATGATTCTATGTTAACATGCTCTATTATGTGAATTTTAGAAGCCCAGAAACATTCTATAATTTGGGGTTTTTTCCCAGCACATTGAATAAAAATTAAATTCAGTATTTTCCTTCAATCAAGTATTAAAAGAAAACTTACCTGCAGACCCCATGAAAAGAGCAAAATACCACACAGGGATAAACATCTGGAAACTCTGGGGACAGCCTCTGATCCTTCTGCTTTTAAAGAAATGTGCTCTTGTGATAGAAAATGGTGATTAACACCCTCACAGGCATTTCTTGATGGCTGTCACTACATGTTGTGAGGGGATGAATCCATTAATGCTTTGCAGGATATAAGGCAGACTTCAGGTCACCCTAGAACTCAGGCCTTGCTTTCTGTAAATTCACACTGATGCCAAGCATTGGGTTTTCAGTGAATGTTTAGTTCTCTTCATGGCCAGCATTGCACCCGACAAAGATGCGACAACAGCTGACCACCTTCAGTTAGCAATTTCCTGCCCATCATTTCTGTCATGCCTAACTGGAACTGCTTTCCAGGTATTAGGGTGGGGTTTGTATATAGTATTAATGCTTCCTATAGAATGGAAACTGTGCTATACTGAGGCCACTACTTTCAGCTCATTTGTGGATGTTTCATAGTTCAGACTCTGGAAAGTGCCACATTATTAAAAAAAACAAAAATTCTAAAAGTTTTTGTCATTTGTCATCTAATCCTTCTGTCTCTACAGGAGTTACTGCCCACCAAGACTGCCCTATGACAGCTGCTGCCATAGACATAGCAAGGATACGGTAGGACCATTTTTCTCTGTGGGATATCTCCAGAAAAGGGTTTCAAAAATATCTCATTTTACCTAGTGGGAGGAATCCTAACCACCTTTCCTATCAACTGTTTCAATGCCAGCTGTCTTGAATTCCATCAGTATTTAAAAATCAAGGTATTTCTTTTCCTTCTGAATTCAAATACTTCTCCTGTCCAGGGGGAGGATTCCTTCTCAGACAACTGGGGATGCTGTTTCTACCTCCTAATGTCTCAGTTTGGAAAGCAAAACTTGGTCATAGATTTTGTTGTGGCCACATCAGATATTTGCACGTTTTTAGGTTAGCTGTGATTTCCATGGCTTAACTCATGTATATGTCCATGTATTTGCCACAATTTTGTGTTTACATTCACCTTTCAAAGTGTATGAAGATAAGAAAAAATTAATAATCTTTGTCTGTCTGGGATTGTCCTAGAGTGGTTTTGTGCCCTGCTGCTCAGATTCTGCAGTTTCTCCGGGGCTGCCTCAAAGGCGTAGCCAATGGGCTGCAGACGAGGCTCCGAGGAACCTGACCAGAGACAGGGTGACGGGGCATCCGTGAGGCCTGCAGTGAGAAAACAAAGCTTTCCTACAAACAGCTTCAAACCATGTGTCCTGCTAGTCATTGCCATGTTCTGTCCGGGAAGAACGCAGATATGCCTGGGAGAAAGGCGTCTGGAAAGGGAGCAGTGTGAAAGCCGGGGCTCTGTCGGTCCGCAGCGCCCTCAGCGTCAGCCGCCTGCTGTGGGGCCGAGCCGCGATTCCCTCAGCGGCTGTGGCGCCGCAACGCCGCAGAGCGCTCCGGCGGAGCTACAGGGCCTCTTCACCACCTCCTCCCCACAGAACCGCACCGGAGCCGCGGGGCCGCCGCACCAGGAGAGCCGGCACAGCCCAGGAGAGCCGATACAGCCCGGGAGGACCTGCGCAGCCCCGCAGAGCCAGCACAGCCGCGGCGGGCGCGGGGACAGCGCTGCTGCCGGCCGCCGGCAGAGGGCGCTCGGGGGCAGCGCCGCGCCCCCCCCGCCCCTCCCGCCGCGGGGCGCGTGCCCGGCGGAGCGCGCGGCCGCGCACGCTGAGGGAGCAGCGGGAAGGGCCGAGGAGCGACCCCGCTGTCGGCGAAAGAATAAATGCGTATATCCGTGTTTGTCCTGCTCTGGCCCCATAGAGTGTGCGGCCCCTATGGGATGGAAAAAACCTCATCACTTGAGGCTTTCTGGAAGAGGCTTTCAGAAATCATAGAATGGTTTAGGTTGGAAGGGACTTGGAGATCCTCGAGTTCAATTGCCCTGGCGCAGATAAAAACACCTTTCACCAGACCACGTTCCTTGGAGCACCATGCAGCCTGACCTTGAACACTGCCAGGAATGGGGAATCCTCAGCTCACCAGCCTCACAGTAAAGAATTTCTTCCTAATACCTGACCTAAACCAACTCTCAGTTTGAAGCTGTTCCCCCTTGTCCTTGTCACTACATGATCTTGTAAATTGACTCTCCATCTTTTTTGTGGGCTCCCTTCAGAAGAGCCTCCTGGGAGATCCCTTCTCTTCTTCAGAGTGAACACTCCCAGTTCTTTCAGGCTTTCCTTTTCAGAGAGGTGCTCGATCCCTGTAAACAGCTTGGTGGCCCTGCTCTGGATTTGCCCTAACAGGTCAATGTCCTTCCCGTGCTGGGGACCCCAGACATGGATTCATTTCTCATAAGATGTAGGACCAAGGTGCTGGAAAATTGGTTTTACTGACTACATCCCTTCAGCCCTTTTGTTGTTTTTTTATTCCTATTTTGTCCTATTCCACTCACTTTGAAGTTCTAGCACTTCTAGAGAATCAATTTCGGAAATTCATCTGACTTCATTTATGCCAGGTGGAGACTCTGCAGGATTTGAGCCACGCAGTACTGGCATGCTGCACAAGCTGGAGCCCTCCTGGAGTGCTTACTCTCTTCCCACACTGCTGTTCAGAAAGATGTATATGTCACTTGAAAATCCCATGTTCCCGTATTTTAAGAGATGGTATTGCTACATGTGTATCACAGGGCAGAATTGCATGTCATACATACTTCCAGGGTTCTACTCTGTTACACTGAAAACAAAGCTGAGAGGTGTGGGTCTAACACAGGAACAGCACCCCACCCTAATGTTGGTTTAGTTCTTGTGCTGCAGCCTGAGCTGGAACAGTGACTTCCATGATAATTTATTGATGTAGCAATGAAGAATATGCTTATTTTACAGCAATTCTTTTTCAATGACTAAATTATACTACTGTGGCAAAATAATTATGAATATTGTGAAAGACTTTTTTCTTTTTCAGTTTTTATGGCAGATACTCTTTGTCTTCTGAAGACCTCATTTCCCTAATGCCAGAGAGGTTTTTCTCCTTTCTCACTTTAATTTTCCTGGTGCTTGACATTGTTTGGTAATTTCCCTTCAACAGCACTCTCACATCTCCAACAGTTCAGGAGATCAGACATTACAAAAACTCTGTCCTGAGAAACACAGTGTGTATCACATGCCAAACTCTTGTGAATGTTTCAGGCTGTTCACATTTCAATCTGTCTGATGAAGTTAATCTGGAGGAGAGCCTGGACAGGCAGTGATGACATGTTTGGATTCAGTTTCAACACAAACCATCAAATGACATCTCTTATGCCAGTAAAAGGAAACCAACCTGAGGAGCCTTCTGGTAAAGACTTCCTTCCTTTGGAGAATTTATAGAAAGAAAACAAAATAAACCAACCCTTTTATTTAAAAATAACTTGTGGTTCTTTCACAGACACAACTAAAAACAGCCTTGACCAGGTAGGAAACACCTGATTTTTAATATCCTCTCTAATTTTAAATCTGTCATTAAGGTATGTGGCTAGCAGAGTATAAAATCCACTGTAAGCTCGACGATAAACATTCAGAAGGATTTATATAATTAGATATTACAGAATGAAGATAACATGATGATACAAAAATCTTACAACTGTCAAAGACAGCTAATAATTTGCCCTTCGTTCTATCATTTACACACACTATTTGAGCTGGTGTCATTCCACACTGATTTAAGGAAGCTGTACACTGTACTCAGATAGCTGAGGACAGGATTTTTCTAAACCTTCATGGGTAATTGATCCTCAATTGCTTTTGACCAAAAGCTTTCCTTTTTCTTGGACTGCAAGGAAATATTGGACACCTAAATATGTAAATTGCCTTCCACTCCAGCTTTAATGATTTTATCTAAATGAAAAAATCAAAATTCAATTGGGGTGGAAAAGAGAAACTCCTTAGCAGGTAACATTAATGGGAACAGTAATTTCACAATTATAAGCCACACTTGATTATAAGCTGCACTTTTTTTTTTTTTTTTCTTTTTTTTTTTTAAAGCAAGGATCCATGTGTAACAAAGCAACAAATAAGTCACAGAATTGCTGCCAGCTGGGTTTGGTGTCAGGTGCTCAAGTTGCAACAGTTTTCATAGACCAGCAAAGCCTTTAAAGGCAGCCCCAGGTGCCCTCCCCGGCCGGCTCTCACTTCCGGGTTGGCATTTCACTGGGATTTGTCCATAGATAAGCCGCTCCTGAATATAAGCCGCACTACTGGGGTAGGCTGGATTCTTCAATGAAAAAGTTGTGGCTTATAATCGTAAAATTATTGTAATCCTTAAGTGAGAAGGCAAAAACTAGACATGCAAAACTTATTCTGCCCTCAAAATGAATGGTGCTACACCTGCTTATGCCATGACAGCTCTCATTTGGATCAGCATTACCCATAAATCAGCTTTCTAATAAAAATCTACAAAGCCAGAAAAAAATTTCAATCCTGTGCAGCAAGAGGGAGTGTTTGCGTTTACACAGGTATGTGTTGTGCCCTAACTAGTAGCATAAACATTTTTTCTGGCTGAAAATTTTCATGCCTGGTTTGGGTTCTAAAAAAAGAGATGGAGATGGAAAGGAGAAACTTAAAGTAACATGAATTCTGGGAAAAGATTTTAGATCTATACATAGGTAGCTTTCAGTAAATATAATTATATGAAACGTGACGAAACACATAATATGAAAAACAGAATTAAAACAACAAACAGAACCATGAAAAGGCTAAAATTAATATTCTTTACTCAGAATTTTCAAATATGAATTGGTTACCAAAACACATATGCCCCATGAGTGGGCGAGTAAAGTTCCTATTGAAACAACTTTTAGGATACTGCAAACACATCAAAAATGTTTTATTTTTCAACCAAGAAGTAAATGCCCATAATCAGTATTAGCAATTAAGATGGTTTATTTTTAAGTGGCATGTGTATGCCAATTAATAATAATAATTATTGCTCTGGTTTTTACTTCAGTGCTGCCCTAAGTACCCTTTTGGCTGTTACGCTTTCATAAAGACTTGTGAATGTTTCCTTGCAATACAGGTTAATTCCTTTGGACAGACAGCTACTTACTGGGCTGGTGCTTAACCTGCAGTAGTACCAGAAGAAGTCAAACTGGAGGCTGTGGTTTGTGAATCATACCTCTATCTTTGCCTCCAGCATCGCTTGAAAAAGAATATGGAAAATCTGTTTCCCTAAGAACTAGAGGCGCCTGTGGGATCTAATGTAGTGTGTTGCCTTGATTTTCATGTCAATGAAATATTCTTTCCTCTAGAAATGCATTAATGTTCTGTGCATGTTTTGTGGTAAGATTAGGAATACTTTTCAGCTTTTCCTCCTGGAAGGTATTTATGAAGATGTTTCTCAAAAGCAGTTGGATTTGAACACGTGAGGGAGGAGGAATGTCATTATGCCTTCTCAGGCCTCTGCTTCTGGTCTCTTGGAGTTGGAATTTCTATTCTGTTGTAAACAATGAAAGTATCTCCTTTCCTCCTCCTTTCCGCCTGCCCTCCATCCCAGCCAGGCAGGAAATCGGCTTTGTCCCTCCTCTAGGGACGCTGTATGTCTTTGTGTGGCTTACAGAGGGGATTTTTCTCCCATAACCAGCCAAGTCTTCTGTGGAGATCCTCGCAGCACTTTCGTTACTGATCAGTGGGGCATAGTCAGTGCCAGCAGCTGGTTGAAGGAAGTTCTTTGGCCTGTGATACTGTGTGCTTAGGTAATATTTGAGTTAGCTGAGAACAAATAAAACTGACGGTTGGAAGTCACAAAAACAAAACCTGTTTTTGCTAAGCAGCTAGCATTTGCAGGGATTTGGCAGTGTGATTGCCAGCTGCTACAGCTCGCCACTGAGGTCACCTTCTCTTTGTATATAAACATTAGTCATTTACTAAAGAATGTAAAAAACAGGTGTTCAGTGTTCATTGGTAATCTGTTCTTTCAAAGGGATGCTGTACGATAGCACCTGACATAGAACAATTCCTTGTATGCCTGTTGTTATTAACATAAATACACTTGTACTGTTACTTAGGCAGTGCCATTGGTATGCATAGTAGAGAAAAGATAAACAAAATGACAGATGCTTAAGCCAGATGAAATTACAATTAAACTAATGACAGACAAAAATAAAGGAAGTGTGGCAGGAAAATGTGAAAGAACATAGAAATCATTGCAAACTATGCTCCTTTTTGTTTTTTTTCCTTTTCTTCTTTTTTTTTTCTTTATGTTGTTTTTAAAGAAGCAGTTCTGCATTTTATGGCCAGTGGCTGGTATGGGAATTGAAGATTGAGGCTGCAAACTATTATCTGTATGGATTTTGAAATGCAGGAGTGCTTTTCCCACATGATGAGAGAAGATACTGAAGACTAAGAAATTTGCATGAAAAAAAAACCCCACAGTGATTTGTGGAAAGAGGGAATTAAGCTGTCATTTTAAGCTGTGCCCTGTGGGACAATTTTAAATTTAACCTTCCTATCAGCTTTTAAACTTAACCTTCCTATAAGCTATAAAATGTAGCAGGACTTCTGATGCTATGGCCCTGTCTACACTGAAAT
>VRYO01002772.1:72539832-72569362 GCA_009812075.1 Sialia sialis
ATTCTTCAGTGAAATAGGTGCAGCTTGTCAGTGTGAAATTACTGTAGGTTGACCTAACAGGAACAAATTTCATTAGACCACTTCAAACTTATGGGCAGAGGAATGAAATTAAGAAAGAATTTAAATAAAATACATCTAAATATGAATGTATTAGTATGGTAGGCTTTACATTTCTCTAGAATTACAGCGATTTTTACATTTTGCTGCTTAGGCAAAGACTTACCAGAGGAAAGTCAGGCCTCCCTGCTTTCAATTCATGGACCCACTGAGGAGAGTCACCATCGGATGCTGTCTCACATCTTGCAGCTCTCACAGCCCCAATAGTGCTGCCCAGCTTTTGGTTCCCCACCTCAGCAGTGGGACACAAGGTAAGGGAAGGGCATGTGTCAGCAGGGAGTGTTGCTTTTCTGCATGGTGCAGGCAAGAGGCTCTAGCCAGAGAGTGCTTTATTCAGTACAGCATCACTGCAGCTGGAGCTGATCTTGTTCCCTTTGGTTTGGATTTAACAGCTGTGACAAGGAGTATCTTCACATGATATGAGACATGGATGTTCCACATATGTTCCAATGGGATTGTGTGATCTATGGCACCATTGAAAAACACAGTATAGCTCTAAATTAAAGACACTGGACTTTTATTCTCCCATGTAAAAAGGAGATGCTAAAAATGTGCATGAAGAAACTGTGGTTTCTAATTACAATAATTTCACACCTATAAGGTGCACTGGAGTATAAGGCACACTTCCGGGTTGTCGGCAGTTTTCCGTACTTCGTCCATATACAAGGCACACCAGACTATAAGGTGCACTTTATATTTGCAGCGAGGATCCACGCACAGCAAAGTAACGTATTAGTAACACATTGCAGTTTACTGGCAGGTGCTCAATTTACAAACAGTTTTTACAGATCGGTGTAGCCTTTAAACACAGCCCCAGGTGCCCTCCCCATGCCACGAGCCCCAGCACTCCCTCCCACTCCCAGCACCGGCTGCCGTGGCTCGCACTTCCAGCTTGGCAAATTTCTGAACTTTGTCCATACATAAGGTGCACTGGAGTATAAGGCGCACTTCTGGGTTTCGAGCAAAATTTTAGTCAAAAGGGTGCGCCTTATAGGCATGAAATTACTGTATTCTAATTATGTTCTCTAGTATTTAGGAACTGTAGGAGCCTGTTCTGCTGAAGAAGGAACTTGAACAGCCAGGAAAGACAAGTATAAAGTGTGATACAGTATTAGCCAGTATTACACACAGCACACTATCAGTCTAACTGCAGTCTGACTTCGTGCGGGTATTATCAAATTGTGTTTCAAAATTAGTGGGGTAGCTTTGAAGATGTTACTGAAGCATTCCTCCAAGACAAGTTACACTGGGATGATACACATGCAGAAAAAACAATGCCAATGCAAAGTAATCTCAATTTTCATTCAGGTATGATGTTCACATCTATATTTTTTAATTGTAGGAGACAGACAACTACCAAAGAATTGCATTTTTTCAAAGTTACGTTCTTCCAGAAGAGTGTGAAACAGTGGGGGTGAGCAGAGAAGCAACACCCTAGCAGAGCTAAAACATTTTTCTGCACTGTGACAGCATCAGTTTCTTTTTGTCACAAATTGTCACAGCCTTCCAGCCAAAATTATTGGAATTTTTTCCATTGTGCATAAAGCATTTTTACACAATAATTCCATCTATTCTTAGCAAGATGTTCTTTAGTATGAATTCTATCTATTTTTAGAAAGTGTTATTGAGAAAATATGATTCTAATCTTGTGACTTTTTGCCTTGATATCAAGAGCGTTACTGCCAAATATGCAGTCATACCTTTTGTTAATAAAAACAAGTTAGAGAATCTATTAATAGAGTGATAATAAATAATGATGTTGCTAGGGGACAGGATTATATCTTATATTGCTTCTAGTAAAATGGTACTCCTAAATAGTCATGATATTAGGAAAATTAGCTGCTGTTAACCTAGTTCATCTACAGATGGTCTCATAGGAAAAAAACCATGTTGGAATAACCACTGTGGAAAGGAAAATGCCATTTATAAGTTTTTCCAGCCAAGAGAAAAAAGCATTCTTTTATTTCAGCCCTAAAGCATACCACTGACCTCTGCTTCAAGGGACATCTTTTGTGCAGTGCAGTCCTGTGACTTCGTCGTAATGTTGACAACCACAGTGAAGAAAGAAACCACAGTCAGGGAACTCACAAGAGAAAAGAGAACACCACCTGAAGTAGTCATTGCTCATTTTCTAGATTTTCCTTTATTTTCACAGCAGAAAATAAGACATCCTAAGCATGCTGACCAAAACTTCAGCGGAGCTAGTGGTTACAGAAAAGTGCACACTGATAATGTATGTATGGAAATAGGAAGATCCAATAGACTACTGTTGCTTTCATGTACATGATTATAACATTCTGAATAGCATTGCAATTTCATGCCTTCTTTTTCCCTTTCATTTTCCTTTTCTTTTCCCCCTCTGTTGTGCCCTCTCTATTGTGTTATCAGATCTGATGATGAAATTAAAACAGCAGAATCTATAATCTTCATTTCAGGCACAGATTAAAATTAAGTCTCACTAGACTTAAGGCACATCATACGTACTATTCCATTTTGAGCTTTTTATGATTTGGTTTGGTTTGGTTTGGTTTCTGTGTTGATTTAATTCCAGGAAACATTTAATGGCCTACAGATTTGTTTTCTCCCAGTCATGTCAGTTATTGGCAGAAGTGGTTTCTGGGACCTACAAGCCAAGGAATCATTTAGTAGGCATCTTTAGGACAGTCGAGCCTGGAAGCTGGGCATGGCAGCCTCTCTTCCATCACTCCATTGGATGTCTGCAGGATGCTGGCAACTGTTAAGAGGAAAAGTAAGCAGTCCCTCAACTCTCTCCCATGGAAATGTCCCTTGGCAATCTCCGTGTCAGCATTTGTGAAGGAAACACATGCAGCCCTTAGACCTGCAGTTTGTTGTCAGTGGCATTGCTCAGTGCCGTGCTGGTCAGACAGGAAGGTCTCTTCAGTTGTATACTCAGTGTCATTTTAAACCTTTCAACTATGATTTTTATAGAACTTTGCATTTTTCCCCTCTGCGTCCCAAAACCTGGAAGTATTTAGTGCATGAGGCAAGACACTGTGCTAAGAGAAAGTCTGATGATTAAATCAGCTGCTTCCTGTCCCAGAAAACTGGATTGCAGCCCTGTGTTTGCCACAAAATTCTTCATTCTTTGTGATGATGGACACGTTTGTTACAGATACATGACAGCAGTCATTTATAACAGAGAAAACCAAAGGGTAGTATCTTCGTTATCCGCTTAGGCAATTCATGGTGTGTAACTGAGTCATAAAAACCCAGAGCTTCTAAAGCAAGAGTAGAGTCAGTAGAGAGGAAAATACATTGACTTTGCTAGAGGAGCATGGAAAATAAGTTCTTTCTATTTGGAGTAGGGCCAAATCTGCAGAGTAATATTTGCATGACACAAGGAGTAAAGCACAGATCTCTCCAGCATTAAACTGTTTGAAGGGTGCTGACCTTGACATAAGGATTTTAGTGTGCTAATGAGGCATTGAATAAAAAAATAGATGTTTAGTGACAAAAGCTCATTGCTGGACACTGGTCTTAATTCAATACTGAGCTCAGCAAATGCTTTTCTTAGGCTGTATTATTGCTATACCAACTATATTTGGTTTTTACAATAGCAGGCATTACAGAAGCTTGCTGTCTTTCCTATAATAAAGGGAAAATATTGAAAAAGAGCCTTTATTTTACAAGGCTTTCAAAGGGCTGAGAAATCTTAGACTTTGAAAACTAATTACAAGTTTTTAAACACTGGGAAAAAACAAGCAGCCTATATGATCATTTAAACTTTGCTTAATATTATATGTGATCCAGTGAAAAATATTAATACACCTATATTTAAAATGTAATCCCTGGGAATCTGTTTAAATTTAAGTTTTAATTTGACAAGAACTTGAGGATATGTGAACTTTGAAGTCTGCCTAGGTGATTTGTCTAGGTAGTTTTGGTGAGGCGATATGAAGAGATGATGTAGGACAAAAATTTCAAAGGACAATCATACAACTAATTTTGTTTATTTTTGTTTTGTTTTGCTGGGTTAAACCTTCGGTCAAAGGTTGGACTTGATGATCTTGGAGGTCTTTCCCAGCATTAATGATTCTGTAAAATTAAAAAGATTAGAAATTCTTTGTACATATATCCTACATCTAGCAATGATCTGTAACCCCACAATAAAATATCACCTTGATTTCTGTGAGGGCTGTTGGCTTAAAAGAAAAATCCAAATAAATATCCAAATGGGTTGGCAGTGCTACCCAGAAAAAAATTAAAATAAAAACACCACAAAAACTAAACTAAAAAAAAAATCCCTGGAAAAATATTGGTGACTACTATACAAGAGGAGGAGCTTTCTGGTTATGAATATAATACTCCTATAACAGTAATGTAATAGTATTACAGTTGTGTTGTTCTGATCTGGATATACTGGGGAATTCTGTAAGGAATTCTGCTTTCCAGAATTTATACAGCCTTTGGAGGTTCTGATACTCAGCACTTCTGTGCATGTCCACAGCACATGAAAAATGGACTGAAGGCCAAAATAAACCATTAAATTGCATTTTTGTCCTTATTTCAGATAGGACAGGCTAGTGAGGACTATTATCCAACCTGGTTTTCTGATTTGTTGGTCAGCCATCATGGTGAATGAGGGGCAATGAACACTTCAGTCCAATTTGCAAGAAATAAAGATGAGATTTCTTCCTCCATAAGGCTGAGAATGTCGCAAAACCGTATCACAGTGAGGATGGATGGGAGATAGGATGCATCTCCATGGAGAAGACAGAAACTCATCACAGTTTCCTTTAGTACAACAAACTGGTAACAGCCCAAAGTTTCAAAAGATAATGCTTCTCCAAGGGTATAGATAAAGATCCTGCCATATATATTGTGGATGCTAGAACAATTTGATGAATTTAATAAAGAAACTCCCTTGGAAACTGTTGAATACAAGGGTACTGGCTCTGGGCAAAAACATCCTGGGCTGGAATTCTCTGAAGATCAGAAGACAGTTCTTGAAAAATGTCTCTGTGTATTTGATTTGTCCTTAAACTCCTCTGGGCAGCTGGGAGTGGCCACCATTAGAGACATAGTAATGGGCTGGATGGACTTTGATTTGACTTGCTAAAATCATCCTCATGTTTCAGAGGTATTATATATGTAGGTATATATATTTATGTTTCCAGTATCCAGATCACAACATGCATTGCCAATTATACTCATCTTGCTGAACTGGAATGTGTACTTACTGAAACACATGGTACCTGACATGTTTCTTTTAGATGGAGAAAAAAAAAAGGGTGTTCCTGGGGGATCGTTTTGTGTTGTTTTTTGCTCCTAAGAGTACGCAATGCCACAGACATCTTCTGATGAAAATGAAAAATGAATTGCAATAATGTGCTTATGTAAAGCAAAATTGGACATATTCTGCACAGCAAACATCTTGTGTTGGAATAAATGTCTCTCTGGTGATGTCAATGTGAGAACAAGCACTCCAGTGTTGTTGAAGTAATTGCGAGTCACTAAGCAAATGTGCTGGGGAATCCTGCATAAAGCCTATATATGGTAATTTATCTAGAATGTTCTCTATTTCTGTTTTGTGAAAGCTTTATGTGAGACAGTGACTACATTTACCATCTTTCAAACTAACACATGACACACATCAGTCTTCAGGCTTCCCCCAGCACCGTGCCCAAGGGGAGGCAGCACCAGCAGCAGGGAAGGAGCCTCCTTGCCATGGGGTGGCACAGCACCATGCTGGTTCCAAGGTCGGGAGGCAAAAAAAAATCTTCTCTTAGAATGTAGTGGCCTCTGGCCACCGGGTGTATAAAATGCTGACATGAGAGGTTTCTTTGTTACTTCTCTAACAAGACAAATAACTTTCCTTTATTTTAAGTACAAAGTGAAATGAAATTCTGTAAAGTAACTTTTTTTCCTCCAATTTTCCTCCATAATTTGAAAAAAAATCAAGCTAACAAATTTTTGTAGTGAAGTTGTTTCTAGCAACTTATGATTATACAATGAATACAAAATTGTCATTGCAGTCACTGAAGTTAGTATATAGTACAATAAGCCTTAAAGTGTAACCCCAGTTGGTTGAAATATATTTTTCTATGCTAGAGTTCACAATTGTCTCCTGACATCTCCACAGGTCCTCCTTAACACCCACCATCTTGTCCTCCAGCCTTTTGGGTCCTCCAGGGTAGCTCTACCCTCTCTTCCACCATCCCATTTTATTTTGGGCACATGACAAGTCCGAGATTTAATCTGTTTCTCCACATTATTTTTAAAATTAAAATCAATAGCAGCATGAATAATGGAAACAAAACAAATAATAATGTGCCAGTATACAATCGTATTGCAAATGGTTTGAAGCATTAAAGCATTCCAGGTCCCCTGTGGCCAATTCCAAAGACCTGGATGGAGGAGGAAAAAACAATTGCATTCTGCCAGGAGAAGCTGTTAAATTCCTGTGAGTGAATGTGGTCCTGACTTAATTACCACTTCCAAGAGACTATTTATAGTTGTCTGGGAAAGCACTTAATCGAAATAGGCTTAAGTTTGCAAATAGAATAAGTGTGTGAGGATTCAGGGTTAAGAAAGAGTTGAGAGAGACACTGTGGGGTAACTACACCCTAGCTTCTCACTCTGTCATGGGATGCTGGAGCAGGAATTTTATATTGACTAAATTATCTTGGCAACTCATCAGATCTCTACAGAGAAATTTAAAAATCTGAAATTTAAAGTATTGTGCAATTTATACACAGCACTTCACTAAGAGCTTTGTACTTGAGCATTGGCTGGGACAGACTGTACCACAGGAAAGCACATGAAAAAATTGTGTCGCTGTGAGAAAAACAATTTTTCATAGTTATAATAATCTGAAATGTTTTAATAGATAAAATGCTGAATCTAGGAATTTAAATAGTTAGCAAGAAGAGGTGTAGCATAAAGAAGGCAATTTGTCATGGGGAGCATGGTCAGTAGGATTTCCTGAGGAGAGCACTTATGCTGTTTGAAGAAAATACTTACAGCTGATAAACAAATCAAGTGAAATGTTATATTAGGAATGATAAAGATAAATTCATTGTCTTTGTCCCAGGCCTTTCATAGACAAATGGATAGGTGTCATGACAAAGAGGATTATAAAGGGATATGCAAGGCCTGCACACTTAGGCAATTGATCTATATTTAAATCTATTGCTACAGTTGATTAATGTCTAACTTCTGTACATTTCATAAATTTTCTGTTTGTATCTAGTACAGTCTTATTAAACTGTGAAGACTAGATGAGTATCATATCTTACTATTTCTACATAATTTGGTTTATTTAAAATTTGCTGTTCAATAATCTGTCCTGTATATGGTGTATTAAATCAATGTCATAAAAGAATTTTGGCATGCCACAAATTACGAATGTGCATTATAAAAGCACATTATATACACATTTCAGTGGTTTATGGGCATAATGATAGGAGGAAAAAATAGCTGTGTATACATTTCACTGCGGTGAGTATGTAAGCATTTGAATTCATTTATTCAAAGGCAAACCACAGCCTTAATGCTTGAAGTGAAAATACTGTAAGAGAGTGTTTTCTTAACATGCCCAGGTGTACTGTCCTTTCTGTCAACTACCTCACATAATCTACGCACACTATGCACTATGGCAATGCAATTCTGTTATTCCCCTACTGGGAAGTGAAACACCAAACAATAACTTGTTATTATTAATTTCTTCAGTTGGATGTGGACTACTGACCCAAGGACTCTAACTACAGACCTTCCATACTCCGTTTAAGTAGAATTACTATGGAGAAAAGAAGCAGGGGGAAAATATTAATGATTACAAAAGGCTCGTAGGATTACTTGTGCTTTTCTCAGATGACTTGTTGCTGCAGAGAAAATGTGTCCTGATAACACACTCTTGTTTGTGAAGTCTTTCAGTAATACTTCATGTTAGATTCAGACTTATCCTCTGTGATTTTTTTCCCCATTGATTTGGAATTTTCAGTCTACTTTCCTGTGGAAATATCCTTCCTCACAAAAAGTGAGAGTCAGAGGTGCTCAATGTATAGAGGGAAAGACTTGCTTCCTTCACATGTACACAGACACAGCTCCTTACTGTGTAACCCGTCCTGAAAGCCCTCAGAGATTTTACATTCCTGGCACCCTTCACACCTACAGCTCAGCCAGGGAATGATCACCAACAGGCCCTCTATTCCTGGAGCCCTGCTCTTGGCTGCTGACAGCAAGTGGAAGTTGAGGGTTTGCTACTTTTTAGTTCCTTTGAAATGGATAACTGCTGATCACCCTTCCTGCTACACACTGTATCTGTTATCTTTTACACCATCCCTGAACCCTGTATAATCCCTAGGGATTGGTTTTTGCCCAGTCCCCCTGCCATCTCAATCAGTATCCCTCAGGAAGGGACAATGTTCCACCTTGTTCCACATACTCAAACCCAAGTATCCAAACTCTGCTTTGCCCAGCAACCTTCTGAAAGAACTTCAGACACCACAGCAGCTCGAGGCTGTAAAGCAGGGCAGCCACTATGGTTTCCATCATGCTGAAGGCAGCACAAGGAAAGCTTCCACCTGAGACAGATTTCTCAGCAGCGAAGCCATTTAACCAGCTAGTAGATTGTCATAGACAGAGTGCAGATTTTTATGCTTTGGAGAGATAAGCCTTACAACATATCTGTGTATTTGTGCACATGCATATGTGTATACATATTTCTACAACCTCTCTATTTTTCTTCGTATTTATATTTTTGCATACATATGTATGTGTAGGAAACATAAATGACCCAAAGGGACAGAGCTAATGAGAAGTTATGTCCCTGTGTCTTATGATTTTATTCTGTTGGATATGGGCAGAGCAGCAAGGCCCAGCTCGCAGGATGAGTGTGACAGATGGCCATAAGGACAATGACAATGAAGGAGACTTTGCTTTGCTGTTCCAGATGACATCTATGATCCCAGAGAAGTGACAATTTTTAGTTAGGTGCAGTACAAAGGTCCCGCAGAGGTTGGAATATCTGTGAAATGGGAAATAAATTGCAAATAAGTATTCACAATTAGAAGATGAGGATGGAGTTGTTGTTACAGACATGAGGTATCAGTTTTGATGGCTGCCATTTTCCAAGAAATTGTGAGAAAGAAATGGAGAGCCAAAATGAGGTTGGGATTTTTATGCAGTGGACAGCAATAAAATTAGAACTTACTATCTACAACCTACAGTGGGAAATATTTACATTTTCTGTGGAAAATGTTTTCATATCAATCAAGACCTGGGTATAAGAGCATGTATAACAGAGATGTGTAGGTAGAACCTATGATTATAAAGTCAGAAGATGGCAAGGGAGGGCATGTGAAGAAAATCTGCTTATGTAATTTTGAGTTAATGGGTATAGGTGTTTGTGGGTGGAAAAAAGTGGAAGGAAAGGAAAACAGGTATGGAATGAAGGTGTGTGAAATACAGGAGAACTGAGATGTGTATTATGTATATATGGACAAGATGAGAGAGAAGGAACTGTGTAAAGTTATGTGGTTATCACTTTATATGAAATATGATTTATTGCCATTTGTTCAGATTGATTAAAATATGCACTGCAAGCATTTAATTTCCTGTGGTGGATTTCAACTATTTTGAGTCAAAATCTTCCATGTTATTACATGTTCCATACTATGCAGGTTGTCTTCCTTTGGTAGAGTTTGGGTTTCTGCAACCCAAACCAGAGATAAACTGTGTTGCACCAGGTTCTCTGTCCCTCTTTCTCCTTTTACCCTCTGGACCTAGGACAGACAAAAAGGAAGGAAAATAAAAGGGAGGGAGCAGCCATGCAGGCTTGGGAGGAGTTCATTGGACAACTCAAAATGCATTGCAAATTAGTACTTTGGCATGAAAACTACAGTGACCTTTTCAGGTTCTTCTCTTCTTGACTTATAATGTTACTCAGAAATAATCCTTGGCTCCTGAATGCTTTGATCATTTCCTCACAAGGATCGGGCAGAAGGATGAGGTAACATCCGAGGAAGGGTACTGTTCTGGCCTGGAAAATAATTAAGAGTTCCTGCCTAGCACCTTGGCATGGATGTGCTGCAGACTGAGGGAGTTTCAATTTTGGTGAGGCAAGCGCTAGCCCTATCATAGCCAACTGGTTCCCAGCTCTGTGCACACTTGGCTGGACTCTTGGAATCAGGTTTTTCAACACTTTTATTCATGAGTGTTTAAGAAGCTTCAGCTCTGAAGCTAATGATTTTTCTAGCCTAAAAGTTAGACCTGAAGTCTAGACTAATTTTAAAACTAAGGAGTTTTTTAGGACATTTTTAAATCTTAGTTTGTATTTTTTTTTCCCTCATATTTAGCCTGAAAACTTCACCCAGGCAGAATCTTGTTGAAGATTAAAGAAGATACAACCTGTCAGTTGCAGAAGCAGCTATAATGCACCTGAAAATCTTGGATGTGTGCTTTACATAGTAGCATATGCATCTTCAACAGCTTTTATAATGAATCCAGGAGATCCAGGACACACTGGATATACAGATCATGTTTTACATGGAACATGTGCATGATAATTCTGCCTGAGAAACCACAGTCCAGCCAAGTCCTTTTCTGGCTCCAACCTGGAGCAATTTGCCAAAGTTAAGACATGAATTTAGTTAAACGGCTGTGACCTGAAGGAAATGTTCCACACTCAGTCCTGCCAGTTTCCCTCTTGTTCACTGCTGTGTTGAGCTCCCTGCCTGTTTTTTTTTCTGCCTCCTTAGTCAGTTCCACATTGTTTCTGCAACTTCCATCTACAGGTTTTTTGCTGTAGCTTGATCCCCTTTTAGGACTCTGGGGAGTGATGAGGAAGAACCAGCCGATGTTGGAGGGCAGTGCTGCACGTATCCTCAGCAAGGCTCATTAGTCGTGGTGGATTATTATAGCAACCTGGCTGTACTGCTTCCAGGTATTATGAACTAGTCCAGTGTTTCGGAATGGTGCTGAGTTGTGCAGCTACTGTGCTATGGTAATTGCTGCAAAGGCTTCCAAAGCAGTGAAGGGAAAGGTGAGCTGCGGTGCATAGCAGACAGCTGTTGGAGGTTTGTCTGAAACAAAAAAAATCCAGTGTCCCAGAAGGTTAATACAGACATGGGCCATTTAGAATGCCTACTTCTGCTAAACAAAACTTCTGAAAATCTGGGAGATGTACTTGAAATAAGAGAAGTTGCAACCACCAAAAAATAGTTTGTAGTGTGCCTAACTATGCATGCTTTGAAATACTCTTCAAAAACACTTGTAGCACAGAAACAGCAACTTCTGGAGATACTGCTGAACTCTTGGGACCACGAGACAGCCTGACAAGTGTTTGTGATAGAAACTCTGTTGAGATGAGGTGGTACAAACATAAGCTGTTGTGCTTAAGAAGATCAGATCTACAGCCTTGCATTTGCTAAATTTCACACCTTTAGCACATTTTTAATTGATTTCACCTTTGCCCTCAGAGCTTCCTACACTACTTTGCATCCTTCACTAAATCTACCTATTACTCTATTACACCTCCAGCTGACAGTAACCCCAGTAAGAAAACTACAAGACATAAGTAGAAAGTCAGGTCTATTCTATTATCTATGCTGCCTCTCTCATGCACTGCTCTTGGATAGCCAGGGGTTTTTTTTGGGGGGGGGTGGGGGGAAGAGAAAGTCCTAGTAAGTAAGGAGCAAAAGTCCTCCAATTTCCTGCACTTATAACCATACTGCAGCAATTAATGTTCATAGAGATGTAATTTAAAACGGTGAATGCAAGTGAAACATAATTGGAATTGCAATATAATCCCTAGCAGGGTATTGCCAATTTCAAGGGGCTGAGTTAAGGTTGTTTGAAAATACATTGTTAACCTCGTTCCTAGTTTTCAGAAGCTTAGCCTGCATTATTTTATGTCTAGATTTTTAAAGGTTTTGCTGAAGGCAGCATCCTCCCAAGGCACAGGATCCCATAGGCCAAGTTTAACCCTGTTTTAACAATGTTTTGTGAATTTACTTCTAGTTGGTAGCCAGAACTCTGTGTTGTGGTCTGCAGTAGGCTCTACAGAATGGAGTTAAAGGGACCAAGTTGCGATGTCAGGCAAACCAGATGTGTAATTTTCCACCCTCCATTATCCAACCATGGATACAAGCATGATCTCCGTTACTCGAGTGGTCTCCAGGACCTCTCCTCGAACATCTTTTGAGTCTCTGCAGTGGATCCCCATCACTTTTCTATGTCCCTGCGCACATCGACATTGTTCAGCACCTCCGGAGAATCTCTGACGGGCACCGGAAAGCGGATGACCCGGCGAGGGCCGGGCACGGCTCCCCTTTTCCACCATTCCGCCGGCCCCCCGCGGGCCGTGGCAGAGCACAGGCCCCGAGGCAGGACAGGACGGGCCCCGGCGGGGCCTCAGCCTCCTTCCCCCGGCCCGGGCCCGGGGCAGAAGGCAGCCGCCCTCTCCTAGAGCCGACGTGTCTGGGTCTGGGCCCGGCTTCCGCGGCGCGGGGCGCGGCCGGGCCGAGCCCCGCTGCTTCCCCCGTGCCCCACAGAGCGGCCCGGGGCGGGAGGGCTCCGCGGCGTGGGAACAGCCGGGCGGGGCGGAGGGAGGGAAGATGGCCGGGGCAGGCGCCGGGCGGCAGGCGGCGGCGGGGCGCTGCTGACCGGCGGGGCGGGGGCGCTCGGGCCGGGATCGGGGGCTGGGAGCCGGGGCGGCGCGGGGCAGGTCCCGGGCGGGGTTAGGAAGCGCGGCGGGGCTGGTCCCGGCTTGGAGCGGGGCTGGCGCGGGGGAGGATGAGCTCGGCGCGGCGCAGCCGGAGCCGCCCGAGTCCCGCTCCCTGCGGGGCCGCCTGTTAGTGCTGGAGGAGGAAGAGGAGGAGGAGGCGGCGGCGGGCGGCCGCGGCCCAGGCGGGACTGGAGCTGCCCCGGCGGCGGGCGGGGAGCGGCTTTCGGCCGGAGCAGGGCGGCGGCGGCCCGGCGGCGGAGCGGCCATGCCGTGGTTGAGCGGCGGGCGGCGGCGGCGGCAGCAGCAAGCGGCGGCGGGACAGGGCGGCGGGCCGGCGGCAGGCGGACAGCGGGGCCGGGAGAGCTCGGAGCTGCCGCTGCCCGCCGGCTGGGAGGAAGCGAGGGACTTCGACGGGCGAGTCTTTTACATCGATCACAACACCCGGCAGACCTCGTGGATCGATCCCCGGGACAGGTACGAGTGAGATCCGGGGGTAAAGAGGGCCTGAGCCTCGTTCACCCGGGGCCGGGCCCATCGGCGACATTTTCCTTCCCCCGTTCGCGGCCGCCGGGAGGGTGTGGGCGGCGGGGCCGGCGATGCCGCTGCCGGCGGGGAACTTGGAGGCTCCGGGTCGGCGGCCCAGGTTGGGGGCTCTGTCCCACCGGCCCATCGCGGCCCATCATGGGGGCAGAGCCTCCACCCCTGCTGCTGATGGGTTTGTCGGTAGTGTTAAATGTTGAATATGATCCAGAAAAAAAGAACTGGAGCTTTCTGCCCCCCACCTCCCCTGGTAGGTGCTCTGACTAAGTGTTGTCTCAGTGCGGGGGGAAGATGGGGAGGCAGGAGCTCTGACACCGCCTGTGTTTATACTCCTCGCGTACCGCACCAGCCCCGCTGTAACCGAGCGGCTTGGCCATCCTGATTTATTAGCCGGGCTGAACTAATTGGCAGCAGCAGGCTGGAGGCATGCTGGAGTAATTTGGTAGATTACCTCCTCATAAAAGATAACGCTGCGTGGAGGTAAGCAAACCGGGAAATTCCTGCACTTAATTTGACAAATACGCGGTCTGCTGCAAATTAGCAGCAGAAATCTGCAGCTGCGTGATGTCCGGGGCAGCGTCTGCACGGCGTGGGGAGACCGAGTTAGGCCTTTTCTTCTCATTTAGGGTGAATAAATATGGGCAGGTCTTGCAGCTTTTAGTAGAAATGCGTTGTAAGCAGTGTTTAAGCGTCGTGGCTGAAATCTGGTGGAAGCGTGGGCTCTTTTGCCCAGTAAAAGGCGACCTCGCTTCAAAGCGGTCGCCTAAAAATTTCCACGCGGAGTTAGCGAACACAAGTGTCGGTATTTTAAGTGTCTGCGAAATAAGAAACATACGTCTCCGTGTATGCTTTTCTATATTAAACAATGTTTTTATAGTAAGTGAAAGTTGGACAAGGACAGTTTGAACCTTAGCCAGAGCTACCTTGCCAGAAGTATGCCTGGAATGTTAAGCAGACCACAGAAACATTTAAGCACAGTCTGGGTTATAGACTGTAGTAATTTGAGAGATTCCTGTCGTTTTGCACGACAATGCATAATTGTTTAAATGGCCTAAATATTTACCTACCGGATAATGTTTTATCTCGTTATGTGGACGCACTTATGCATGCACATATTTTTTTGCTGAGATATTAAATATTTGTTAATATGCTTTGGATAGCACAATTTCTACGTCCATATGCATGTACACGTAGTTAGATTACTTTTAATACTGTGTTGTAAAGATAATCGATGTCTGTTGCTTCTCTGCATCTCATCCTTTCTGTTAAATTTCTGAGTGTGTAGTTTTGTCTTCTGTAATATCTTCTATAAAGACAATAACAGGAAAGATTTAGCCACTTACTACAGTGTTAAAATTGAATTACTGTTCAGCTTACATAGTATTACTAAAATTATGGCTCCATGTTTGGAAGAAATAATTGAAATGCCACACATTGCTTGAAATTTTGTCTAAATATTTCACTCCAAGGTTTAAACTTAGATCTGTTTTTTGCATTGGATAAGAACAGGCTGTAGAGCAGAGATTGAGACATTTGCATTGGGGCTGAAAGAAAAGAGATTATGTTTTCACGAGCATGTTATATCAGTAGTTTGTACAGAATTCAAGTAGCAGGGGCTGGTTCTATGACTGCAGAGCTAATCTCTGGTTGAGAATAGACTACTGTTGTTATTTTAGTGAGATGTCTGGATTTTGCATGGCAGAAAGTGACCAGTCTTTTCGAGTTTCATTGCTGCTATTCAGATTCCCATGGGCAGCAGCAAAGTAGGAAAGGCTCAATGTAGTTGTTTTCTGAGGAAGTTTGGGAAAGAAAGGTAAAGGCAGCAGTGAAGTGGTATTGAAGCTGTATTTTTGCAAGCAGTGGTTTGAGTGGAGGGTAGAATAACCTACTTGTGTCATATGTACCTCAGCATTATAAATTAGGCGTAGGGTGACAGAGTGCAGCCCCCCATTTCTGTGTTTGGGTGGTTTTATTTCTATCCAACAGGAATTGGACAAAGCTATGAAACCTCAGGCCACGCTGCTCTTGATCAAGGGCTCTGAGAATCAGCACCTCCAAGCTTTCCTATGGCTAGTAGTCTCTAAGCATCCCCACAGGCTCTTCTTTCCATTTAGCCAGCACTCAGTAGTTTGTTTTTTGTTTTTCTTTTCAGGACTTCCCTTGAGATTTCCAAGCCTTTTGTATAGTTTGGTTAGTGAATTTGATTTGAAATAATTATTCAATTAAAAATCCCACCACAAGACAAAACAAATTTTGCTCCCCTCTCCCAATGTTTTTCCTATTGAAGCCAAAAAGACAAAGAAATGCTAATTGGAGAAGTGCTCGGTAAAGGATTTTGGAGTTTGGAAAAGAGAAGATGATGAGGTTAAGGGAGGCAAGTCAGAATAATAAAGACTGAGATGGGAAAAAGAACTCATAAGTGAGATACCTTATGATTTTCAGTGGTAAGAAAAAAGAGGTAGAAGAGTGATAAATGAGCAGTTTTGAGAAGGTTGTTGTCAAATCAGTGGTTAGGTTTGGAAGATACTGTGTTGCTCTTCGTGGATTGTGTATAATGAATGGGTTGGGGATGGTTGTTTAGCAGATCCTGTAGATCTCAGAATGGAGCCATCACTGGATGTTTTCATCTCGTGGTAGACGTCTTTTATTTTAATAGATTGTAAATTCTTCAAGGCAGGGAACTGCCTTTTTATCTTGTGTTTGCACAGTGCTTGCTACATTGAGATTCTGTTCAATAATGGGATTGTAAATGAATCTATAAAAGACTGTGTTTGTGGTTGATATTGATGATCCTTGTGGCACCAGAGATCTTATTACTGTTGCTGTTTTCATGTGATCAGAGCTTAGACACAATTCTTGGAGTTTGGCAAAAGCTTTCTGAGCTCATGAGTTTTGCTAGATTTGCCATATGTGGAATTTCACTAAAACATTGTTGGTTTTTTGAACAACTAGGGAAGAGGCAGTCTTTCAGCTTCTTAACATGAGTTGTCCTGGTGCTTTAAAGATTTGAATCATATTCCTTCGGAGTGCGGATTTTAAAAGGTACAGGGGTGTTTTTGCATGGTGAAATCACCCATTTGGACCAGTTGGAGAGGAATTAAAAAAGCAATATGGGCTTGGTAAAGACCTAGGTTTTAGCAGCTGCTTGTAACTTCCTGCAACATGGACTACTGGTACTGGGGAGTTTTTTCTGTCCTGTGTCCTTGTTAGCATCCTAATTCTGAGGCCTGATACCTGAATGATACGGGCATAGGTGGAAAACCCTGGCCTTGTAGAAGAGGTGGGTTGGAACAAGGAATATGGGATCAAATGGGATTGGTCCTGGAATTTGACACAGAAGTGGGGAGGTCTGGTAGGTTTTGAAAGCAAAGCAGTGAGGATCTAGGGGTAGGGAGAAGGTGGATGGCACCTGAAGTCTGGGAAGAAGAAAGTAGGGGAACTGGCCTGAAAACTAGTAGAGCAGGGAGAAACAAGTTAGGAGAAACTGGTCTGGTGAGGGTTCAGGGTGTGAGGGTGTCAGCTCTTTTCTTGGCTGTACAGGGAGCCCTGAGGGAAAAGAAGGAACACTGGGTTTGGATGAGAAATCTTCAGGGTGAGAAAATACCATGAGAGACGGCATGCAGAGTCTAGGTGAAGAGGGGAAGATGACTGGAAGGTGAAATATAATAACTATATGTGAGATGTGAGGATGGGGGTCAAGAAATGTAAGATGTGCTGGACAAGGAGATTATTGAAAGGTAGAACTGTAGAGGCTGGAAATAAGCAGGAAAGGCTAATGGCTTTAACAGGAGTCGGCTTGGCAAAGTCACTAGGGGCAGGTATCTGTTGTTCGGAGTGCAGAGTAGAAAAGTTTAAGTGAGTACTGGGCAGGAAAATCTAGAAGTGCTGACTGCTTTTTGCTGAACTATTTCAGGACTCCTTGTTCTCATAATTTATTTGATTTTAGCAAGTATCTGTATTACCCAGTTAGTTGACTTCTCCTGTTGGGTGAGACAAAATCTGCCACTACTGTTGTTTCCTCTCTTATGGCAAATGGCACAGCAAGGTGTTCAAACACGTGCTGGTGTGATGCTGCATAATTTGATTTCTCTTTCCCTAGACTGATTTTATAAAAAGAATAAGAAATTGTAAGTAAGAAACCTAAATAAAGAGCATATCCATGTAAGATACTCACATCTAGAAAATTGCAGACTTAAAAGTCCCTTAGCTATTGCTTGTTTTGTATAAAAAGAGCATTTTTACTGACAGATTATTTTCTCATAAATTTTCTTGCTTTATTTGATGTGTGTAGAGGAGCAACTCCAAGGGCAGATGGGAGAGCTGTGAAGTGATGAGAATTGCTTCTGAAGTTTTTTGCCCAAATTGGAAGACGGGCCTTTAGTGAGGAAAGGATCTTTTGATATGCTACCATGTGATAAGGTTAGAAAATCAGTGGTCTTTTTGTCAAGGCAAGAGAATACTTCCTAGAGTATTGGAATTTATCTGTGCAGTTGGCAGTATTCAGCAATCCCATGGCAATCATAAGAAGCATTACATTTTTTTCAAAAATAGCATTTTTTCTGGGTCTGCCTTAAACCCCTACACTGAGTGTTGCAATCAGTGACATTCATTGTTAGAATTCAAATACTTATATTCCAAAACATCAAAAAGATGAAGGCAACAGTATAATTAGTACCACTGCCATTTTTGAACATTGCCTTCAGGTTGTGTATGTTTTCAGACTTTTCTTGTCTACTTGCTGTTGTATTTTGATGTTCGACTGTTGTTGCCCAGCTTGCAAGAGATGAGGAAGCTTGGAAAGGAAAAAAAAAAAGAATTGTTGAATGAGTATAGATCTGAAAAATATGCTCTCCCATGAGGGGAAAAGACTTAAATTTAATCAGGTGAAGAGATGTTTAAGAAGCATTTTGAGTACTGTTCATAAAACAAGATGATACCAGAGACTTCCGAATTCTTTTCTTTGGTAGATTTGTCATAGCATCTGATAGTCAGAAATTAAAATCAGAAATATGCTACGTTTTTAGTAGTAGTAGATATTAGATGTCAGAGTAGTTTTCCACTCCTTTGCTCTTTAGATGAAATTACCTAATTTTTTGCTCAGTTTAAGTCAGCTGTCATTTGAAGTCTCATTGTTTATGACCATCGGTTTTTACTGCTTCCATTACATGATATGTCATTTGACCTGTATATAAATACCTATAGCTAAGTATATCTCATAAGGATTGGCAGAGCAGCCACCTTTCATTAGAGAGTGGAGAACTGCCCTATTTGCTTGTTTCTCTTCATGCACCCAGGAAGAAATCCTATTTATTGCCATTACTTTGGGCATCTAGGTCCCTGCAGTTGCACCATTTGATTACCTCAAGTTGGCAGTACGGTGGACTTGATAGAGTTTATATAAGAAGCATTGCATATGAAACAATAGTTGAGATCCAGATGTTTTGAATTTTCTGTGTAAATGTCAAGGCTGGATGTGGCTGCAGTGTGGATGGGAAAGCTGTGCAGCTGTGTAGGCTGCTCTCCTGGCATGTGACTGGGAATACATGCTGCAGCAAATGGTGTTGAGAAAGGGCTGCAGTGCCCTGAGCCTCTCTGGGCACATATTTGTGCTTTAGCTCTTGCTGTGACTATTTCAGTAATATTTTTAAGGACATGCTGTAGCTAACACTTGTTTTGAAAGCTTCACATATATATGTGCCATGCTAGATCTGCTTCTCTGCCTTTCATGAGGAGATACATCCATATTTTTTTTCATTCTGTCTGTTAGGCCTTCAGACAGTATTTAACTTCATATGGTGTGTGAATCCCATGAAAAAGTTTATGGTTAAGAATGAATGAAGACACAAGCATCCTAGAATTAATGTTACTTGGTATTAGGTATGCTCTCCAAGCTGAGTCTTTTATTTGATTGGTGGATTCTGATTAGGTGTTAACATGTTACGTTATTAATCAGCCGATTCATGGCAATTACTTCTAAATTACTGCTTTTCCCCCTCTCCTTCCTTGATCTTACCTCTCTGATTTAAATGCTTTAAAAAAAGTAACTTAATTTCTTTCCAAGTTTATGTTGCTGCTGGAAAAGCAGTGCCTGTATGAAGTGAACATTCACGTTTTCTTGCAATTTAGCATTGTTGTAAATGGGTGCTACATCTCCAGTCACTGAGTATTATAAATGTGTTTAGTAGTTTTTCAGTGTCTTGAAAAGTAGAGGTGGAAGGCATCCACTGATTCTTCCTAAGATGAAAGATTTTCCTATTAGTAGAATCGTAGTGATTTATGGTTTATTTAATTGGTTTTTACTAGTTTAAATACATATCCTTTGAAAATCTGGCTTAGGCAGCATAAAATTTCAAGACCTAATGCATTTATGCTAAAGCATCAAAGCATCTATTGAGCCACAGAAACCTCATTAACAAAAAGCCACTGCTGTTAAGCTTCTTGACATTTTGTTGAAGGTGAAGGGTTTTTGTGTGTGTGTGTGTGTAGCTTTTACCTCTTAAAGGAAGTACTTTCAGCAATTAGATATGCAATGTAGACACCTGCCTTATTGTGTTTGTGTGCGTGCTAGAAAGGCTAAATTAGCCGTTGTGCCCTGAGTGTGTTACAGCAGTGTGATGGCATGTGTTATGAGGACTGTTTCTTGAAGGGTTCTGTGACATTTATTGACTCACATCCATGTTCTGTGGGAATTTGTCCATGCTTGAAACTGTTAGAGAAGGTACTTTGCTATTTATATATATATCGATTAGTGTGTATCTGACTTGGTAAAGATGTAGTCCTTCTATTTATTGTGATTAGAGTGCACCAGGCATTGTGGAAAGAAAATTGGGTGTTTGCATTAGTGTATCTTCTAAAAGGTGTGCGGAGGGAAGTCTGTGCTTTTCAGGATCTGCACATGTGAGAATACAAGATTTGAAATATCAGAAGGCTAGGGCTGGGGTTTAAGTTCTGTTATCTGGAGAAAAAAATCCTGTTTGGGCTTGGATTCTAGGGATTAGTTTGAGAGATAACAACTTCATGTTTTTAGCAAATATAAATATAGTGACAACACTGTGTAAACATAAGAACAAATTACTTGTAGGCAGTAAAAAAACCTAGAAACTTATCTTTAGTAGAGCCCTGTTAACAAGCTTCAGAGAGGTGCCTGTTGAATGTAACATTGGCTTAAAATTTTGTGTTGTTTGTTGGAAGGTAGAGTTTTGTAAAGTGGCATGTGAGGCCAAACAGAAGTATTTAGTTGATACATTGTTGAAAAAAGTAAAACTAATACTTTTCTGCCTACAGTTAAAAATAGAACTTCCTGAATGTCTTATCTGCTGCAGATGTGACAGTTCACATTCACCAGCAAAGTCAGCCAGTATTGCAGCTTTTAAGTAATCTTCAACTTGTTTCTGGTTGAAAGAAGCGTGCTAGAGAAAACACGCTCTAGGTATTTTTCCTACCTCATTGCCTGCTGTGGCAGGGCAGGGAGCACGCTCAGCAAGGTTTGGCAATACAGTACTCTTGAGCTAATAATTCACTGCTGCCAAAACCAGTAATGTCCTCCCTGCCAAACCACATGGTCTCACCCCTCTCTTGCTCTGATACCCTTGCTTATCTGACCTTGCTGTAAGAAAAATGAGAAAAAAACCACAACCCTATGCAGTATTTCATGTCTCTGTTTTTGGGGACAGGTAGTGTTCAGCTGGTTCAGTTCCCTAAGCTGACTTTGAGGCAGATGGGTATTTAAGTGGTTTATGTCAATTAAGTTTGATTCAGTAAGGAATTGTAAGTCAATTTAAAGCCTTCTTTGAGTAAATCCTCTTTGTAAATGGCAGCCTTGACTACTGATTTTAAAAATACTCCCATAGTAAAACAACACATCTCTAAACAAACTTCAAGTTACGTTTTAAAAGGGAGGAATTGGTTTTCAGACATAAGATGGATGTTTAAAGGCCAACAGAAGAAAACTAGGTGTCAGAGTCAGTTTTTTAGAGTAGCAGCCCTGTAGTGGCTATTAGGAGATGAGAGAGCTGCAAGTAGCAAAACCGATTTGGGGACTGAGCTTCTGGTATCATCACCAGCTTGGAAACTCTAAAGACTTGGTGAAGTCGGTGGTGAGTGTTGCCATTGCTGACAGGGAAGAAAGTTGGTATGCGAAGGAGTTGGACCAGATGTGTGTTTGGGAGGTGTGTGTAAGGGAAGTGAGTATAAGGCAAGGTGGATGTGGGAAGGGTCTTCACAGTGGAGCCACCTCCAAGGAAGGTCTCAGTCGGGTGTAGATGTGTAGGGTGTGACTGAGGAAGAGATGAAGTCATGCCAAGGTAACAACAAAAACCACAGAGCAGCTATTTGGGTGACTTAAAACGTTGTTTTGTCACCAGTGTTTGGAGTGAGAACTCTTCAGAAGATCATTACAGTGTATCTGGGGGATTTTTTTAAGAGAGGTGAATGTGTGCAGGTGGAAATTGCCAGGTCATAGAGGAGGAGGTTGTAATATTTGGATTAGATAAACAAGATTTTATCTCTGCTTATGGAGAGGAGCAGGGACTCAGATGATGTATTCTTTTTTGTTGATACCAATTTAGCCTATTTTGTGAGAATAAATCCTTCAGTTCTTAGCTAGTCATTAGTAGCAAGGAATGGGAGTGTAGGCTTTGTTCTGCCATGCCACAGGATCTTGATAATTTCTTATTCTGTCCCAAATAGGAAAGTTAATTTGGACTTAAAACAATGAGAGTGTGCTAAAAGGTTGGCAAAACATGATCTGTGACTTCTAATAGCTGATTGAATCCTTCAAGTCAGCCATTTAATACTGCTACCCAACTGGTGAAGCTTGCTCTAGGTACATGTTACATGATCAAATAAGCTGTAATGTTTCTCAGTTTGTTTCTCTTCTTTTCTGTGGGTGTTGGCTGGAGTAGGAAGGGGTTTTGAATCCAGTGATGAGCTTGGTGGTCTCCCCGTGGTTTGCAGGATGAAGGCAGTTCTGTGCTGTACTGTTCAGTCTTTGGCTGAAGGAGCTGGCTGCCATCAAGAGCTGAGTTAGTAAATATCAAAACCTAAAGTAACTACAATTTTTTATGTTTGTTTTCAAAGACTTTTCTATTTCAGTGTATTTAATTGGCAATGGGACAAAAATAAAGTGCAGCGATATCAACACCCTTGAACCAGCAACAGAGAATCAAAGGCTATCTTTCATAGCGTTCTGAAAGAGTTATTTTCAAGATGAAATATCTATGGAGAATTTGTTGAAACTAGTTTGACTTATATTGTACTTAGGCTGTACTTAGCTGAGTGATTAGGATTCTTTATAGCAAAATGCAAAGTTTGGTATCGAAACTGAAAGTGAATAATATTTCAAAATTAATTTATTTTATGTTCGATTACAGTTTAAACAGCTAAAATAAGACTTTTAAAAAAGCCTTTATGCACAACATTTTCTTAGAAAGAGTGACCTATCCATGTTTGGGAAGGCAGCTGAAGTACTGCATAATTATTTAATTCTATAGCATAAACAAACTGTGGCCCACTTCTCAAAGGTGGATACAGTCCAAAGTTACTTGATTTCAACAGCATTTCTGTGAGTGCTTAAAAGAATTACAGAATAAAAAGTACACTACTTTTTTTTTTTTTTTATTTTTGGCAGTGTAGGGACAGGAGATGGAGAAGGGAGTGCGTGTGTTTGGAAATAGCTGTTTGAACACTTATGTGTCTTTTGCTCCCCTCAGATTAAATCTCTTGCATAAGACTAGGAATCACAGTATTAAAGATATGATAAGGCACATAGGTAAAAAATCCCTGAACCCCAGACTTCAGAATAAGTTAACCACAAAACCCAAGAAAAAATTGATTTAACGACCATCATGCCTGTTGGATCAAAGGTTAGTTTTGGTTGCATCTAAATAGCCTTTAACATTATAATTTATGATTAGCACAAATTAACCTGATGATCATCTGTTAGAGACAGGATAACTGACCTCTACTGCATATAGTTAAAAAAACAATTGGAGGAAGTGGTTGTAGATGAAACTGCAATAGGTAATTTGTCAAAATTAGGTTAAAAAACCTGTGTATTCATATTGTTTATTTGTATATACTTGTTTTCAACTGTATGCAGTGTACTGATTGACAACATTTGTAAAAAAGGATATGCTACTCTGTGTTGGTTTGAGTTGTCTTACTTTTGCTTTTCTGCCAGCTCATAGTTTATTCAAGGGAAAGCCTAGTGCTGCTCTTGTGGTTATGGGTGTACTGAGATTTGTGATAAACAAGCACCATGTGCTCAAGACTCTGCACGGGCGTTTGAATACTACTTCTGTGTTTAATGGAGCTGCTCAGTTGGGACAAATTACAGAATTTTGTTTTTTAGAAAAATGTTCACTAGTACCAACTTGCAAAAGGATGGTTAAAAATGCTGTACTTTTTAATGATGGGCTTACTTTTTGCTTTTCTCTGAGATTCCTCTCATGTAATCAAATACAATCCTGGCCTCAATAGACTTACACCTGGGAGCTTCCACATTCTTCATTTGATGATGCTTTGGAGGCTGAATTTTTCTATTAAAAGTATTTTCAAAATCTGTTGTAGCCTACTTCTTACTTGCAGTTTGATTTTGATGCTTATGTGTTGTGTGTATGGCAAAATACATAGTTTCGACTAAATGTCTATATTTCACAAAGGTTTTAAAAAATAATTTTCCCCAGAAGGAAAGCAAAAGCATTTAAATTAAAAATGGTAAGGTATTTTTTTATCAGATGTATTTTGTATCTGGACTGGTTAGCCATCATTTCATGTTGCCTGTAGGGGAACTTCAGGAGTAAATGTTGTGTCATGAAGAGGAATATCTGTTGTGAAAACTTTGTTTCACACACTTTTCAGCCCTTGGAAATGCAGCTTAATGCACACATGGTCCAGTATTTTAATGTCTTTGTTTATAGCCAGGACTGCAGAAATAGGTGACTCTCCTGTTTATCTGCATTACTAAAAGGTGACTACAGCATGTACAGGAGTTCAAGAAATAAGATTTCCTAAGCCTTTTGCCTCAGTCAAGGGGAACATGTAGATAGATGGAAAGGTCCTAGAGCTTGTCTTCATCCTTTCTTTTGCATTGCTTGTGTTTAATAATCTTTGTATATTGAGTCTAGTGTACTGGTTCTGCTAAACAGCTTCTTGGCTTCTCATAACACTGTGTAACGCACTGAATTTAAGAAGTGTTTCCTTTGATCTTAGTGAATGGGTAGTTTCAGCTAAGTTCCTTGGAATTGATCTGCAGTGTGAAGTGAGATTACTGTTCTTGAAGTGTGTTAGTTAATGTCTTCTGTTCAGGAAGATGATGAAGTTGTTGGGGGAAAAATTTAGTGCTGAACCCTGCATATTTGTCTTAAGCAGAAGTGGTAAGTTGGCATTTTTTGCTGTGTTCTCTATGGATTGGTTGGCTTCTTTTGCTTTGTTTTTTTTAATAGCCTATAGCGACAACTTTTTTCTCAAAGAAATTCTGAAATATTCCCTTTTTGGTTTAAATAAAATCTATCTCATTAGCCTATTTTTGGAGTAAAATGTCAAGAAGTTTTTAGGCTGACTCTTGGAGTCTGATAGATTGATGCTGCAGTGAAGATACTGTATTTCCAGTTCCAGAAATTATTTTCTTACTGTAAAATAAGCTGTTTTGTAAATTCCTGATTTTCATCTTTAGTCATTTTCTGTATGCACTTACATGAAGTTTTGGTGAAGTGTTACAGACGTCTTCAGATGATAGAAGGCTTTTGGAGCAAAGAGCATTTTTAATCCATGAGTAAGTAGCTAAACACAAATGTGCAGGAAGGAGTATGTGAATGATCTGTACCATGTCATTCAATCATCTGAAATTTCAGGCAACTTACCATCTACAGTATTTGTTTATGTCTATAATCTCAGTGCTTAAGTTAGTAAACATAATTCTGATTTTACATCTGGAAGGTTGGAGTTGAGAAATGTTTATGGGGAGTGATCCATGGAAGGCTTGCTGAGCCATGATTAGTGGTGTTTTTTGGTTTTTTTGGTTTTTTTTTTTTTTTTGTTGGTTTCAGTTTTTAAAGAAAAGCCATTGTAATTTTTCCTGTCATTGGCTGTAAATGTCACTCAGAATGACCTTACTCTTTGTACTGAATCTTTTCTTAGGGATTCATGGCCTTTTTGGAAATTACCAGCTACCTTTATTTTAAATCAATTTCCAGAAACGACTTCTGGAAGTGTTGGCATGGATTTTGATATCCCAACTTTTTGTCTTGGAGTGCATTATGTGCTTAGAAAAAAAGTCTTACATTTTATCAGAAGTAAATATAAAGAAACCTTGAACATTTCATGTAATTTAGATGTAAATCTGTTTTAATGCTAAGCCAGATTATAGGTGGTTTTTATTATGTAATAAAAGAAAAAAAACCCAACAGGTGGTTCATATGAATGGAGATAGATGTATTTTTAAAAAAACTAGAGTTCATAAAATTTGTCACAATATTCAGGAAATGGGCTAAATAAAGCTCCAGTGATTGTGGAAAGTAGTTCATTTGTGCAGACTTCTCCCATTGAAATACTGACACTCATTTGTAGGGTGAGCCCTCTTGCAATATTGTGTTAGGGAAATTATTCCTGGGAGTAATCTTGTGTATCTGTCTATTCCTGTTCAGGGCTTCTGTTTGGTTACAGCGATGATGTAGCTGATATTGTTCTCTGGACATCTGCATGCTAGGAGTGAGACGTCCTCAGTTCTGTTTTATAATCTGCCAAACAGCCCTAAGGCAATAATGCACTTCCATTACTACTGATGGGACTCAATTTGGATTCTTGAGTTAAAGACTCTTTCTGTTTTCTGACTTGTACAAAGATTTTTCGCCCTTGCCTGTTTCTTTTAGAAAAAGTATCTGAAAGGGAATATTGGTAATTTTTTTTTCTTTTAACATGGAATGGGTTCAGAATTTTTTAAATGTTCTGTTGTTTTAAAATACAGCTGCCTCATTTTATCATTAAAACATACTGTAATAAATTTCTGGAATATCTCCTTTGGGGTAATTATGTTTGGTATGTGAACATCTGGAGTTTTGAAGTTTTGCACATATGACTGTTTGCCCACATGGTTCTTAAGATATTTGTTTTATTCTTTCTGAAGTGACTTGATAATGAAATTCATGTTCATTTTTTACTTGAATCACAACTGTAAGTTTAATTTCTTTACATTTAGAATCAATAGAACATTTATAAAAGGCTTTTCTGTTCTCTTTAAAATACAAATTACCCTGTGTCCAAAACTCTGGTTCCATTTGGAACATCCTGAAACTACGGGTAGTGTCCGGACTGTGGAAAATTTCTCCCTACCCTCCAGTCCCTGAATATGGTTTTTTAAAATGCAAGTCTTTTGAGGTCTTATGTTCATTTTGCCTCTTTATGTGTGTACTCAGAAGCTTATTTTTTCAAAGTGAATGAAGATTTTTAATACCCATATCCAGATACTTCTAGGTTTTCTGTAAAGAAAAAAAAGGATATTATACAGACTAACAGGCTTTTAATTGTAATATAGTATATGATGTTATAAGTGAGTTAGTTCCCCTTTATTGTTATTTCTTTCTCAAGTTAGGAATAATTTTTTTTTTCTTCCCTGTTAGTGAAGATGGCCAGTTGTCCAGATTTTTACAAGAATGATTTCAAAATAGCTGTGAGAGCACTTTGGTTAAAGAATTTTTGAATGTTTTGAGGTACACTTGGTAGAATTTAAAATACCTGAGCTTTGTTGTGCTTTTGGGCGTTTAAATGTTTGGGGTTTTGTTTCTTTTAGAAGATGGATATCTGTGCTGCGAAGAGAGTGCTAATACAGGAGATTTTCCTTGTGTCCACGTTTTACTCATTTTGTATAGTCTGTGTATGATAGGCAGGCTCACTTTTAAAATGTCGGGTTTTTTTTTTTCATGGCAAAAATAGCTTGCAGCTTATTGAAAAACAAGGCAGACCTGTGCCTCAAAATCCAAATGGAACTGCTGCTTGGATGGGGCTCTAAAGAGGGCATTTATGTTGTGGAATGAATGGCATGCCTGCGCTAACTCCCGCAGGCCGGATATTTCTAAGGTATCCGACAGAGCTGTATGTACTGCGCTTTTTCCCCTTTGCATCCAAGGGTTTCTCCCGTGGCAGGGTCTGAAGGACCCCTGGCCTTAGTGGGGAGGATGAAGTGGGGAGTGGGGAAAAGTAAAATGAGCAAGGTGACTGTATGTGTGTGATGCTTTTTTTTATTTTCCACCCAGACTGCTCTTCTTGTGCTTTGGGAGCTTGCGTTGTTTTTCTAATCATTGTTCTTTGAACACTGTAGTTAGGAATTTCCTGTTCACGTTTTACTACAATGGTTTGTTTAAAATGATAGACCACAGTCTTTCCTGACCTAAAACTAGATTAGCCTTGAATGTCGAAAAGAAGTCGGACAAATAAAGAGGATAGGCTGTATTTGCTTATGTCATGGAGAGAGGCCTTTTAACCATGGTCTCAGTTGTATCAAATACCACAAGTCATGTTTCTTAAATATTTATTAAGACAAATAAACATAGTTATTGTATGAACTGGCAGGTCTCCAAATTTCTGTCTCTTTGATTCTCATGGGTGGGTTGCTTTTAATCAGGAGAAGTATATTTAGTCAAGACTCTGATATCTACTGAATCCAGCCCTAGCTCAGTTCTCCCCTCTCCTTTGCTTTGTTACATTTCTAAAATGCAACAAAATAAGCCTCAGCAAAGTTGAAGTTTTAAAATACTAAGCAGCAAACTTTGGGAAATATATTGGGTGCCTGTGATAAGGAAAGTTCAGTATGTACTGCCATGTTTGCTTTCAGATTTTGGAGGAAAAAAATCTCCCAAGCCCAGCAGTGTTAGATGTACAATGAATATCCTTACTATAAAATTTGTGTTTATTTAGAGCAGGTTTACTGCTAATCTGTATAAACAGTGCATGCCTATAATGATGGAACAGTGAAGGTAATAAGACTATTGATTTTTATCTGGAAAGAGATAAAACTTCAGTGTTAAAAGCAATGTATGGCCTTGACTTTGGGCTTTTATTTTGCAGAAAAATACTGTATCGTAAATGATACTATGGTGTGGCACAGAAATTGTAATCAGTTCTGGAAGAATGGCATATTGACCTGCCTGAGTTGGGTACTGAAGTCATCAGTGACAAGTGTCAAGCTCATGAATATACACTTTATACTTTGCTCTTGGATACTTTAAATGCAGATTATCTGTGACCGTGTGCATGTGAAATTCTAGTAAACCTGCTAAATCACTTTTTCAAGATGGGAGATGTCAGATTTGTAAGGTTATGGAGTCTGCTGATATGACACACAGGCATGTCATTACAAGGGTGTTGCCAGTTAAAATACTCAGCTGTTATGGTATTTCCAGCTTAGCATCTAACTTTGTTCCACCCAGCAAACAGTCACATAAGTAGGACTAGCTGTGAATTTCTAAAGGAAATATTTAATGTATTTTTAAAGAAAATAACATTTGGAAGAAAAAATATTTGGGTAGCTTGTCTAGGGTAGGGCAGGGAGATGCCTTGCAGGATACAGAGTCTGATGTGCTGAAGAAGCTCTCAGTAGATGTTATATGGAAAATGTTACTATTTATAGAAATCAGGTATTTCTATGAGTACCGGAACTGGCGAAGCCTGGTTTCCTGCGGGTTTGAGTGTTATGACTGATTGACTTTGGAGTCTGGAAAGGTGAAAGTTCTGTTGGATGCTTTTGCTTTTTATTCAGGCTGTTTGCGTTCACTTGCTCCTGAGCAGATTTTCTGATACCTGATTAGTGTGGACATGTATTTCACACTTACCATTAGCCTCCTACTGTCATAAACTTTCATAGGTATTTGAATTACATGGGGGGGTTTCCCTAAAATTTAAAAAATCATCAATAGGAAAAGAAAACGCAAACAGATAGACTTACGTCTATTAACTGTGCTATTAGTAAAAATCACATATCCACGTTTTTATAGGAGATGGGACTATGAGCCTTTGACTTTTTTTTTTTCTTTCAATGACCCTGTTGTTGGCTAATTTCTAGTAGCCACTTTTCTTTGGAAAAGGAGCTAATTCCTAAAAACCAAGTGATGCTTTCACCTAGTAAATAGTGGAAATACATTTTGAGATTAATGTGCCAGATTTTATGGTACAGAGTTGGGCTGTTAATCATTC
>VRYO01002772.1:72587163-72613025 GCA_009812075.1 Sialia sialis
TGAAATTACTGTAGTTTAACTTTATAACAATGTCTGTAACTTAAATTCATGTTTGAAAGGAGGTAAGAAAAAAAACATTGACTAAAAGCTTTAAAGTCTGTGCATGATTCCTCATTTTGCCTTTTCTCTTTATTGCATTCTGATGCTTTAGTAGTATACTTAGAATAATACTTCCCTTGGATAAACTACTGCTGGATTTAGCAGATTGCTGTTTCTTTTCTAGTTATTCTATTACTCATTTTAAAATTGCATAGTGTTCTTCAGATCTCTAATGTGAATGAATGCAGTTTACTAGTAAATTAGTTTCTGTATCTGCACTTGTCAGGCAAAACCATGTATCCTGTTAGATGACAATTCAGATCAGGTTTAAGGAAATTTTTCTCCTAGTTGCTTGTGGAGGGATATTAAATTTTATTAGTTTTTTTCCTACCATCATTGTACCTGTTCAAATCAGAAACAAAAACACTGTTGGCAGCTGCTGTTCTTGTATCTTTCCCTCTGTCTCCCACATACAGTGACTTTTGTTCAGAACTTGGTGGTTCTTTTTCATAATCAACCCTCATGGTGAGTGCTTTCCTCTTAATCCAGGCCCACTTATAAAGGTGGGATGACCTTGTATGTAATTTAGGTGTCTAGGCATTTTTTAAAGGAGGGCAACTAGTTTAAGCAGTGTTTCTACTTTGGAACACCTTTTCGATTTCCTGTTCAAGATCTTGGAAAAACAGGCTCTGTTTGTCTTTATTTAGTTCCTCCCAGGGGAAGTTTTACTCAATTAGATCTAGGGATTTGAGGCAGCCAGGGCCCTCTAATGTAGCATCAGGGCCATGGGAAGCCTGAGGATCTAATCTAATATTTTCCAAAGCCTTGTGTTTTTAGTGATCTGGTTCTGGTTTTGAAGGTCTGTGACAATGAAGTGGCCCCAGTCTATCTGTGAAGCTGTGCTTTGGAGATGTGAAGTATGTCTTCTCTTTGGACTGAGAAGCTTTTCTTTATTATTTAAAGGTTGAGGTTTTTTGTGAGTTTATTTTGGAGGGGATGGGGGATTGAAATCAGATGCTATTAACATGTATCTGAAAGCACTTTTGAAGTAAATTATCTAAAATGGTATTTAGCCATTACCTTTTAATGTCTTTTCTTCTCCCCATCCAGTCCCTGCCATAAACTCTTGAATTCAAGAAATGCTTGTTTTGCTGATGCATATTCAGAAAGCTTTAAAAATGTGTTCTGGAATCCTTCTTTGTGTCATAGTGGATAAAGATAGGAAATAAGTATGCAAGAAGGAGAAAAAACTTACTTTAGTTGCTTGTTTGATTTAATTTTGCAGTTTAATTTCTGTATTCTAAATGTTTAGCTTGGTAGTTGATGGAGAGAAAATGTGAATAAAAGTTGGATTTTCAGATGTGTCTGTTGGATTGCATGCAAATACCAGACTTTTATTTATTCTGAATGAAAACATATAATTTGGGCAGTTAGAAGTGACAGATCCAAGGTGCATGACATTGCTCAAAGATTTTTTTCCTGGGCTTGATATACTAAACTTAGATTATGGAAGGTTCCTTACGTGATCCTGTATTTGCTTCAGAGTCACAAAAGATTGAGTGCCTGAGGACTGAAGAGCATCATTACTTTTGAAAAGGGTAAACTGTCAGATGAACTGACATTAAGGTTGGTGTTTCGATCTGTGTGGAATTGGCCCCCATGGAGAACTCTTACTTGTACCTGTAGGTCCAGTGGCTGCAAAGAGTTAATGCTGTAATCTGGTCCCTGAGGATTTTCATCTTCACCTTCTTGTTACAACCTGCCCATTTTTCTGGGGGAAACAGGAGGTGATCATGGATGAGTGTGTTAGTTATTGTTTGCTACTGAGATCACAGATAAATGCCTTAGTTTTTCTTTACTGTGAATAGAATAGTTCAGGACAGCCCTGTTTTTGTTTAATCAAAGATGGCAGCATTTTTGTTATGTCTTTGTCTTTATGCTTTGAAAATTTTTTGTCTTTATTTCAATACTTTGAAATGTTTTAACAGATGTACCTTGTACAGTTCTGTGTTAAAAAAAAAAAAGTAGAAAAGATCTGTTCTATTTTATAGAACTTAAGCTAATTAAAAACAAGCCCAAATGATAAAGCAGTATTTCCAGAAGATGCTTAATTTCAGCAGTCGACTGTTGTAGTTTGTGGCTGACCTCCAGTGTAGGTATCTGCATCTGTTCCATTTTGTCTTTGTTATTCTGAAAAACTCTAGTTTCCTTAATTGGCAAGAAACTAATCTTGTCCTCAGAGTTGTGATTTTTAAACCAGGAAGATATTTTCTTAGTTCACTTAGTCAAAGCAGTGCAAAACACAGGCAGAAACTTCCAATTCTTACTTTTGTGTCATTGGCTGAAGGTCTGACTACATAGATATAAATGTGACTGAATTGAGTCAATGTGACATTATGCCTTGTCTGAAGAGAATCCAATTTGGAGCAACTTTGATAATAATTTAAAATGAGCAACATCAGCTTAATAATGGTCTGAATATCTGGAAGACAGCTTTTTATGTATTGGATTTTTTTTCCCTACAAGTTTTCCTTCTAAATCATTAAATAAACTGTTCACACATGCTTTTGTAACGCTGTAATGAAAACTGGTTAGACCAGACGCATTAGTTTTCTTCTTTCTCCCTTTCCAAAAAGTGAACATTGGCCTTGTCCTGCAAGTCTAAGTCCTGGTGGGATCATGGAGAGCATTGAATTAAAGTTTTTGTAGCATGAAAGGTTAGAGTATCATATGCAGGTTTTATTTATGAATAAAGGGTGAGGGTATGTTTGTGCAACAGGCAAGCAAGTCTCATAACTCATTCCAAAGAAAATCTTGTCTATAGTGTGGTAATTTAAGAGCTGATGTCTAGACTACTTTGAGAAGTTGTAAACATTATGTCTTCAGAACAAAACCATGGGAGTTTAAGAAAAAATGCTGCACTTTGTATGTTTAATATTTGACTGAATTCCAGGGAGATCAAGAGTATTTTGGCAATATCTGGTCTGCCTGACTGCTAGATGAATTATTGAGAGTGCATATGTCAGTTCCTTGTAACATTTTCTTTCTTGAATACAGCATCCTTGGATTTGCATGATTACATGATGTAAACTAGATATTTGTCAGTAATAGAAAATTTTTACTTCAAATAGTGGTGCACAAGTTTACGTACATCATCTGTTAAACTGTTTATAAGTGTTGGAGAATCAACCAAATAGGATCAGGCTATTATTTGACCTGAATAGCTTGATCTTTCTACTGTTGTATAGAGCTGCTGAAACATTACATTGAAACTAGTAAGGATATGTATTTTTTTAACTCTACTACAGTTAATTTTGAACACTGTAATCTCAATCACTGTAAAATAGTTTCAGGAGGCAGGTAAATGCAGTTTTTCTATTTGCTGTGTGCAAAGTATTGTGTTCTTTGTTGGTGGTTGAATGTGTACTTACTGCACCATTGGACTAGCTAGAATGTAGCTGTAGTAGTATTTCCATCATTTGAAGTCTTTAGCACTGGTTGGTTTTATTTTGGTGTGGGAAAGGACTTCCAAATTCAAAGACAGACATACTTTAATTCAGACAGAGTTACTGTGTTACACAGGTTATCAGATGGGCAATTATGAGTCTTAATGGTCTTTCCATTCAGCAGTGTATTTGTAAGCACAGTCCAAACCTGGTGTCAGAAAACCTTAATTGGGTTTTGCAACATACAAACGGAGTTACAACGGTGTTGTGCTATAGATTATGCTCAAATTAAGTCAGTCCCTTAAACTAATGAGTGTATTTAATGTTTGCAAAGTTGTCATTGTTTTAGGTATTTCAAGTGCCTCAACAAATATGTGAGGAAGGTGTTGTATTTATATCTCATGTGTAATTGAAATTACTTTATTAGTAGTTTTTCAGCAAACAAATTTTGTGACAGCTTTTAGAGGAAAACATTATCCTAAGAGTTAAGATTAAAATTAATATTTGGGTAATAAACATGATTAGACTAAGTGTAAAGGCTTTTATATTTATATCATTTATTCTTCCTAGTTTTTAATACATCTTGCTGTTCCAGAAAAGTATTGTTTTAGAGTCTTTCTATATAATATGGAACCCAGTACTTTCAATGTTCCTGTCAACACTGACATGTATTTTTCAGTTTTCTATTACCCACCAATCTATTAAGACTTTGTTTAGCAAGGGCTGTGATATATTACGCTGCTAGATAGTAATGCTGTTACTTATTAATTACTATTTCTGCTCTGATTGCTTCTGAATTTTTCAGAGACGTTTGTCTCTCTTATTTTTGAGGGAAAGGAAGTAATTTGGATATGTCTGGATCCAGAGAATACCATTACAAGTTGGAAATGTATAATTGAAAAGAGGAAGTCTGTTATACAGTGCTGGTGTGAATTTTTTGGTGTTTTTTGTTTTTTTGAAGGCAAGAAATTACAGTATGTTGTCACCAGAAAGATGTTAAAACCTATAAAGCTTCTAGTAGTTTCAGCAGTGGTGAACTCCAGCCTCACATTTCTGTTCTTTGCAGTATGGGAGAAGAACTGGCAGGACTGCATGCCATTATAATTAAATTGTTATACATAGAAACTAGAGGGGAGAAGCTTGTCTTACCTGTTTGGGGAGTATCTGTCAGCATATTTAAATGAAAATTTATTTTGAAATTGTATGTTTGTAATTATCAGCACATTCCTAAGTAGCATAACTAGTTTTTGATCAACTGACAAAGGTATCTTCAAAACAAGTAATAACATTCACTGCATCGTAAACTCTGCAGCTTTTGTACTTACTTGTGTTATTTTTATTTTTTCAGGATTACGAAGCCATTGACGTTTGCTGATTGTGTTGGTGATGAGCTTCCTCTAGGATGGGAAACTGTTTACGATCAACAGATTGGAGTTTATTATATGGACCACATAAATCGTGAGTAGATATATGATTGTTTTAAGGAATATTAGCAAGCTGATGTTCACTCTTGCCACTAACATTCCTTCCAGTGCCATTTATACACCTCGTGCTACAGTAAGAAAATGTGTGCTAGTAATTTCTTGCAGGAAGTGTTTCCTTATTTTTCATATAAGGGCATAATTGTAAAGAATTCAATTTGTGAAGAATTTTACCACCTATGATTGAGCTATAGTGTTTAACAATATTTTGGTTTGCTTGGTCATACTGTGAAGTATTAGTATTTTTGTTGTTGCTTTTTGTCATATGTCAGAAAGATTTTTGTGTTACATTCTTATCTTTCCTATTTTTTCCAGTCATCCATAGTTCACTCTTCTAGACTGAAAACCGAAATACATTCTGAGAGAAGTGTGCTGCTTTTTAATCAGAAGCACTGTGAAATACAATAATCTCATCCTTGCTTAAGCAATACATGTTTTATATTTTAATACAGTACAAAATGCTATCAAAAAGACAACAGATGTCCCTTTTGGAAACTAACTTCGAATACTTTCCCTTTTGGACTATTGCTGACCTTTGTATCTTCACACTGGCACATTTGCCAGTTCTACTTAAAAAAAAGTCTTATCTTTATAGCTTTGTACTGCTCCTGCTGTTACTGTTGTGCTATCATTAAGCTTCTTATCACCATTGAGTGAATGCTTTCAGTATTATGGGAATTGGCGGTTGGTGGGGACTAAGAAAAGAAAGTAGTTTTACGGGCTATCACAGCAATGGTAAATAGTATAATCTGAAAAACCAACCTCAATACTATCTACTTGAAATCTAGTCAGTTAGAAAAGGAAAGTGTAGAAATAATTTTGGGCTTCCATCCATCATTGGTACTGCTTTTGTATTGTGGTTTCACAATTACTTGCTTAAAAAAATTCAAACAACAGAATAATAAATGTTCCCATGGTATTGTTTGACCTGTACAGGTACTTATTTGCTGTGAAATTTAACAAAGATCATTAATTAATGATGCTAAACTTTAAACAACTGTTAATACATTAATCACAAGGTTAGCTTGACAAAAAAATTCAAAGGCAATAAATACAGACTGTTAGGTAATTCTTATAATAACTCTCTATTTTAAAAAAAGTATTAGTTTAAGGATTGCTGTCATGGTAACTTCAGTAATGTTGAAATTTAATAAAAAATGACGATTATGTTGGAGTACAGTAATGGAGTGCACTTGCACCAAAGAATGTGCATGAATGCATATTTTTTAAAAAAGTGAAGTTATTACCAACTCTTAATTTTTTTTTTGAGTTTGCAGGTGGTTTTAGAGTCCCTACAGAAAAGGAGTAGAACATGAACTCCTATTGCAATGCTGTTCCTTAAAAAAGCTACCAATAGGTCTCTGTGATAGGAATAACAATAACTATCACACCCAAAAAGGGCTGCCTTTTGCTTTACCACAGATTTCAAATTTGAGCTTACAGAAGGGGTATTAATCATTGTTGGCATGTCAGATCTGGCTTGCATTTTTTTTTTTTTTTAGTGTGCAACTGAGAGCAAAAATTGTGGAAAAGAATCTTTGCAAAGAGCAGTTGAGTTCCCAAATGATCAGTGGGTAGACAGGAAGAAAAGTTGAATATTAATGAGTCTGGAAAAGTAAAGCTAATCATATTAGGTACAGAGTAAAGGTAATGTACGAACAGAGAGATAGAAGCTTCGTGGGGACAGTGCTGAACTGTGTAAAAGGAATCATTCAACAATTAACAAGGTTGCAAAATTAGTCTCTTTCATGATAACTAATTACTTGCAGCCCACAGATATTATCCTAAATGGTAATTCAACCGTCACAGTAAAATGGGTTTGTCACCCTTAGGCTAATACAGTACTTTCGTATACCAGTAAGATTTATAATAAGAGGGAAGACAGAGTTGATATTATAGCTGGATAATTACTATTCAAAAATTAGTAGGATACTTGATCCAGTTTTTAAACTGTGGACAACAAAGGTACCAATAGAAGTAGAAGTGAGAACTAATGAAGAGACAATCATGTGCATCATGAGGTCGTGTCAGACAAGTGGCAGAGGTGGTGTAGGAGCTGAAGAAATGTTTTGCTGAAATGAATATGTCTAAACCACTTGGAATGGCAGCTTCAGGAGAAAACATTTGGATTGCCTTTTGTGGCTGACTGGATTAAAGGCTTTATACAGCATTGGATTTCTCTGTTAATTGACAAAACAGTTAGAAGTACTTCAGTGTCAAGAAATACTGTGAGAAAATGCAAGGGATAATTCAAAGAGAGTCTTTCTACACTTACACTTGCTAGGGACCTCTCATGCTTTGTGCACTTTCTCAAGCTTTTTGCCCTTGCACCTTTTAAAAGAAAACAGCAATACGTCCGATTTTTTCCTAAGTCTCTTGCTATGTTTGTTTACCCAGGAAGCAAAATAGAGATTTCTAGGCAATAGTTTTCCATTTAAACTGGAAAAAAACCAAGGAACAGAAGAATCTTCTGTAAATCTTAATGGTGCTTCCAGCCCTGATCTCCATCTTGTTCTGTAAATTCAGTACTTTGTTGACACCCTTACTAAGCTGCTCTTGGCTGTTATCCAACCATTGCTTAAAAACCTTGGCGGTTGCCAGCCACAGAATTCCTTTCCCTCCTCCTCAGAGTCTTGGGAGCCTTTGAAGTCTCTCTAAGCAGTTGGGCATTCCCCAGTGAGGGAATAATATATTCTCTGCATTTGTCTGGGACTGTTCTTGAGTTACTGTAGTGTTGTTTTAATTGGTTGTAAAGAAATGAAGGAAGTTAGTTTTATCTTGCAATGTAGCTTTAGTCTTGTTTTGTGGCAAACTTGTTTAGAAATCCAGGTCAAAGTTTCATAAACCAGAAAAAAGCAAAGCTTCCCATGCACTAAAGAAGTTTGCTACCTCAGATGAATGCTGCTAGCTTTTCAGAAGGCTTCTGATAAAGTTCTGTGAGAGATACAGTGCCCTGAAATATAGGATCTCAGAAGCTTAATATGTTATAGTGTCTAACACTTTATCCTTGGCTGTTTATTGAGATTAGGACTAATAATTTACCATTCAAAGACAAAAACTGAATCCTAGTAAGCCTGTTTCATAAATATTTACTAATTTCTCATAATTTTCATGGGGTTTAGCAGTTCTCGGAATATCAAAATTTGCACAGATTTAAATGGTACTTATGGGCAGATGAGGTAGCAGTGGAAATTGAAATGCCCTCAGTGAAGGGTGGGCAGCATCAGAACTCTGTTTTCTTCTGCTTGCCCTCCATGTAGAGAAGGATTTATGGCAACTCAGCAAGCTGAAGCGCATCCTGTCCTTGGCTGAGGAGATAGTTTTGCATCATTGGAGCCAGAAGGGAATCAAAAGGGTCCCTGGGAGGTGGGGAGAAATTGCAGAACTGTAGGCAGTATCTTTATACTGTTTCAGTGTGAGGACTTGCAGGGGGAGAAAGGTACAGCTGTTGAGAGAAAAGGTTATTTAGGAACCTAATCTGCAAATCTGTTGGAAGCACTGTTCTTTGATGAGCTTTCTGGTTTTGTTTATATACTTTTCAGATGGCTCTCAAATGGTAGAGCTGCTAGCATGACCTTGACACCATTAGAGTTCTTAATCTGTTGGGCTCAATCTTCTGCAGTTTTGTATTTCATCACTGGCTCCAATATACTGAATTATGTACTCAGTATTAATGCAAAACATAATTGGCTTTCATCCCTTGTAAGAAACCAAGTTGGAAAAATTGCTAGGTGCTTAGCTCCTGACTGTGCTGCAGGTTTTGTCACTACTTTGAACACTGACATAGTGTCTGCAGCAGCTTCTTACTGGTAGAGATTCAATCATGAGAAATTAACATTACATTTAAACACAGGGCTTTACATGGACATCTTCATGTAAAACATATTTGTTGACTCACAAAAACCCCCAGAATGATCCAGTAATTTTTTTGAATTTTAACGTGTATCATCCTCAAATGCCTTTGCAATTGCAAAGAGATTGTTTTGCAGTAGCAACCTTGAAAATCAGTAGAAATGGGAAAGATCTCTTTTTTTTTTGTGGAAACTTGTTTTTGGTTTGTGATTAAATAAAAGCTGTTCTAAACCCTGCCAAAGAAAAACATCTGACTGCTGTTTCTTAAGACAAATAAAGAGAAATTATTTAAAAGCTTTATGGATTGGAGACTAAGGTGCTGACTTCTCTGTTGAATTACCTTATTCTTCTCAGCTATGCAAGGGTAGCCCTGTGTCCTTTTAAGATGTTATGCTTGCGAAGTTGTATGCAGTATCATAGGATAGTTCCAGCTATTTATAGATTTATGGGTGAAGGACAGATACCTTCCACTTTTCCTTGTGTTTCTGGGTTTTTAGGAAGTTCTTAGAATTTTCAAGTTGGCTATGAGGGAAGATTAGGGCCAAATTTCTGTTTTCTTTGGGTTTGCAGTGGTTTGTAGAGAAAAGAAAAACATTTAAATGCCTTTTATATTTGAAAAGAACTTTCCTGTTCTTTCACTCTACATCCTTCCTTCTTCTCATCCTGGCTGGAGTGATTTTGGGCACTGTAGTGTCAGGTGTGCTGGTTGAGAATGAATATTAACAAATTAACTTGGACTTGGTAGCACAAACTGTCATATAATTTTATTTTGATGCTTTTACTTTTTTCTCCTTAGAGCTCACACAAATTGAGGACCCAAGGGAACAATGGAGAAGGGAGCAAGAACGCATGCTAAAGGAATATTTAATAGTTGCCCAGGAGGCACTCAATGCCAAGAAGGAGATTTACCAAATAAAGCAGCAGCGTTTTGAACTAGCCCAGGAAGAATATCAACAATTGCACAAAATGTGTGAGGATGACAGCCGTTCCTATGCCAGCTGTGAGTTTACTATCTTTTCTTGATTTTACCCACCTGCCCTCACAAGATAGGGTGTAAGAAATAGTGTGAAGTATTTCCATCACCTGATTCTTCTCTGAACGAAGGTCCTGGCTACAGCAGTGAAGTGCTGTCCTTTGACTCTGCAATTCAATGTCTTCCAATTCCTGTTACATCTATTGCAACAGAGATGTAACATTTAATAGGGATAAATGTTAACAGTAAAAAAGGATGTAACATTAAACAGACATATATCCCAGCTGGTGTTTCTGCCCATCTTGGAGCCAGCTGTAGTGATGCTTCCTGCAAGGCAACAATGGGCTGAATGTTGCGGGATCAGCTGCCTAGATGTGCTCCTAAACGCAAAGAATATTTTCCACTTAACATGTGAGGGAGCCATCACTTTAGGGGAAACCTTCTGTGGATCCATAGTCTATTTAGCAAACTCTTTATAGAGTTAGGGATAAGCTGTTGTGCTCAAGAGTACCTCTTACCATGAACTAGGAAACAATATTTCATTAGTTCACCTCATTCTTGAATGCCAGCCTGTGATTCTGATGTTGGTGATACAGAGATTTCATTTCCTACCCTTCTCATTCTTACGTCTCTGGTAGCTTGGAGTAGATGATACACTTTCTGAATTCTGATGATGTTGCACCACTGTCATGGCAGTTGGTTGGTGCAAGTAAGAAAAAGTGTCTTTGTCAGAGTCAGCCAGACTAGTTCAAAGAAATGGATATACCCAGCACCACATGAAAATGGAGTTTCACTGTTTTTTTAATTGGAGTTTTTCAATGGCTATACAGCTGTTGATTTAAGTGCAGGTTTACTGTTAAATGCCAAGGATTTAGTAAGAATGGGAAGGTCTACTATAGCCTTTTCTGAAAGTATTCAAGAAATCTGACTGTGGAAGGGGGCTTACAGCAGGTATCTGGATAGAAGTGTTTAGCTACTGATTCACTGGTATTTATTAATCCAAGGTAATTCATACATGTGCCAAAGTCCTGAATAGAAGATGTTTTCTAGAGCAGAGGTGTACCAGATGGTTTGGACCAAGTATTCTGTTACTATTGAACTGGGATTCTCGTCTTTTTGTTTAGTTTATATATATGTATTCTGTCATTCAGTTTGTGACCTAACTGAACAGTTGTGACTTGTCTCATTTCCCACTCTTATGTTCAAGTTTCTGAAGAACTAGCAAAATATTTTCCTGTTAAGAAAGAATTTTGAAAAAAGAAACTATTGTTTAAAGTATGTTAAACAACTATTTAAAGACTTAGAATAAAGTAAAAGATAGTGTCATCAGTATTTTTGAGATGATAAAATCTAAATCGCCATTTATTACAAAACCTTTCTAGGACCTTGGACTTTTCATATTTTCTAAAATTTGCAATAATTCTGTGGGATATTTTGTTGAATTTCTTCAGGTGAATATGCAGAAAGAAACTTTGTTGAAGATTAAAATATACTAGAAAAATATAACCTTTTTCATATTTTTGAAGCTCCTAGAAAAACAAGTTATTTGAAACAGCATCAAAATATGACTGAAAATGACAAAATTGGGGGTTGTCTGTAATGAAAGCAAATGCTATGTCAATTTATTTATATTTCTCAATCTTCTGATAGTTTGGAGTTTTTTAGGTGTATCTGGAATTGAAAATGAGAATCTGTAAGAGCAATTACATATAACCATTTGTTTGTTTTGAGGTGGAAAAATATTTTAATTTTCTACAGATATGTTAATCTATTTTATATTGTTTTAAGGTCGTATGTATCTGTTTTGAGAAAATGGGATGGGCTAATTACTCAGATGATTTTAAATTTTTTTTTATAACATAGCCTTTTGGGGATTAATCAACTCAAGATTCCCCAAAGCTTCGTCTCCACTTGTTTTTCTTAATCTGACTCCTCCACTCCACTCTGGGATGCTTGCTTCTCCTTTTATTGTACAGAAATACTGGGCTTTCTTAATTCAAATGCAGTTACATGACCAAAGTTTAACGCTTATATAGTGAATATCTTTGCCTCCCCAATCACTTGCTTCAAGTTATTGCATTAAAAGAGCTTAAACTTCACAAAGTGTTTTCCTCCACTTTTCTTGTGGGTGCTGCCATTGACTCAGTGTTGTGTGCTTATGAGTGGGAGGTGAGCTCAGTGGTTGTGGGTTGGCAGGGAGGTGCCCATGCAGCAGCTTTGTGACTCAATTGTGATCAGCACTGTTTGAAAAAAAAAAAAATCCATAGAAAATCCTGGATTTAGAGAATTAGTCCAGGCACGACTACTCATTTTGGCAAGTTCCTGCACGCTCAACATGACCTTGGCATTGCAGTATTCTTTTGAGAGTCAAAAGGCCCAGTGCAGCCCAGACACGGATATGGGTTTCAGTGCAGTAGCCTTCAGCTCTGCAAAAGGATGGAAGGTCTGACAGCACAACCCCATCCATTCACATACCAGGCATTTTTCAGTGGGCCAGTGCTGCCTTGAATGGCTCACTCCATAAATCATGGTTGCTCTTGCCCAGTCTATCCTCTACGATCTCTACTTCATCTGTGTAGGCTTTAGCTTGCAGTGCCACAGCCTGAAATCGTTGCCTGACTGTAGATACCCTGTGTTAAGAGCTAACTTGCTCAGGTTGGTTTGTGTTTCAGTTCCCCACACTGTTGCTTTAGAAGGCAGCTTCTCTCCCTAACTAATACAATTTTATTCTGACAATATATTTTTTTAACTTGAGTCCCTATCATACTGTTAATTCAATGTACCTAGGAAGTAACTAGTAATTATTAATGTTACACAAATTGCTTGTGTAATATCATCATCCTATCGTGGAAGCTAGGTGCTGTTAGGAACTATGTGGGGCTGCTATATGCAATTTTTAGTGCCTCATCTTAATAATTGTATTGAAGGGGGGAAAAAAGTTTAATACTGTTTTCCATCTGTTTAGCATTCTCGGGATTTTCAGCTAATACCAAGTATGACCCATATCAGATTAAAGCAGAAATAGCCAGCCGTCGTGACAGAGTGAGTAATCTTTTTTCATTTTGTAAAAATATGAATTAGGCGTGAGGGAGGGAGGGAGGAAGGATCTGTTTTTCTTTTGCTTTAGCAGTTACACTGAACATTGCATGCATTTATAAAAGTACAGTGTTGAGAGGTGCTTTTTTATTCTAACCCGTTGCTCTAATAAAACAACTTTCTATTAACTGCATTTTGGTGACTTGAGAAGTAATGTTTTTTCAGTGTTATGAGTGCAAACATTTTTGTCACAGATGTCAGAGGCAAGCTCAGCCGGGCTTTCAGAAATTGCTTTCTCTTTACAAACTGCCACAAACAGTAAATGCTCTGCAGCCAGATTCTTTCAGTTCAAACCCACTGTCTTCATACCATTTACCCATTTTCAGCGAGGTTTTGCTGGACTGTAGGTTTAGCCACTTATTTGGAAATCTCTTCACAATTCAGTAGACCTATTGGCCAAATAGAATTTTTCAGCTGATTGGCCAGAACTCTTATGAGGAGAGGGCAGTTCAAGTATTCTGACAATGATAGACATTTCTGTAACAAAAATGTTCCTTATTTATACATATATATATATATTGAAAAAACTAAAGTCACGGTTTTGATAAATAATTAAAAAAACCTTATCCTTGCAGTATAGTGTTCCATTTTTGTTGTAGTGACCACTTTTCACATGAGTGCCTCTGAAAATAAATCCTGTTCACCACCCTTCAAAGGCATTTATTCTATCTGTACATATTTATTACATGCTGACTAGTGTTTGCTTGTTTTGCATACTCTAAATGTCAGCATATTCTAAACAAGTAAACAAACCTTATTTATCTAAGTAATATTTGAAGAAAATAAACGATGTTTTCACTTATGACTATTTTTCTCTCTTCCTCCTTAAAACAAAGTGACTTACACATGCATAGGATAGTATGTTCAAGTGTGCATAGGCATTGAGTTGTTTCAGGAAATAGAATGAAATAAGCATTATGAAGTTTTTGTGTACATGGTATTAGTGAATAATTTTCTCATTTTACTTTTGGTGAGTGTTAAAGGAACTGGTGAGGGTATAGGAGTGTTTAGGGGCTGATGCCATGAATTCTGATGAAAGGGAGAGAGCTGTGCAGGATGGTGGCACTCTGAGAGTCCTGGTTTGCATCCTGGTACTGGTGCAAAGCCCATTGCTCTTGGAATATAGCTGAAGAAAAAATTTTGTTTACCTTTTTAATATTCTATTTTTTACTGATTTTGTCATTTATTGATGTACATGTGAAAATCAAGAGTGCTCTGGGTAAATTCTAGAAAAATTCTAGATTTTGGTAGCTTAAGAAGAGAGAGCTTTTTCTTCCATCCCTGCTCCTCTTTGGGCTCACAGTTCAGTCATAGTCTCAGTACTGCATACTCCAACACCCCTATTCCTCTCATCCATTGCATTCTCCTCCCCCTGTTGCCTTCAGTTATCTGTCAGCTTTGGAAGGTAAGAAGCTCTTTCTTTGCATATCATTCTTGGCTCTTCCATGGTCTGCACAACCTACTTAGGTAACTGTTCCCATAAAATCACAGAAATAGACCTTTAGAGACATCTTTGCAATGTCACATTCTATTTATGCTCAGTAGTTGGATCAAGATAATTGACAAGGGGGTTGAGAGGGCAGGATAATATGAAAATAACTGTAGAAAGCCAAGCTGCCATTTCTGGGAGAGAGACCAGTTCTGCTGCCAATAATTTTGTTTTCCTGGATTGAAAAATTACCAGCATTGAATGCTCCGTCTTTTTTTAAGTTGACTAAAGGATTGAAGATAGTTGAAGGTGTCATTGCTACAAAGGGAGAAGAAAATTTGTATGGATTGGTACTTTCTAGATGTTAGCATAAGCTATTGGAGGAAGATGCCTGGTAGAATAGATCAGGAAACTGAAGCTTTGAAACCTGAATGTTTTGACTGGTGTTTGATTGGGCCTTATGATACTTAAGAAAGTCTCCCGTTATTTTGATGCAAAATTTTAAAGCAACAAAAGAGAAATTATGACGTCCAGTTTATTAAAGTAGCTTAAGATTTTGTATTTAAAAACCAATTATTTTTATTATGAAAGTTACTGTTACTTATTTTTACTTTTAATTATTTTGTATTATTTCAGCTTTCTAGGCTGAAACGAGAATTGACGCAGATGAAGCAGGAGTTGCAATATAAAGAAAAAGGAGTGGAAACTCTACAAGAGTAAGTTAAGATATTGTGAGAGGATCCTTTTTGGGGTTTGGGTTTTTTTTTAATTGCCTTTGAGTGAATTTCATAGAAAAGTATCGTCAAAAGTTAAACAGTAAATGCTTTGCTTCAGACTTTCTGCTGTGATAGTGATGCAGAGTGAGAACAGTGTGAAAGGATGGAAGAAGAGTTAAATAGAATTGGTTGTAGGTGTGATTTTTAGTTTCACATGCAAGAACAGCTTTATAGACAGTGTTCTTTAACCCTTCCTCAAGATATTGCCAAACTGGAATTAGATTTTTTGAAATATTTCGCAAATACAATAATTTCATGACTATAAGGTGCACCTTAAAGCCTGGAAGTGTGCCTTATAATTTGGTGCGCCTTATATATGGACAAAGTTCGCAAATTTGCTGACAACCAGCCGCGAGAGCAGCGAGCAGCCCGGCGCCGAGGGTGGCTGCAGGGTGCGGGAGAACAGCAGGTGGGAGTGCCTGGGCTCGTGGCTGCGTTTAAAGGGCTATGCCGATCCATGAAAAATGTTTGCAAATTGAGCACCTGCCGGTAAACCCCGCAATCATGCGATTCTGTTACTAATTTGTTACTTTGTTGCGCACGGATCCTCGCTGCAAAAGAAAAGTGCGCCTTATATAAGGACAAAGTTCGGGAAATTGCTGCCAACCCAGAAGTGTGCCTTATAGTTGTGAAATTACTGTACTTTTTGTAGACACCTACTGCCAGGAGCACAGCCCAAAGCACCATGCTGTAGTGTAGTTTACCTGTGGCAGTACCAAGGCTTTCTGGCTGGGCACAGAACTTCTGTTAGGGGGAATTCTGTACAACAACACCGCAGCTTCTCCCTGTTACCTCATGGTCATGCCATCTCATTCTGCACTGTATGGCTGATTTGTACTGTAAATCTAGTGGTCTGTGAGACCTTGGATTGTGATCCATGTGTGCAAAACATCTGCATGTAAATGCGACTCCTTGTCTCCTTCCAGTAAGGAAAGGAAGCTCAGGGTAATTTGCCACTGCTCCCAGAGCTGTTAGGCAGCCCCACTCTGTTTCCTGCATGCTCAGTAGTGTCAAAGATTGTGAAATATTGTGGTGACCCTCTCTCTGCCACTGTTCCTGCAGGCCATCTGATGGGAACTGTTGGACTTCCATCTGTGTGTTGTTTAGTCACCTACACACATAGCTCATAGACGGGATGCCCAGTGGGATAGGGAGATAGGTTGCCAGGCCATGAAAAAGATGGCATGTAAACACAGGTTGTTGTGACTTCTAGATTTCTTCAGCAAGGCTAGTGGCTAGACCAAGAGCTTGAACAGCACTTGGATTCACCTTGGATATGTGATTCTGCATTTGGAATCCTTGGCCTTTTTTCCAGCGTGCATGTGAGCGAACTGCCTAATGCAGGAGCTTCCTGAAAATGTAACTGTTGCATGTGTATTGCATTTTGCAACTTAAGTGCAGCAGTTGCAGAAATATTCTGAAGCTTTGGATTTATTGCATTGATGCTACAAAGCATGGACTTTCACTTCAGGAATTCTAATGAAATTCCAGGGATCCTGAAATGTTTAAGGTAGTTATTTTCCAATTTTGATTGGCATTACAATAACAAAAATTAAAGGAATATTCTCAGATTTAACTTTCAAAAGAGAAGGAATAACCCATGCACTTTACATTTTTGGCTTGTTTGGTTTGTTATTTTTTAATAACAAAAGTTTCTAATGTTTTAAAACAGGGCTCTTTTGTTTCGTAGTACATTTAGATAATTTCATAGAAGAAAACTTGTTCAACCAGAGTACCAAAATTCTTAATTGGGAGATAAAATATGTTAATTTTTGGGCATAAATGTATTTTTATTGAAGCATTTAGAGGTAATTGGAGGAATTGGTAATATATAATATTTATTGAAAAACAGTAAAATAAAGCACTTAAAGTATTTGCAGTTTCAATACACTAAGAAATATTTTAAATATAAGTTAACATCTCAGTGTGGTGGCCTAGATATGTAAACAGTAACAGAACAAAAGCAATTTTTTCTTATGATTCTTAATCATATTTTCTTTTAGTAATAATTGCTATGCTTTTTCTGTTTTTTAAATTTGTCTTCCTTCTCCTGGTTATTGGGTTATTTAAGGGTATAAGTTCAATTATTTTATAAAAGGAGTAACCACTTAACTAGGATGTTGAAACTATTTGAAGGCCATTTGAAACTCAAGATTGTTTTAATTAGTATAATTCATTTAAGATAGTCCAGAAAAGTAGTGCAACTTTTTGAAAAGTAAAATCTGCAAATGATTAGGAATACAAATGTTAGTCTTGGATTATAGCCCAAGTCAAGTTGCCCATGCTCCAGGATGGGGTTATAGGAGAGATCTTCAAGAGAGGAATTATTTTAAAGCATATCTCATTAGTCAGTGGTCACTCCATTCATGTAGTTTAAAAGTTCAGATATGACACTGAATGCTTCAGTGCTGCTTATTGCTGCTGTTGCTATGGTTGTCCTTTGTCCCATTGGTGCACTGGGTGGCACTTGTTGCTGGTGCTGGGGAGAACCTTTTTCCTGTGTGTTACCTGAAGCTGAGCTCTCTCTAGTGACTTCTTCCCTTGTGAAAGAGACTTGTGTTTTTTTTTGTTTTGTGCTTTAAAGTGTTTTTTTATTCTTTTTTATTTTTTATTTGCCCTTCTGGTGAGATACATGCACTTTTTTTTGGAGTATTTTGCTTCTAGGAGGAAGTGAGCCAATTTGGAGAGTACTTACAGTACTGAAGAGAGGAGCTTTTCTCACCTCCTTGTGTAGTCAGTAGACAAATTAGCGAGAAAGCCTAACTGTGCAATCTCTCCCCTACCTCCTGTATTTGTTGGGAGAGAGGGGTCACTCAAGTCAAGTACCAAGGCTGAAGTAGTTAAATTTTTCCATATCTTCCAAGTAAGCATGTTGCCCAAAAAGAAATTCGTTGCTTCTACTATAAAACAAAAATGCTGGGGTTTTTGCTCTGTTCCCCCACCACCCTGCTTCCCCTTTCAAGTTTATTGCATTTTAGACATTTCCCACTTCTGTTAAGTTTTCTAAATTTTTGTTTTGCGTCATTCTTCTTCCTTCTTGTGCTAAGTCAAATCTTCAAGTAACTGCCAAACTGCAAATGGCATGCATCCTGTTCAGGTTTTTTAAAGGCATGTACATAACTTTTTTTCAAGTGTAAGCCAAAAACAACATTAGGAGCAGTCAGATTTCAGGCTTTACATCTGGCTGAACGTTTGCTTTGAAAGTCTTACCAAAATGGCATCATGTGCAGATATTGGAACTTGCTGCCAAGTGACTCTCTGTGCAGCCTTTGCTTGGTATAGCTCTCAGAGAAGCGACAGCTTTTATGGAGAGGGCAGTTGGGTTGCTCAGTATTTCAATCATTTTGTGTTACTGTCAGATTCAAATGCCTTTGTTAAATGCAAATCTCTTACACTGACATTTTCCATTTACAATGTCTGCCTTGGACTGTATTTTGTTTTCTGTTCTTTTTAATTTTAGTAAAATGGCTTAACCATCTTTGAGGAGAATGAAAAGAAAACAAAACCACAAAATGACTGTAGAAGTGGGGCTTTATGAGCAGAGACACGATTGAGGGGGGTTTCAGTACCTTTACAACTTCAATATTGCCAAAATTCCAGTATTCATAGAGATGCAGCTTTTCATTGGGACTGTACTTTCTACCATTTCATCTAAATTTGGCAATGTTGTGTGTTGATAAACCTTTGGACAAGCGTTAGTGTTTGTCCAGTGGAGACTTTGTAGAGCTCGCTGTTCAAAGCCTGCAAAGATCCCCACCCTGCAGGATGGTGCATCTTGGCCTCCACCGGCAGCTTTGCCCCAAGGTGCGTCTGATCCTGTCACAGTCCAAACTTACAGGGTTAAATATGAGCCTTTTCTAGAACAAATTCCTTCCTCTGGGCTGACAGCAGAGACTGACAAGGGGGAGCAGTTCCTTCTCCCCTGTGTTTTCAGTGACCCTACTGCTCCCCGGCAGGAATTTTGGAGGAAGAAGGCGTTTAGCAACAAAGGAAATGAAGACTTGGCCAGTTGGCCAGGAGAGCAGAGCGAATGCTGTGAGAAGTTGGGAGTGACAGGTAATTAGGGCTGGCTAAACAATTTGTAGCTACAGACTAATTTAGAGGTTAGGAGAACTGACAGAAACTTTAAAATTAGATTTTTGCTCAAGTACAGGCCTGTGCTTTGGTGAAGGAAAATGGAGGAACACGGAATCTGCCCTATAGGACTGAAATGACATGAAGCATGTTAATAGTCTGTGTATCCTGGGTACATCTTTATATCCTTACAGCCTTGCATATTAGTTGAATATTCTTGCTATTCATACAAAGGTCTGATCTATATTTGTATCGTGCTGTTTTCCATTAATAAAATGGAAGACTCCTATTAACTCCATGGCTTTCAGAAATAATCTTTATTTAAAAAAGGAAAAGAATTAACAAACAATAAATAAGAGGTAATTTTGTAAGCTACTTTAGTCAGTTTGAGTTGACAGCAATACTGATTTAAGCCTAAACATTTTTGGCAATAGGAACTTCTCTGATTCTTTCCTTAAACAAATATCAGTTCATAAGTTGGGCTCCAAAGTGGCGTCCAGGAACATGAACATGTGGATAACTGGACAGAAATCTGGTTGAAATTAAATAATTTCCTTTTCCTGAAATGCCACCTTAGTCCTGGCAAACAGTATAGTGAGCAGTTGTGTAGAAAGCATTTTCATGTCTAATATTTGAACATAGTTCTTAACATTACAGTTACCATCAGATAAAAATGTATTATCTTTTTAACGTGACTCTTAGTGAATTGGATTAGTTGTTTTACCATATTTTTATCTGCTCAGGATTTTAACTAAAATTAAGTGAAGACTCAAGGAAGCATTTTAAAAACAAAAACAAGCAAACAAACACCCAGCTTTAATACACATGACATTTAAGTCCTTTCTTGTTCTTGGGCCAGTATTCATAAAAGATTGTATGTTTTCTTATGTAACTTGGGGAAACTTGTGTTCAAAGAAAAATCTTGAGAGTCAGACTTTTTGTGTTGTCTCCAAACCCAGTACAAAAAACCCAAACAGATTAAAACTGTAGAAATCAACCAGTTTTTCCCTGAATATTGTGAGCTACACAATAAAACCACAGGATTTTAATTTACCCCTTTTGATTTTTCATTTTAATGTCTTAATTTTAAAGCAAGTAATCAGATGTAAGTGGAATTGCGCTGTTTGTATTTTAACTGCTAGAACATGCTGAGAGACTGTTGTTGACACTCTTAGTTTAATATAATATCTACCTTGAAACTTTTTAGTCTCAATATTTTAAATAGCATTTGAGTATTCTTCTGTATGTATAGCATACCCTCTCCTACTATATCTCTTTATCAGTTGATGTCCTTTGTGATGAATGGTGTGTGTTTTTATCTTTAATTCGTTAGCTTGACAAACCTTTTCCCGAAGCTCTTTGTTCTTAGCATTGGCCTAATGACCTTCACACTTACCACCTTTTCTCTGTACATTCTTTTTATGCTAGATTAATAGGAAAATTGACTTTTCCATATTTTAATGGGAACTTTACATGATTTTCAGTACAGCAATTTCACGACTATAAGAAGCACCCTTTTGACTAAAATTTGGATCGAAATCTGGAAGTGCGCCTTATAATCCGGTGTACCTTATATGTGGACAAAATATGGAAATTTGCCAACCTGGAAGTGCAAGCCGAGCTGTGAGCCGAGCCGCAGCAGCCGCAAGAGCTGTGGCAGCCGCAAGAGCCGGCGCCAGGGGCGGGCAGGGGTGCCGGGACCGCGGCATGGGGAGGGCACCTGGGGCTGCGTTTAAAGGCTACGCCGATCCGTGAAAAATGTTTGCAAATTGAGCACCTGCCAGTAAACCCCGCGATAGCAAGATTCTGTTACTAATTCGTTACTTTGTTGCATGCAGATCCTCGCTGCAAAAAAAAAAAAGTGCGCCTTACAGTCTGGTGCACTTTATATAAGGGACAAAGTGCTGAAATTTGCTGACAACCCAGAAATGTGCCTTTCAATCCGGTGCGCCTTATAGTTGTTAAAACCCCATAGCCATTTGTTGTAAATCCAAGACCAGATAGTTCTTCTGATAAGTTCACTATAGTCTCTTGTCTTATTCTTTAAGCAAATTATCAAGATGATACACTGGTCTAGTCTTCTGCATCCTAATATATTGTCCTTTACTATTGTGCAATGTTGGAAAAAAGGTTGAAAACTCAGCCAGTGAATGTTTCACTTGAGAGATTTTAATATGTCAGGATGGAAACATGAGTATTACTTCAGTGTTATGTCATGACTTATGCTCTTGCTTTTGCTTAAAGATTTAAAATCTTCTGGTATGTTCCCATATTATGCTTTTCAGTGCAGAATTATAACATCTTTTAGATATCTTATGGAAGAGATATTCAAAGAAGCCTATAGTGGCAGGAAAGCATTTGCAATCAAATTTTGGGCATCAAAAATTTCTTCCTGAGAAAATGAAATGCCTTTATTAGAAGCTTCTAAAGCGGGATCAAATAGAAGTCCTGGAAGAGATACTGCAGTGTGTGATGCTGCATGAAAAACATGACAGCTAGACTGCTCATTATTACCTTTTGAGTTATAACCATCTAGGTTAGTTTTAGGTTCATTTTACTTCTGGTGCATGAAATTACCCACAGACATTACTCATAAGTAAGCTCTGCATTAGGATATTAAACCTAGGAAATGTGTTGGTTCTGCAGAACCTGGGTAGATAATTGCTTTGCTTTGTCTTTAGAGTGGACTTGGCACTGAGTGCTGTGTTAATTCCAAGTAGAGTACCGTGTTATTCCTGGAAATGAAGTGGTACATGAATAAACAAGAGGTCTTAAAAAGTCTGTGTGCTTTCTAATGATGTGAAAATTCCTGAATTTGTCTTAATATTTTCAACAGGATTGATCGTAAGATGTCAAATGATCATACAAATTACAGACTGGATGAAGCACAAGCTATAATGAGTGAACTTCGAACCATAAAGAAAGCTATATGCACAGGTGAAAAAGAAAGGCAGGACCTTATGCAGGTAAAACGTTTGCTACTGAACTACTAAACAGTATTAACCTACCTCTGTTTTCTTGCTTGGGATTGCATTGGGTTTACCAAGTTTAAATAAGGAAGTAGAATGGTCTAAACTGGTTTTTCTGTTTGATAATTACCAATAGCAAGTAAAAAAAGGTAAGTAATCATTGTCTATGCCGCTTACACAAGATTCTTATGCATTTCATATTTTTGTCTTAAATAATGTAGTTAACTAAGTTTCATTTAGCTCAGTGTTTTCATTTAATAGCTTTCTATTATTGCTGTGTTGATGGCTACTACGTAGCAATTGTATCAGGAAAAAATCTTTGTGACTTGCCTTATTTATTTATCATTTTATGTTTCTTTGTATTACCTATAATGAAGTAGGATTGAGAGTTCATGTTCTAAAATGTTATTCCTTGTGTCAACCATGTTTTTCCCTTTGCCTGTAGATCTCTGTCCCTGTCGCACTTTTTGCCCCAAACTCTCAAATTTGAGAGTCTATCAAGGCTCACATTGATTTCAAAACTCACAAAACCTCTCAAAGAGTATGGATAAATACAATGTGCACACAAGCTTGAAACTGATGAATTAGAGCATGAGGATTGAGGGGAAGATCCATACTTGAGTAGTGGTCTGACTTGTGAATGGGTTCTGTGCCCTGCCTCAAGCTCTCAGTTGTGGGAATGTGTTATTAATGTTATAGGAGCTTGATCAGTGAGCCTCTGCTACCACAGGGACTTCACTATAGACTGGCTTAAATATGCTGCATATACGGGGAGGTGATGAGGACAGTTCTCTTCACCCGCTCTTCAAACATTTGTTTGGGAGAAGGCATCTTTGTTACCTAAAACTGTGGGATCATACTAAATTAACATTGCCATGCAAACATTTTTCTTTCAGTTTTCTCTGCAGCAGTGTTTTTCAGGTGTTTTTTTGGATTTTTTTAGTTGTTAAATGGTATAGTGTAATGGTTTAATGGAAGTATCCAATCTACGTATAATGAATTTCCATAGATATGCAATTATTAAATTTCCAATGCATTACACAAAGACCATCTGATGGACCACAAATCCTTGTTCAAATAGACAGAGCACTGGCGTCACTATGAAAAGTTTTGGCCTTGGCAGCTTTTAACATACTTGTTATTTTGGGCTGGCCAAGTTTTAAAGTGATTCTCAGTCTTCCACATGCCTGACTAAAAAGCAATGATAAGAAAAGCAGTTCTTCATGGATCTAATAATAAACATTTTAGGAAACCAACTGGTATTATAAGGACTTAGGTTTGAGATCTTGAAGGGGTTTAACTACTGGCTTTGTTTTTACTTCCCCAGTAGATTTTTTTTACCTCTTTTCCTTACATTTTCAGTCCTCATTGGCATTAAATCTGTCTGTAGACAATGAGATGCTTTGAAAATCATATTTAGTAAACCAACTTTAAATGTGCTTGCTGTTTCTTAAATAGTGTTGTGGGAGTTAGAACTCTAGGATCAAGGATTGGGCAGTGCTGGCAGGACCAGAATGTAGAGGTTGAAGAAGATAGGCAAAAATGAGGTGTGTTTCATCCTTCTTCATGGCTCTGTTTGATATACAGGAAATACGAGTCTTAAGAAGTATCTTCTTTTATTTAATGACAATCTTTTGTGGTGAAATCCAATAATAAAACATTAGACTATATGAAGTCCAGGAGAATGTAGAAAACAGTTGTTCCACACAAGTGTAGGATGCAAAACATTTTTTCATGTTTTGTTACAATGGCTATACAGAATTCAGTGCCGTCGTTTACAATGTCTACAGTTGTAAAAGTGGTGCATTTTTGCCAGCTTGCTCTACTCTGCAAAAATACCCAGCTATCTTTTTAAATTTTGACCAACAAAAGTTACTTCTGGTGTCATGAAAGTAATCTGTACTATGCCTTTTAATAACTAAGAGATTGAATTTGAAGATTGCTGTCATGGATTTAGTTAGCTTTGTCAAATAAGTGCAAGTCTATTTTAAATATTCTCCTGAGAAGTCCAGAATTCAATTTCTGTTTTTCTATTAATATTGGAATTGTATTGTCCTTGAAAGCACTACATTTTAAAACTACTGCTGTTCAGACAAACTTTTTTAGGAAATCTTTTTTATTTTGAGATTTGCTAATAGAGGAGTTAGAAGTATAGTGTACAAAAATATAGGGTTTTATTTCAGAGAAAGGAAACAGAATGTTTCTTACTACTTTCTAATTTAAATCTGGCCAGTGTAAGTAACAGAACTAAACATAGTAGAAGTGACTCAGTCTTGTGTAGGTGCTTGGAAAATTGTAGCTGTTGCAGAAGTATGACGATTGGTTTAGTTGTGTGCAAGAGGGTGGCCAGATTTAAATTGGATGCTGTGATTACAAATAAATCAAAATGTGCAGTGCTACTGCTCTGAAAAAGTGGGCAGACTACTTATATGGGGTTGAATAATAAAGATGTATTGTCACATTCCTGAAAGCAGTGTGTTTATCTCTCCTCCCCAATCTCTTTTATTTTTTTTTTTTTCTGTTCAGTGTGTATATGCTTTCAAAATGTTGCTGTCCTTGGAGGGCACTGGACTTTGGTTTTTGTGGGGGTTTTATTTCTTTTTTCTGTTCTCTTTGTTACCAGTTAAATTGGCTAAATAGGTTGGATAAGAAGTGCGCTGAAATTGTGCAGTGCTCCCAAATCAGATGGCAACAGATACTGGTGAAATGACAGTGCTCATTTCTCTTTGGGTAAATCTGGGCTGGTGCGCCTACAACTTCACATTAGCAGTAGGCTTATTTGGCAGTTTCTGTGGGATTGCCATAAACAACCCTTAAACTCAAGGTGGAAGGTGGATTCCTCCAGGTAGCTAGTGAGGAGATTGCTCCTACTGTTTATAATAACAATTATAAATTCTTTCTATCTAAAAATTTGCTAACTTGGGTTGCAGTTTTCCATGTTAGGGTTGCTGGTGCCTGTTTTCACTCATCTAATTAGAAGGACTTAATGCATTTTTTCTTGCCCTAGGGCGTAGTCATCTGTGCGTGTAGATGTAAGTTAAGGTGATGCTGCTTGGTGATTGCCACCTGTTAAATGCTTTCTCATTTTTAAGTAGGGGCCAGGACTCAGCAACTGTGCCTGGATAGGAAGCCTGGCCAGCAGCCAAGTTGCCCTTCATTACCTGCCAGGGAAAATGCTAGAGGACATTAGGGTCATACCAGGAGTTCATAAAGTAGCTGAAATACAGGCAAAAATTTAGATTGAAGTTCTGGCATCAGGATCTGTGGTATTGCACATACATGTAACATAATACACGTTAACCAAAGAAGGCAGATGAAGCCTAACTTACTGGAAGCAACCTCAGGCTTTCTGAATCCTCAATTTTTGTTGATGCAACTTGCTATGCTTTACTGGGAAGAGTCCATGATCTGAAGTTTTTATTTCCATGTTGCAAACCCATTAGGGATCTGTCTTGATCCTCCTTACAGCAGGAGTCTTGAGAGGACTGGATGATTTCCAGTGAGTTTTGAAGAATAGAGTTAGACAGGAGTCTGCCATTTCCATAATGTAAAAGTTGGGGTTTTTCCCATGTTGTGGAGCAGTTCCTTTCAAAAGTCGCAAGGATAAAGGGGCAGTAGCTAGGAATCTCTTGGCATTGTATCTTGAAATCAAATTTGCTGTTTCAAGGCTGAGAAGAAAATACAGTAATTTCACGAATATAAGCCGCACCTTTTTCATTGAAGAATC
>VRYO01002772.1:72614025-72663971 GCA_009812075.1 Sialia sialis
ACCCGGAAGTGCGGCTTATATTTAGGTGCGGCTTATAATCGTGAAATTACTGTAAGTTGTTTGTCCTTCATACTAAAGTGGCTCAGTTCTTTAGGGAGGTGGCAGAAGAACTGGCTTTTTTGGTGAATCCAAGACAAGTTAAGCTTCTGGAGGCAAGTGGTGGAAGCTTTGTCCCATTTCCAGCACGTCTGGCATTGTTCTGCACTGTCCTCTCTCCTTTCAATGGTGCTTGTGAAATCCCAGCCCATCTCAGACCTGCAGAGAGCAGGCTGACTGAAGAGGGGGCAGCACAAGTTGTGTGATATGTGGCCTGTACCTGTGTCTCTCCTTGCCATTCCGTAGTAGGAAGGAAACTGTGTGTGTGATTTGAGGGGTTGTCAGGGAGGAATACAGGCTCCCAATTCTGTGGCTCTGGAGTCCACTTGTTCACTCATCCTGTACCAGGCTGGGTGTTCTCTCTTTTTTTCATCTCTAGTGAAGGCTGGCCTGAGGGAGGGGCTGGTTTATGAGATGGACCATGTGTGATGGAAATGGAGGCAATCAGAAAAAGCTCCTTTTTCTAGCTAGTTTCAGGCCTGCTACAGTTCCATAATCCTGGATGCTTCCTAGACTGAAACCAGATGCCTTCAACTTCAGTGTGATGTTGCTCCTCCTGTCAGTAGCAAACAATTGCTGTTACGCAGGTTCATTTCTGGACTCTACTAATTGAATTTGGTGTAAGCAAAAGTAGCATTGCTGTACTGTCCTTTTTAAACTACACTTTGAAGACTGAGAAATCTTCTGATACTTGGATATGGACAGTAACCTCGGCTTGTTGCAAATCACCAGTAGTCAGAGCCACTGAAATTCCTCAGGACCAGCCTTTTCCCAATGCCATGCTTCAGGGCTGTCCCTGATTCTGTAGTTCAGACATGACAGTAAGCAGTTTCAGAAAGTTTATGTGTATTTTTAGAAGCAAATTTTATGTATTATTTTATTATTACAGATCTTCAAATTTCTGATAATTTTTCCCCCCACATTTTTAGATTGTTAGTTATTCTGTGGTGAGAGGACTGAGTATTTTCTTGTTTGATGTGTAATATTTAGGATCTCTGTCATAAATGACAGCCAGCACAGTGATTTTGTTACTAATACTACATTATCTTTAATATTTGAACAAGAGAGAATGCACAATGAGGAAATAAAAGCGATGCTAGCAATTTTGTTCTTTTAAAGGCTTTTTAAGAGCGTGTCAAAAAAGTTATTTATGTTATTTTGTGTGATTGTCATATTCCCCTTTCCCCTCAAAGACTGATGTTTCTACTTTGCTCTGATGGTTTATGTCATTGTCTAGACATTTCAGCGATGTGCCTTGCTTAACCCAAAGCGTAAAATATCTCTTAACTATGTGAACTCTGGGTAAGAGAGCACAGGGATGATATCAGCTGTCATAAAAGTGCAATCAATACAAGGTATTCATCAAGTTGGATGAGATAACAGTATTGACTAAGGAATGTAACCTGTGCAAAGATGGCAAAAGGGCAGGTGAATCACATTCGTCTTCTTTATCAGCTAACTTGAAGTTGACAGTTGCTAGATTTAAAGAGCTACAAGCTATACAGAAGATAAAACATTCATAGATCTAAAACAAATAATATAAAGTCTGTTTACTGTTACATGCATGTTTTAAAATGAGAGGTTTATTCCAAAGCAAATCTTTTGCGTGCTAGTTACACAGCAATGAATTTTACTTTCTGTAAATATCTCTATGTAGGCAAGCTACCAGTCTTTTAAAACAATTCAGAAATTTGTTTTCTCTTACTAGAAAGTATTATAAAATAAATTTTTTCTAATCTTTAAAAATATGTCTTCTGCTTTAGAGCCTGGCCAAATTAACAGATGGATTCAGGAATAGCTGTTGTATTACAGATTCCCTGCAGGATCTCCAGCACAATTCTAGTTCACTCAGTGACTCCTGTTTACCTCAACAACACTGCGATGCTTGTTCTCAGACTGACATCACTGGAGAGGTATGCGAGTGTTCCTATGCAAAACATTTGCTGTACAAAATTAGCTGCTTTTGAACTATAGCGATACAGTGTTATTTGCTCTTTCAATTTAAGAGGTGTTGGCTGGAGCAGAAGGAAAAATCCAAAGCAATATTGGTGGTGAGGGAGTTGCATTTGCTTGTTGTTTCCACTGTGTGCAAGCTGCTTGAGTGTGGCACAGGGATGCAGGGGAATGCTTGCAGGCAGAGACAGGTAAAATCAGCTCCTGGACTCAGCCAGACCAGCAGAGTGCTTCTTGCATTACCACTTTGGTGGCTGCAGCTTCATTTTGGAGTAACAGCTCTTGCTTAAGTGTCCATGGACCTCTTCTCTTCATATTCTCAGCTCTGAATTGCTGATACTTGTAATGAGGCAGGAAGGAAGAAAATTCTTCAGCCAGCTTGAAGTTGCAGTAGAGACATGATTTTGCATGAGATGTTAGCTTTGTGGTGTAGTAGTGATAGCTGTGGATTTTAAAAAAAAATTTTTTTGCAATTTTTTTATCATATACATTGAAGATGTGTAGTAGATATCTGCTCCTTTCCTCTGTCTAAGACAAGGCAAGTATTTGTTATCCTCAAAGTATTTTTCTTAACAAAACTTGTGATGTAGTCTGTTATACCTTTGTGCTCAAATATGCCTTTAAATATGATATTTATCATATTTATAATATTTTTAGAATTACATGCTGGCATTCCTTGGAAATGGTTCCATCTGAATGAAATTGTGTACTCCAAATAAAAATAAGTAAAAATTTAGCTTGCACTAGTACTATGGCAACTCAGCAATTGATCAGTAATAAATGACTCTATGGATGACTGACACCAGAGCAAAAAGGAAACTTGTTTGCAGTTTGTTAGTTTAGATGTTACTTTACACTTAGTTAGAAATAATCTCTTTGTTGACTTAATTATCCTGTTTCTCATCTATTATAATCTTCTTCACTGCTGGCTAGTTGACAGATTGGTTGTCTGCAGAGGGTCCCTTATAGAAGAGGAAATCTTGCTTTTGAGAAGATAGACCCTTTAAGAATCTAAGAAAATTGAGCTAATGCTAGGCTGTCTTTCAGGGTGTTAGGCAGATGGTGCCTTTGGGGTGTCGTTTTTCAGATGGGTGGTGGATAGGATTATGGAATTCTGAAACAAATTACCAAAAGCAGCATTTTCCCATTCACAGTACACAATCCAAGACAAGTACACTGTGTAAATTACATTTATCAGGTATAGATAGGCTTTTTGTAAGGGAAACAAAAATACATAATTATCCGAACTATTGTTAGTGCCATGTAAGTAGAAAAGAGATGGAGTTTTTACTGTGGGATGATAGAGACAGAAAAAGCATCTAGAGGAGAACTCCAGAGGTGCAGCAATCCACTTGTACAGGGCCTTAGGTTTTAACTATTAGACCATACATAAACTTCTGAGGAGGGAAGTGGTAATGCCCTAAAATAGAAATTGCTGTAGAAACACTATTCATTAGGAGTTGCAACATTCTACAACTGCTTCTAGGATCAGGTGGGGTTTTTTTGTGCTAATGTTTAAAATGCACTAATGTTGTAAGAACTGGGTAACACATCGCAGTACAGGGAATGTAATCTGAATTGCTTCTGATGAAGGTATTCATAAAATAGCCATATCAGGAAGCAAAATATTTCAATTAAAACACTCCTTGTCTTTTTAGACTTGGATAAAGTTGAAATGCTTTGACCATTTATCAATGATTCAATTTGCTAGCCCTTGATTTCCAGGTTAATAATTTATTGAAAGGGCTAATTTATCTTCTCTGCTTTTAGCAATAAATTAGTTTGCATTTCTAAGGCATAAGATTGACTTTTTATTATGTTATTACTTAAATCATAGGTTTTTTTTTTTTTTGTGAGTCCAATAGGGAAGATTAATTTATCCGTTTTTTTATTGTGATGAGAGAATTAACTTGTTTCTTCCTTTCTTTTTCCTCCTCTCCTTTCTCTTCAACTCTGCAAGTTTGGGTTTGATGATAAAACAAGACTTGTAGACAAAGTAAGGCTGAACTGGCAATATGAAGAGGCCAAGAAAAGGTAATTGGAGATAAATCTGTTGGTTTTGTATTTACTTTTGTGATTAAAGTTTTTGAAGTGGAACTGGAACCAGCCTCCTAGCTGACGTGTCTTTGGGAGGACTAATTTGCTCTCTAGGTCACAGATAATGAAAGTTTAGGTAAGTACAAGACTTTATCATAAGATTATTATGTTTGTTTGCAGAGATAAAGCTAAATGTCAGTCCTGTTCTATACTTGTATAAACACGAAATTGTAGTGGTTCAGTTAAACTGTTTTACATTTTTTCACCCTCTTTCTCAAACCTAGATATAAACTATCTTTAAAATTACACTTATCAGCCTGGTCTGTCAGGATACCCAAGGTTTTGCATACCTGTGTTTTAAGCTATGAAGAAGAAGGAATGCAGAACTTCATGTGAGATAAATGAAGATGTTCAAAACTGAACAAAAGGGTACATAATGAATGCTGAAATTGGAAAAAAAGTTTGATAAAAATGATAAAAAATTTTCTTGAAATAGATTGATTTTTCACTAAGTCCTTCAGTCTGAATGCTTATTGTAAGTATTTCTCCTGTGGAGGCAAATTTTGCAGTGTTTTTTCATGGGTTTATACACGTTTAAAAATACTATCTACTTAAATATTTTAGCAGGTTCCTCATTGAACCAGATTGTTTTCAAATTATCTGCCACATTCAGGACCATGGTGTGGGTACTGATGGTTACATGAACTCAGTAAATTAATGGACTTAGATTATTTTGATTAGTGCTGGTAGAATATTCTGTTACTGAATTTGAATGACACTTAAAAGATTCAATATAGTTAACTTTAAAAACCTTAATTTTAAAATCTGGATGAATTAGGATTTCTTTTTCCTTTCAATATGTTTTATTCTACCAGATTTTACATCTCTCAGAATAAGAGTTAGAAAAAGAAGTTAAATTCTTTTGCCTCTTTTTTTCATATTGTGGTGGCTTTTTCTTTGGGGGAATCTAATGCTGTCACATGTCTTGACAGAAATTGGAAGTTTATAGGCAGCACACCATTTTGTTGCTCTTGGAAAATTTAACAGTTTTTAGACACAATATAGGCTTCAAAAAAATTAAGTTGATATAGACAAGTTAGATAAACACAGCTAAATCTTCAGGATTTGTAACTTGGATGGAAGTCTGCATTGTACATACTACGTGTAAATACTAGTAATTATTACCTAATAAAGGTCAAATAATTGGGGGAAGAAAGAACAAAAGAAAAATGTGTCGATGTCCTGTTAGGTCACAGACTAACTTAGCCCTGAATAGTCCAGTGATAATTTAGCGACTTACAGTTGCTGAAAGAAGAATGATAGAATTTAGTTTTATACAGTTCAGTTTAACACAGCCGCTGATGCTGTGAAGATTGTATTAAAATGTTTTTAGTTCAGCTTTCTGACATGGCTTTTCTGTGTTTTTCAAAACAATTCTCTTCTTATTTGTTTATTACAGGGAAAAGATGATGTTTTTTGGAGGTGGTGAAGCGGTGTTGAGTTTTTATGGGTTACTTTTTTTTAGTAGCCAAGTATTTCTCAGCTGGAAAGGCCGAACATTTGTTTCTGCATGGAATGCAGTATTTCTGAACATCAGAAGTGAGCTGGTGTTTGATCTTAATTAAGTGTAGAAAATCTGGGTAACTAACCTTCCAACTAGAGAGTGGTGATTTCAGTAAGAGTAGTTTTGCTTTCCCAGGACAGCAGCTCTGACAATGGTCTGTTATTTAGCAAAAGCATGTTAGTTGCTTTAAAATAGTAGCCTTATTCTGCCCAGTATGTTGTACGGAAGTAATCAGCTTTTGAGTGGAACTGCACAAAGCTCATTGCCCCTACCAGTTATCTCTGTGGTTGCATTCTTCATTTATCATGCATTCCTTCCCCTTAGCTTGCTGGCATTTCTGTGGGGCTTTTGTCTCTGCTAAATATCTTTGTGTTCGTTCTCCCTTGGCTGGTGAAACATCTACTGTTACTGCACAGTGTGGGTGACGGAATGTGCTGTGATGGATTAAATCTACAAAGTAGAAAATTAAAATGCTACACTATGTCACAACTGTAAGGCAGTATATTGTGACTGCTTGCTTGTCAAGTGGGTGTGGAAACATACAGCAAGTAAGTACAACAGACAAACTTTAAATGGGTGACTTAAAATGCACAGTAGGAAAAAGTATGTCTTTTCTCTAAAAGGAAAGCACTAAAAAAGCCCCACAAACTGAACGACAGTGTTGCATTTTAGTTGCTCTTGTGAATCTAGCCGTGTATAAGCAGAGTATTTGTCAGATGTAGTAAAAAGTCTTTAAATATTATAATATGTTCTCTGGTATATGGAGTGTAAGCAAGGAAATGCAGTGCTGGGATTTTTGAATGAACTGTCTTGAGGAATTCAGGAGATGAGACCCAGTGATTGCAGAAGAGTTGGCTTGCACTCCAAAAATATCCCACCTCCCTTATAAAGGATAATATAATTTTGATTTCTCCTTCAAAAATCTCTCTGATTGCTGAATGGTTTGGCCTTTGAATAAATTAAGACATTCACATAGCTTTTTTCCCCCTCATCACTTTCCCACTGGAAGGAAGTTGGATGATTTTCAATTTAATTTTTCCCATGGGTATTTCAGATGTTGTACACTGTGGGTTCTGACATTTCCAGCACACTGGGGAAGAGATCCTCTCCCCTGTTTCTAATCCAGGCTCTTGGAGGAGTTTTATAAATTCTACTTTTTAACTCAGCAATCACGCTGAAAGAAGGCTCAATCACTTTCCTTCCACTCTGTACTCTTCTCCCTCCTGCATTGTTTCTAAATAAACTGTACCTTATTTCCATGAAATTTCTTCTGTCAGATCTGCCAGTGTGGCCCTCTAGAGAAGCAGGAGGGGAGGAGGAAGGATGGTCTTTTTGAACAGACAGCCCCAAGCTGCCTGGATAAATACTGTTTTTAGTTTCACTTGCTATTTCAGTGAGACCACCTCTCATGAAAGCATTTGCACACTGGAAAGTGTACCCCTCAAGCACTTTTCTGAATATACTGCTTCATAGCAGAAGAAATCAAAAGCAAATTGTTTTTCTTTGATAACTCTTAAATTGTGCAGTTTGTTAGAATGGCTACATGAAGTCCATTAGCAAATGTTCGTGAAATGTCATTGCTTCAGCTCCTCATATCTAGTGAAGTGTGTTAATCGGTAGATGAAAAATACTTCCTCCAATAAGAAGCAACAAAAGTTTTAGCTGTGGTTTTTTTTTAATATATATATATATTTTTTTTTTTTTTTGTAGTAGTCCAGTCTGACGGTAGCTAACTTTAATGAACTAATACATTCAAACATCTTCAACCCGCTTACCTAGTTTGGGTAGTATTTATTTGTATCTTCTGTAAATTTTAATTCAACAGGGATTTTTTTGGCATTTATTTCATAGAGGCATGCAGTGGATGTCAAGAGTTTTTTTTTTTTTTTAGCCTTTAGAAACCGCTTCCTCAGATATGTTCAATCTTTTTACTTTCTTCTTTAAGGATGTTACTTTCTGTTCAGTATAGTTTGTTGCAAACTCATTTCCAGAGTTAAGTTTCAGTTGCGCCTTTAAAATCACTAGCATAAGCAGAAGTGTGTCAGTGCAATTCGTGACAAAGTACATGTTGATAGGATATTGATAGCAATGTTCCAGTACTAATACAATAACATAGTCAAATATTTTCCTTTTAAAATTTGTCTTGTATAGGCAGCTTTCAGGTATAACTGCCTGATCTCTAGTGAAATTCAGTGGATTTGTGTGCTTTATTCTGCTGAACTAATCTGAAAATGTGATTTGAGGATGAAGTAATATTTTTGATATCACATAAATACTTGGCTCAGCCAAACCTAAATCTCCCAATGATGGTTTTTAAACGTAAAACATTTTCTTTGGGTTATAAAGGGAGCTTAGACATGCTTTTGCACTTCTTTACGGTTTTGTACTATTTCACTTGTCCGTTTGGGAAAACTTGCTTTTATGAGATTTCTGCACTTTTCCTGAAATCTTCAAAATGCCAGTGGACTCCAATGGCTTCATGAGTTTCTTAAGCCAATTTAAAACCTCATTGTTATTGAATGAATTGGGTTGTCAGAAAGGCTGGGTATTCAACAGAGCATGCTCATGTTGTCTGCCAAAGCCACAGTGGCACATACTTGCAGGAGCAGCCAAAATAGACACGGTGGAGAAATTTTGTGAGCATTTGGCCAAGTTCCCCAGCTTCTTGTTCTTTCCATTTCTTTCTCCATCTTTCTCTGGTGATCCCCTCTTTGGATATAAATCATAATCCGCACTCGAGGGTCAGTAAATACCAGAAATTACCAAGTTCTTACACCCTTCATTATGTCTTCAGTCCCACAGCCACCTCCTTTGGGTATTGTGTAGGGGAGAGATTCCCTGTTACCTGAAGTGTCAAGAAAATTGGGTCCAATTACAAGCCGAGGGAAAAGAGTAAGCAGGGCTGATTTATGTGATCTTAGCCACTGTTCTCTTTCAAGTCAAAACTGGAATATTTTCTTTATTTTATCCCCACTGTTCTTCCCATACCACAGGTCGCAAAGGTCTCATTTCTAGAGTGGTGTGGTATGTCAGCCAAAAGCCTAGGCTGTTTTTTTTTTCCTTTTTTTTCCATGTAAAATTCAGACCATGTTAAGTGTGAATATCAATGCCAACTGTAGGATACCCATAATTTGTCCACTTTATGAGCATGAGTTAATACTTTTGAATTGGTTCAGAATATTTCTCTCCCCATGACACCTGTCTTGTTCATAATCTGAGTAAGAATCTAATGTGGGGTAAATTGTAATTGTAAATCACTCATCTCACAATAAGTGATTTTTACTCACTTCTTATGCTCTATTTAATAAATATCCTCTTGAGCTCAACAATATAACTTCATTAGTGCTGGGTTCAGATATCACCCTTGAAAGTGATTTTCTGGACATTAAAGCAATCTTTAAGGTTCCCCAGGTATTTTCAGTGACAGAAGGGTTGTCCTGTTTTGTTAGGGGAAGAGGGAGCTGTGTAGAGCTCTAATAATTCAGACATGCTACTAAATTTAATTAAATTATGTTTAATTAAATTTTGGAAATGCATCCCTTTTTTCCCCATGATGTAGTTTGTGTGGTAAACTACTGACTCCACTGATCTCCATCCTCATGCTGTGTCTGCATTATCTTGAGCGAGACATCATTTGAGATACTTGGTACAGCCATTTCAGGGCAAGTGCACCATTTCAAGTCAGTGAGATCATCATCAGGTTAAACCTTTGTCATCTCATCTGTGCTCCTCCCTTAACAGGAACTGTTATGTTCATCTCCATTCGAAATTTTAAAACGCTGAATTAAGCAGCAAGTTGGCCTGCCTACCTGGGGAACCCGTCATTTGGTAGCACCTACTCCAGAGAGAAATGGAAGCTCCTCAGCACTTGTTATGCGAGGATGGGAACAGGCAAAATGCCTGGAATGTTTATGGCTCCAAATTAACAGTTTTTTCCACAGGAATATGTTAAATTGCTGGATCAGTAGGGACCTCAGTATCTGGCATTAAGCCAGATTAAAGCACTCTTTTGCTGTGACTACAGTTAAAAAATAGTAACTTAAAAATACTCATTAGGAAGGAAAAATGTTTTAGAAAAACAGGCTTCATAAAGGATCCTAAATATTTTTTTTCCCACTTTGGATTACAATCTATGTCAAGTCATTGATTTATTTAAGTGGATGTTTTAAGGCAGGGTTATGCACTGAATTTGACAACAGCCATTTTCTTCTGACACAGCAGCAGTGAGAATGGCTGGTGTAGTACAGGCATGAAGTTTGGCATAGCAAGCATAATAAAATGGCTTATTTATGAATTTATTGTGATTGGGAGGAAAGTTCGCGCTTGAGGAGACAGATTGCAGTTACAGAACATACTTAAGAGGATTTTTTTAGCAAGTTCTGAGCATAACTAAACATAATTACTCAGATTTTTTATTTTTCATAATTTTGAATGAATGAGACCATAAAAGCCTTAAGGGTGTTTTCTAGCCAAGGAGATAAACATTAAAAAGTTTGTCACTGGTAGCTTCTTGGAACACCTTACCATTCAGAGGGATTCCCCAGTGGAAAAAAAGCAACAAAATTGCCCCAAAACTTCAGTTCATTTGCAGTAAACAGGGGTTGCAGAAAACTGGCTAATTGGTGCTTCAACAGATTCCTGTGTTATATAGTGCTTTGTGTTTGGTTTTTCTTTGTGTAAAGTGAAAACTGTAGAAACGAGAGGAGCTAGCTGAAAGAGCTAGCTAAGACTGTCAAGGGAATCAAAGTAAACACCTAATCAGATTTTGGAACTCTTCAGTGATACAAACCTTGTCCACAGCAGTACTTTTCCCCCTTTAATAACAGTATAATTAAGTTATTGTATGAGAACTTCCTACTTTCAAAGTATCACCGTAACAGAAATTGAAGGGGAAAAACAAACTTCAAGCTGGAATGTCATACACAAAGGGAGTTACGTGCTCTCAGCAAGCTCAAGAGGGTAAATTAAAACCTCTTTTATTTAGTGAAGGTGTTTTACTCTGCAGACAAGTGGAATCACTGATTTGCTAGTACTGAAAGAGGGGGAATCTCTTCCCTGATCATACTTCTCTCTTCCTTGTTGCCTTCATTAGTGCTCATTTGCACCTATGGTCTGCTTCTTAAACAGCTCACTCTGCAATGTAAAAACAACTAGCAAAACAATTGAGAGTGTTCAAATGAAGGAAAGGGTCAGTCCTTCAGCTGTCTTATGAAGAAACAAAGAGACTTCAGATGAATCTCATTTTCTTTTGTCTGCAAGCTGTGTAAAAGCTTATGAACACGATCAAATAGTCCAGGCTCATCTGATTCACACTTGCTTGCCAAGCTGTGATAAATCAATTGTACCGGAATTCTGTGATTCTGTTAAAAGGATCTTGAGTCACTATTTGTTTCATTTGGCACTGAACACCTGAAAAATTAAGCTGTATACACTTCAGGAGTGTTTACCGAATCTTTAACAGCAGAGCAGCTTGGGTAGGGGAGAGAAGAGTTCCTGACCCTGCTTGCTCTTCCTGGCCCTGACATTTGGTCAATGGGACGAGGTGTTCTTCAGGAAGCTGCATCTGGAATTCATGCACAATTGCTGAAGTGTGAAATATGTGGACTGTATGTATTGATCCACAATGGTGCTTTCAGTAGCTCTTGGCAGGAATTATTAATGCAAGGAGGAGGAAATGGTATTGAAGGGCTTGATTCTGCTTTACAAAAATGTGACATAATACCCAATTTCTTTACTTGCTGAAATGAAATCTAAGGTGTGGGGGACGGAAATGACATGAAAATCTTATTCATATATATATGCAGTCACTGCAAAGTTACTTATATTGATAGTTTATTCCTTTCCCCTGATAATGAGATGGCCAAATACTTCCCAGATGTCAGTAGGAGATAAACGTTTTTGCATGAATGTTTTTTTTCAGACAGGGGAAATGTTGCTGTTGTCATGTGTATCCCTTTTCTTTTATTCATAATCACGTTATCACACTGTAAATCTTCTGTTTGTGTGCTATGTGCCTTTGCCTTGCTTTCCTGTTATTAACTTTCTCTTACCAGATATTTTTGAAAATTATTATTTTAATCAAAACCAGTGAACCATATCCCACTCTTACGGATGGCTTAAAAGTGCCTTTATTTATTTATTTAAAGGGTAGTAATCCTTCAGTGGTCCTGATCTTTCTTTGAATACTGCCATTTCAAAGAAGATGAAACTGAGGTGTAAACTGCATAAATGTTGTACAGTTCTTAGAGTTTCAAGTGTTCAAAAATCAGAAAGCTAGATTTTCTCTTACTTACCTCTAATTTTAACTGTTCAATTTTAAAGTGCCTAAATTGTCATTGCAAGACAAACATAAATACCTAGAAATAAATGTTCTCCCTCCTAAGCCAAAGGAAACATATGTTAAATGTCTAGCTTTAGTGTTCTTGGTAATATTGATAAGAGTTCAAAATTTGTTTTTAAAAGAACATTTGCTTAAAATATCAGCTGGGGAATTATTCTTAAAACTGTTGTTTCATGTAGTGGTACAGCATATTGAGATATAAGAAACTACTTTTAACTATAAAGCATACTAGAGAAAACACCCAAGTTAGCTTGTTTAATTGCATGTTTTTATGATAGATTAATCTGAAGCCACTTGTATTTTGTAACTAGTACATCTTTTTCCAGACTCATGTTTCTGCTTTAATGGCAGCTTTAAAATTTTGTTGTCATTTAGGATAGCCTAATATTTTCAGCCCCTTGAACTGTTCCTCTATGAGGTGGAACAGGATTGTATGGACGTGTTGTCACTGGTTAGGTGTCTCACCTTCGGTTCTTGAAATTCTTAAGATCTGGTTATAGAAGAATGAGGAATGAAAAAATGTTCATCAGCTGTACAGGCAATAAACTGAGCTCTGAAATATTAATTGATTTATTACAAAATGAGAAAGCTGTGAAGACAGGTATTGTCTAGATAATAGGTAAAAGCACTGCAGTTCTCACACATCTACTCATGTAGGAGCACTTGCAGTTGTTTACCATTTAAAAAATGCACTAAACAATTAAAAAACCCCCTAAAAACAATCAACCAAGAAAAACTCTCCAAAAACAAGCCCATCTCAAAACTCAGAAACAAATAATCCTCCCAAACCCCTCTTAATTTTCTTGGTTTGATATTTAGAAAAAAAAAGGCACAGGCATCAACTGGCTTTGCATTTTGCTATTTTTCCTCTTGTCTTTCTCTTCTGCATTTTGAAATATATTTTTCCTCTTTTAAAGAGTTTCGAATATACAGCAGCAGCTGGCCTTGCTGGATAATGAATCCTGGCCAGGAATGGCTGAAGCGGACAGGGACCGTCTTCAGCTCATCAAAGAGAAGGAGGCTCTTCTTCAGGAGCTGCAGCTCATCAGTCAGCAGAGACGATCCCCAGAAGACATTGCACGTTTGGAGGAAGAAAAAAGACGCTTGGAGGATGAAATTCAGCGAGCGCGAGCAACATCTGCTCATGGGGCCACTGAAAGGTTTGGGAACTTGCATTGTTTTCTTCACTGTTGTGATACCCATATTGGAAGCTTCAAAAGGAAGAGTAGGGATTGTATTTAAGGAAAAAGTAAGTTACTAGAAAAATTTAGTTTCAGAAAAGGAGAAGACTGTTCCTGTCACTTTAATTCTATCTGTTATGAACTTTTCTGAAGCAGAGTTGCAGGGATGTCAACTAGTTAGTTTTCCTTTCATTCATCTAAAAATTCTGAATAGGAAGAAGAAATCTAAATAGAATCTTGAAAGATGCTTGGAATAGCTTTGAGTGATACTGTCTGATAACAGAGACCTGAATAACAGTACCTGGATAGTGAGATTTTTCTGTTCTTTGCAGTGGAGTAATAGTCATCTCCAGAAGCATCAGAACAAAGATCCTTTGCTATATTTAGTTTCTGCCTTAGAACAGGAAAGCTAAATGATTGTGTTTTTGCTGCTTTTTATATACAATATTTCCTTTTCATTTGCAATCTCAGCAGTGGGAACACATCCCAGTTGTGACATTTAGAGAATACAGTAAGCAAAGTCATTCTTGAAAACTTAAAAATCAAGTTATATGTAAAATAAACAACCCAAAAACATATTAGTGAAAACAATGTTTATTTCAAACTTGCCTAGCTTTTCCTGTAGCCAGAGAAAATGACAAAACCTCTTAATCTCTTTTTACCATAGACTGCTTCCAGTGAAAGCAAAGAAACTGCTTGTTCTTGCTTCTCATAAATAGTGGTAAAACCTCAGCTTTGACACTTCAGGAAAACCTACAAGAAACAGCTTTAATGTAATCTGTGTAAAGGTTAATATTTACACAATTAAGACACTCTAAAAATATTTGAAAGTGCTTTCCATATACAGATTTTGACAACTTCAGTTTCTTTGAAAATGCTTAATTCAGAAAGTAAATTCAAGTAATAAATAGAAAATTCACAGCCAGCCTACAGGTCAGTTTAATATATTTTGCAATTTTTGCCATATCGTTACATTGGCTTTCCAGCTTAAACTGACAGAAAAGGGAGTTCACTTTACTCTGTCGTGTAGTAAGTTTTATTTGTTGTTTTTGGGCTCTCATGTTAGGTAGTGCATACTGTGTTGGCAAGAAGGCCAAGCTATTTTTCCATGGAGTTCATGCTGTGGAAACCAGCATTCCACTGTGGTACTTCATATTTCAAATGCTAGCAGAAAGTTGAGCAGAAGTTAGAATAATACTGATGGGCACTGTATTTTTGTATAAGAAATTGGAGAAAAAGCTTAACTATTAGTAGCCCATATTTTTTGGGGTTTTTTTTTGTTTTAGACTTAGAAATAACCAAAAATATTCCTAATTCAGCTTTTGTATTTCCACTTTGTTCTAATTGTGGAATACAAAGATGTTTCTTTCTTAAATAATTAACACTTTTTTCCTGTTAGTGTGTTTAAAAGGCACTGAGTTATCAAAATGAAGTTAAAATCTGTATGACAGAGGTGGGGGTTGTGTTGTTTTTTATTTTTGTTATAATGTTGTTTTTGTTAAGACAGGCTGCTAGCTTTAGCTGGAGGCATTTCTCAGCTTTTAGCACAGGTACCTACTGTGCAGCATGGATCACTGTGGAGTGTAGGTTCCTAAGTTTGTTTTTTACAATAGATGGTGTGAATATCTCTGCTTTCCTCTGCAGGCTTTTGAATCAGTTAAGTTTCTTGTGTCCATTTGTCCTTTTCTTTTGGTTCCTGCATACAGTGCCTGTATGGTGTAAGTTGCATAGCTGAGCTGCAGCCTTCCTTCTGCCCCTAGTTAACCTGGCCTGGGGTGCACAAGGCAGGAGAAAAGCCTGAGAGCTACTGTTTTATCCAGAAGAACTCTCTTTCTGTTGATTTTTAAATCCTGTTCAGTAACATGTTGAATTCTAACAGCCTTGCAGCTCAGGAAGGTAGAAGGGCATAGTTTTTTAATGGCTGAATCATCTTGATGCAAGAGAAGAAAAATAATCTTGTAGAGTCTGATGTTTTTACTGAGGACTTCGTATGACTTTGGTAGTTGCTGTAATGTATTTTCAGTATCATGACTCTTGTGTTGTGCTTCAATTATTTTTCTTGTCTGGGAATTCTCCTGGAGTCTTGGTTCTTGTGTTCTTGCTGGAATTACCATCGCTGCCTACGAGCAGCATAAATTAAAACTTTTCATTAAACAGTGCAACTTTTTGTAATATTACAAACTTCAATGCCTTGATGTTTTTGCACACTTGGAAAGCTCCTAGCCCTTTTTGAACACTACTGTGATGAAGAAAATAGTAATCTGTATGTGTTTAATTATAGGATACTGTTACAGGAGAAGAGAAATTGTTTGCTTATGCAACTAGAAGAAGCTACACGCTTAACCTCATATTTACACTCCCAGTTAAAAAGGTAAGTTATGTAAAACCAGCAGGTTTTGAAGTAACTACAGCAAAGAAGAATATAAATAATGTATGAAGTTAATATTTTTATATTTCTGTGTATGTAGGCCAAGTAAATTGATTTTTCACTATGTTTATACAGTTTGCTCTGTGAAATGCAATGATTTGGATGGAGTTTTATAAATAATATTAGTGATGGCTGTTTTGGCTATGTTTTTAAGTATATCTGGGAATTTTATATGTTGCTTTCTGAAAAGGAGATAAGTTCTTAAAATCTATTGCCATACTGTTACAGTTTTACTATGGGCAGGTAGCATTCTTCTAAGGTCTGTGGGTTCTTAATGTTCTGATTCCTTCAAAGGTAGGGGGTTTTGATCCCTGGTAAGATGACAAAATTTTGCTGTTTAAATATGAGAATTTGTTAAGACCCACACTGAAGTCCAGAATGTTTTGTATATTCACACTCACAGCTGCCTTTTGAGATGCAGCTCTTAGGGATTCCTCATTTTAACACCACAGCAGCATCAAAATCTCAGTTCCTGCTGAGTTCCTGTCTCACTTCATCTCTCTCTGGCACTAATACTCTTCTCCCTCTTAACTCAGAATGGTTAGAGGAAGTGGAATAGGATTCATCCTAAAGTCTGTTTATTTTGCATTGGAAAAACCTGTGAGAGTGAGGCTTACATAGCAGTTTATTAGGACTTTGAAAATCCCTTTGCACTTCTTCTCCCTGGATTGTTTATGACTAGTCATTTGTGTAAATTTGAGCTGGATCATGGTAATCTATCCTTCCTGGCTTTACACAGAGTTTACTGAGCTAGAGTCTGCTTTAGCTCTTTTCTGCCAAATCACAGCTGTTTACATGTTGGAGGAAAGAGTGGGCTTATCCTGTTGGACTGTTGTCTTCAGGTAGCTGGCCTTGATCTGGTTGTCACATGAACTGCTCCAGTCATGGCTGTGCTTGAGACCAGAGCAAGAGACATGAGCTAGACTTTAAAATGCCAAATCACCTTTCCATGTCACCATACTGAATGCATGTACAATTGCTTGTGTAATCTGGATTAGTGTTTTAATGTCTGCATTGGTGGTTCTGATTATATTTGAAAGGATATTTTTGTGTTTTCTCTTTCTTCGCATGCCATAGTTTGTCGGCTAGCACCCTCACCATGTCCTCTGGCAGCAGCAGGGGATCCTTGGCCTCCAGCCGAGGATCCTTGGCCTCCAGCAGAGGCTCCCTCAGCTCAGTCAGCTTCACGGACATCTATGGCCTTCCCCAGTATGACAAATCCGACAGCGTTACAGACTACGGGCAGCATTTGCGCTTTGACATCATTCCCTTCGAGTCTCTCACAAAGGATGTGCCCTATGCTGATCCCATGGGGCACTCGAATTTCAATAAGCAGCGGAGGTCTCTGGATACCCCGCAGTCCCTGGCATCCCTGTCATCGCGGTCCTCCTTGTCATCACTGTCCCCTCCAAGCTCACCTCTGGACACCCCGTTTCTCTCTGCATCACGAGATTCTCCGTTGGCTCAGATGTCAGAAGGTTTTGAGGAGATGGCAGGAATAGGAGCCCTGGAAATGCTCAGGGCTCAGACCACAGCCTTGGGTGACGATGATGCGCAAGGCACGAGCTCATCTCAGACGTCCGCTTACCCTCTGGACAATGAAGGGCTGCGAGAAATGGGACCACACCTGACTGCTGTCCAAACGGGTGGAGGTGAGTTGATGGCACAGTAGAGATTGTTCCTGAGTTAGGCTTATTTTACTACCATCAAATAAAAATTTGGCCAAACCAAACACAGGAAAATCCCCCAAATCCAACCTTTAATTTTAGGGCAAAGGGATGAAAGAATAGAGAAATCCTTGTCAATAGATCTTAAAACAGTGGTGAATTGACTAGGAGAAAGGGAATGGAATAGCTCCTATCAAGGACCTAGCAAGAAAAAGTATGAGTTAGTTACTTTTGAGGTCCCCAATTGTGCTCATGTTGCCTTTATTCTGATAATGGAAAGCAATATAAACCCAGAAGTGATAGGAAATAACCAACAACTATCCTTTAGAAAAAAACCCAACCACAAAACATGAGGTGATGCTTCTGACAATGCTTGAAGTTTGGCTGACTACCTGCTGAATTTGTACATACTCCAGCCCAGACTCCCTTGTCCGAGTTCTGTGATGGAGCAGAAGCCACAGTGGCGTAGCTGTCACAGGTGCACGGTGCACTCATGAGTAGGTGCTTCATCAGCAAAGGATCATCTTTTGTAGGAAATGTGGGAGGTGTTGGGTGTCTGCTTGGCTGGTTGTTTCTGAGCACCTGTGTGTGCTCTGATCGCAGAGGGGTGATGGGTGCAGTTAAACAGCACATGCACTGCTGAGCTTTCCTTCCCTGCTGGACTGTCAAATTGATGGACTTGCTTAAGCTTGCCTTGGCAGAAGCTTCTGAAGCACTGCTGTTGAGAAACATGCATTAGAGAAATCAAAAGAGGAAACAAAACTTTTGAAAAATTAAAACAAAATTAAAAGCCTGAGCACACAGGAACATGACAAACTTTCTATCAACCAAATGAAGAAATGCTCTTATATGAAAAAGATAATAATGATAACATTTTTGTGTGTTGACTTGCTCATTTTTTTAATAAAACCATACTAGTAGAGAAAGGCTTTTAGAGTTCAGTTTAGTATTAAATTTTGTGAATCCCTTCCTATTTCTATATCCAGAACTCTATGTTAGCATTGTGTAGAATGTTGCATTTGGGACTCACAATGTCAGGAATAATATGAACTGTAACCAGAGAATGGATCATATTATCCTACCAAAATCTTATTTGTCAAGTGATAGTACAAAGGAACGTTGATGGTATTTACAGGAAGACCTTTCAGGTTTTCATTTTAAAAAAGAAAACATTACTGCAGTGCTAAAAAGTCTGTATTGTTCAAAAGCATTTGAGTCTAGACTCTCCTGCTTTCCTTAATGCAGCTAGCACTGCCAGAAGATACTGCAGCAGAAGTTACTTTTACTACCTGTAAACATTTCTAGTGCCCATATTGTAGCTTTCAGACCAAAATAAACAGAATTCCAGAGACCAGCATGAAAACTTGTGCTTAAATTAGTGCTGTGAAGAGGCTTCTTGAGGCTTTCTTTAAACCTCAAATCAGACCACAGCATGTCTTCAGCCATTGTGGTAAGTGAAAATATCTAAGTAGTTCATTTATAGCTTGTATGTGTTTCCTAGAAGTGAAGGCCTAGTGTGAGGGCCTGGGCAGCAATACAGGATCAAGGGCAGCTTCCTGCTTTGATTTTCCTTTTCTCAGTTCTCTGCTGTGTTTCTACACTTTTCACATTTGTCTGAAAACCTCTGTGCTTAATCTGCTGTCAGTGCTGCGGTGTCCTAGTCCAGAGGTTACAGCTTTTCTCCATGTACAGCAGAGTATTTTGTGTTGCTTATGGTTGAAAGGTAGCCAGGCTGCCTTCTTTTGAGACATTTTGCTTTTAATATTTGCATTTGGAAACAATTTCTTTTAAAAAATTTAACCTTTCTCATTTTTGCCTACTTTGAGTTCCACACTCGCTATCTGGTGGTTTGGAATTGTAATGCAGTTGTTTGCAAGTAGAAGTTGGAAGTTTTGAAAGTATTTTCGTTGTGTACTCTTTTCCTGGAAGAATTGGATGGAGCATCCAGCTTGTATGCCAAAGCTCAGAGCTCATTGATGCTGGGGAGGTTTGCATGTCTCTGAGGTACCATGCAGTGTGCCCTGCTGCTGCCATCCGATGGCCTGGCAGCAGAATGCTGTGCTGCAAAAACAGCTCCTGCTCCTGGCAAAACCTTTGCCTGGTCCTTCACTAGGCAAAACATGAGGTCATTTTGGTAATTTGCAAATAATGGGCCGAATAAACGGCATGAACTTTGCACTGATGCAGCACTTGAGCAGATCCAAGGGGTTCTTCAGGAATTGCAGTTTTGAGGTTCAGTTGCTGACCTGCTGTTTTATTGTTCTGCATCTGTCACAGGGTCACACTGTGAAATAAATTTTCATGTGTGAATGGCAAGAATATGCCTGAAAAGTTAAATCTATGGTATTTATAAAGATAGGAGTGGGAGGAATCGTGTTAATAAAATATTGGGCTTGAATATCTACACTGTCTTGTCTTTATACCAAATCTTTCAAATGCTAGATGTCTTTTTATGCCTCAATAATCTCTTGGTTATAAAATATTGTCAGAGATTTAAAGAGTGATTTATCACTATATGCTTTTTGTCTTGTTTCTCATGCGGCACAACAGAAAAATTCACTGTAAGTGAAACTGAAATTTCTTATTGTGTGTTTTTCTGTGTGATGTGTTGGTTGTTTTGTTTTGGGGTGGGTTGTTTTGTTTTGGTTATTTTTTTGGAATTGCATGAGGAGAAACAGGAGATCCTACATTTGGTTTGGTTTGACATTTTGCTCTATCTGTTTAATCATTATGGCATACTTAATTTTTTGCTATGTCAACTAAACAACACATTCACAGCTGTAGTTAAACTCCTAGGGAAAGTGTTCTTTGACCTTCAGCTTTATTATATAGTAGTAATGCCTGACAGCATTATGGTAGGTAAGGTCTGTTTTTGTCTCTGATTAATTTTTATGAGAGTGTTCTACTCTTTTATTAGTGTATTTTGGGCTGACATGCAGTATTTGTACTTACCTGTGCTTGTGAAACATGCTTTAGATTTATTTATGTGATTGTTTTTTAGCAAATGAAAGTTTGGACAGCAAAATTTCCTTTGAAGTTCACTTTTTTCAATTAATGACAATGAGAATGTTCTTTCATTCAGGGCTGTCTTATATTTATGAAGTTTTGGCACCCAGTAGTTCTGGAAAATCATGAATCTTGTTTACTGGTTTTTTTTTTATTTCAGTAAGAAATGGAAGTCAATGGTCTGTCTTAGAAACCTATTTTTTTAAACAATTTCTTAGCTTCCAGCACTGCCAAGTCTGTAACATGTGCTAAATTTAAACCAAAATTTGGTGTGTCTTTGGTATGACCAATTTTTCCCACTAATTTTTTGCCTCCCACCAAGTCAAGGGTATATTCTGATGTTTGCGTCTCCCCCAGATTTGCTGCGATTGTCTAGAGGTTATCAAATGCTTCCATGGCCTGCAGACAGTAAGCAAATCATTGTCAAGTTACAACATTGTTGTAATGTGTCAGGTTTTCATTTTGTTATGTTGGTGTTTAAGACCAGCTTTTCCTTCCAGCCAAGTTAGGAACATGAGCCTCCCAAGGACAGAGCCCCACTAGGTTTATACAAAGTGTTCGCATAGGGGGTGAGCCAAGGGCTTATTTACAAAAAGAAATCATCCTAGTGTAACTTGTTGAAATTGTACAGAAATTATAGAACCACTTTAAAAAAAATTATACACTTTTGTGAGGTTTAACCTCTTTCCAGTGATGTAAAATTTTTGAGAAACTCTTAATATGTAGATGTCTCTGCAGATTGCTAGTTTTGATTCTTTGTAAATACCAGTGACAGAATATTCTCCATAAATACCAGAGAGTGTGAGATAGGCTTACCAAATCAAAAGTGCTATTAAAAGAAAAAAACCCAAACCAACCAAGCAAAGAAGAAAGCCCAATCCAAACAACCCACAAAACACACCACTTTTGTACAAGTGTGACAGGGGAGAGCATGGTTCAAATACAGTTTTTTGCTTATTGTGTGCTCACTTGAACTTGGGTTTTTTTTGTGGTGACTAGCACTGTACAATGTGTGATGTACAAGAGAGGTGGGATGCTGTACCTGGAGATGGAGAGGAATGGTTGTTCTTTCTCTGGGTGCAGAGACAAGTGCAGATGGGGCTGTTCCTAGCCAGCAAATAAATTTCCTGCATACCTAAAGCTGGCTAAATCCTTCATAGAATTTGGAGGAGAGGTCCATAGGCCTACTTACGAATCCCAAGGACAAAGAACTGGCTCTGCTGATATATAGGAAGTTTTAGCTCTGAACAGGACTGGATGATTTTTGTAACACCTTTGGTAACATGGTGCTGTTAGTGGCCTGGTAAGATGAACATATCTTGGGCTGGCACAGAACGTGCTGGGCTTGGTGCACCTTCTCTACCAGTTCCTCAGTGGCTTAAAGCTGACCTTACCCAGAGCCTTCTGTTGATAGCAGCAGTGTGTTTGTGTTAATCTGGGAGACTTCCATGAAGTTTTCCTGTCCTGGTGGTGCTTGGGTGGGAGGTGAGGTGGGTACCGTGCAGGGGGGTGGCTCACTGTACCACAGCTGGGTTCTGCAGGCTGTGGCTGGTGTTTTGTGGAAGGAAACTTACTGAATAGGTGTCAGAAATAAATTTGTATGCCTTACGATAATGTGAAACAGAGGTACTTAAAAAGTTAACATGTCTTACTTTGAGTAAGACATGCTTCATCCCTAGTTGGGGCTGTAAGCTGTAAATATCAGCTGGTGCTTGTCTCCCATGCATTGTGCTACTGTCAATCTGCTGAAACTGCCAGTGCTTCAATGCTGTCTTAAGTTTGTAAGCATGAGCAGAAGCAAATAAGATGCTTTCCCCACTTTGGAGTGCCATCTCTTTGCCATTGCTTTCCTGCTTTGAGGACAGTCATTGAACCTTGAGCAAAAGAGGGTAAAGGTTTTACCGTGCAGTGAAGAAACTGCACTTCACAAGTCTGTTTAGTGGTTTTCTCTAGGACTCAAAGCAAAACAATCTCAAGTCAGGAGCTCTTGTTGACATGTTGAAGCTTTTCCTATGCAGTTCTTGAACATTACTGCTTGTGCACATACTTTAAAGGATTGGTAGCTGCTATACCTACTTGCCTGTGCAAAATCCAGTATATAACATAATTTTGTTGGTACACTTACAACATGAGAATGATTGCTGAGTTGCTATTTATTGTGTGGCTGGTGATTCAGGAAAGAGTGGCAAAGGAGGTTGAATATTGCTTCCTCCTTCCCCCAGTCAGTTTTCAAAGTAATTCGCCAAGAATTTGAAGAAAACAGTGGTCTGAGTGAGCTGGAACACACTGGTTCTTTTTGATAGTGCCTCTCAGACTGTAAATAAAAGCTGCTATTATGTGATGGTATAAACAGTATGCTTTGAGACTTTGTATTAGGAAACAAATGAGAACAAAACCTTACATTGTGTTATCAGATAACTTTAAAAAAGAATTAGTCTCTGTGTTTGTTTTCAGCCTATTGTATATTCAGTAGGTAAATCTGAAAAGCTTAGGATATCATGTGTTCATATGTGAATTAATGTAAGTCTTCCTTTAGGAGGGAATTACTCTACCAGGAAAGCATTTACTAACAATGCAATTGGTTTATACTTAGTCTTGTCACAGAGCAATTAGCCACAAACTTCCTTCCTTAATTCTCTCACAGAAAATCTTCAGTCAATCCTATTTTAGTCTTTTAACTTTAAATTAGAAGGAAAATCTGAGAACTGCATTTGTGCTGTTTTGCTGCTAGCTTTCATACATTACATGTTTCCTGTTTAATTTTGAAGAAGTTGCCTTGAGCTGATGTTGTTCTCCCTTTTTTTTTCTCCATGGCAGCTGTAACTCTGCGAGGAGACAGTGGGAGAAGATCGGAGAGGAGAGCCAGGCGAGTTTCAGCATGTCTCTCAGATCATTCACTGGCTAGTGACAGTGGCGTGTTTGAAGCTTTAAGCAAAAGGTCAGGTGTATAAATGCATAGTAAGCTGGAAATATTCCTGTTCTGCCGCATGGCCCAAAAGAATTAGTTGTGGATTTATGTGTAGCTTTCAAAATTGCTAGTTATTAGTAACATAAATCTACTAGATTGCGTGTTTTAAAAGAAAGAAGCTTTTTAATACAGTCCACTGTCATCTTCAAGTGCCAAGTCCCTTTTGCTTTTTTCTCTCAGATTTTAACATCATATCTCTCCCTTGAAAGATAGTGTTCTCATCCTGTTAGTCATAAATCAGTAATTTTATTTCGACCATCTATAACTAAATAAAATTATACAGAGTGTGACTTACAATTCTGAGTATCATGTGATAAAAGTTTAACTGCAAGGAAGAAACACATAAACTGCCAACATTAAAAAAATACAGATTCACCAAGTGATTGAAGGATGTATAAAGACATGTTATTCATACAATTGTTTTAACAGAGGCAGCAGTAAGAATTCTGGGAAGAATATAAGGTTTGGAGAATGCTAAAGAGAAGTGGAAGACAAATATTAAAATAACCTAAATATGTTGAAAAAGTAAAACTTCAGTTTTTCCAGTTGTGAATACTACTACTGTATGTTTTTATACAGATGTCTCAATTCCTTCTACATTACCAGTCACTCCTGTTGTGCCAAATAATTGCTTATATCCACAAATCACAGAATAAATGTTAGTTCATCATTTAGCAGCTTAGGTCACTATGTAGTTTACAGTACTTTCTGTTCCTGCAGGAATGAAGATCTGGAAGAACCTGTTTATGGTGATGCTGCCAGTAATGAAGAACCACAAATACATGTTGGATTTCTGTGAGTAATTATTCCTCTTTCTCCCTATGAACTCTACAGGTATTGCTCACTGCTTTTCTTGCTTATAATTTTTTACTTTTTAATAAACTGAATCACAGTGGGTGTTTTGAAGAAATTTCTGAATGACAGCCATTTTGGATGCACAGATTAATCAGTCACGTGCCACTTTCTGTTGGTGATATGCCTTAAGCAGAGTCCATTCAGTGTCTTTTCAGTGCTGACTGCTAAAAGGGCCTTCATTACTTCTTTCAGTAGCATTTATTTTCATTGTCTGGGCCATTAATGAGGATATGGCTATAGGGATATGTCTCTGTAAGCAAAATCTTTTTATGCCAGATGAAGGAGGATTACTTTAGGAAAGTCACAGGTGAAGAGACACAAATACAGTACAGTCCCAGCTGTACAATGCATCTTTGAAATCCTGTGCCTATGGCATATACTGTTGGTAGTGGGAATAGCCTGGGAAGGACAGATTATTTTCATGCAAGACAGAATATAGCATCTTAGCCCTCTAGAATCCTCTCTGCCGCTTGGAATCTGATTCCCAAGATTAAAAGTTTTTAAAATATCAAGCAGCTTAGTAGCATTTAAAAATTCACACTGATGTGAAAGAGTAAAATTTTAAAATTTGTTTTCAGTTAAAATAATGCAGATGGATTTGTCTGATGTAACTGATATGTTGTTACACATACACACGCACAAATGCATATGGTGTAAGTGTTTAAAGTAAGGAATGTATTTGATAAAATCCATTTGCTGTCAAGAGGCATAGGAAGGCCAGTTGTTATTTTCAAGCTGAATAAAGTTTAATTCACTTAGTTCCATTAACTTGGTTAGTGTAGCTAATGCTTTTGATTGAAACTGACTTGTGCAAGAAATTTGTTTAACAAAATGTACTTTTACATTATTTAAATCTGTTTAGTCTTCATCTTTATTTCTTAACCAAAGTATCAGCGATTGGTGACTAACACAGAAAATTTTTTTTTCCAGGCATGACAATGGAGGTGAATGTCTGCTAGTCCATGTATTACAGCTGAAGAACTTTACTAGTCTAGTTGTTAAAGAAAACTGCAAAATGTAAGCTTAAATTTCATCCAGAGTCTGATCATTACTTGTTTTTTGCTGCAGTTATATATACCGTAGATCTATTTGGTTTCATTCAAAATTAAGCCATTTCTGGGGAAGATGGTATGTCTTCATTTTCATGAGGAAAGGGTTAACTTTATGGTCACATTAAAAAAAGGATACAAAAAAGTACCCCTTTTGTAGAACTTAAGTCACAATGTTCAGGTAACAAATGTAGTCTCAGTCTTCTTTCATGTTTATTATGCATAGGAAGGTGTGATCAAAAATATCTGTGATATTCCAAAGGAAGCTGAGTGTATTTTTCTGAATTCCTATGGAAACATCTATATTAATCAGTAAGAGACATACCTTGCCTTTTACCTTTAAGAAAGAAAACCACATCAGAAATCATGTGAACAATAACAAAGGATCTGCAGACTTTTGTGGCCTGTACAGCTCTCCTTGAGTGTCCATGAAAGACCTTCTGAAGATTGTATTAACACAAGTACTAGCTGAAAATCAGTACAAAAGATTGAAGTTTTTCACCTCTGTCAGCTTGTGCTTTTTCAAATTTTGTATCACATATAGAACATAGCTTAGTTTATTCTAATAAATGTTTCTTAAGTAATCAGTGTTGTCATAAACCACAGTTTTATTTAGAGATATATATCTTAGCATATTTTAAAGAAATTCAATGTGAAAACAGTTGATCTTTATCTCTGGGAGAGGCAATTTGTAAACTGAAAAATGGAAGTATGATAACATTATTATATTGTAAAATAAGTCATTTGGTGGGAAGTTTTAAATTGAAATACATCTTCCTGAATGAATTGTTCTTTGTTGAGAACTTCACCATGCTAACTCTGCAAAACTGCAGTGGCAATTCTTCATGTAGGTCACTACATTAGTGTTGGTTTTTTGCTCTGTTTCAGTGAGAATGCAAAGGCACATGATAGGGAAAAATGTGAGTATTTTGTTATTACTCAGCCATGTTGCCTTATTATCAGAAAAAGAAATAAGCGTCATCTGAAGAAGGTAGTAAAGCAGTGTCATCAAAGTAAAAGATTAGCTAAAAGATTAGTCCAGATCATTTGTTGGACTTCATTGTCAAGGCAACCAGGCATCTAAATTACTCAAAATGCAGTTCTATTCTTCATCCTTCTCAACTCTACTTTTGCTGGAATCAAGAAATTTCATTGCTGTGGGGTGAATTGATTGGTCTAGTGAAGAAGCAAGTTTCTATTACCAAAAAGTGGAAGAAGCTTTTATCAAATTTAATAAACTCCTTTGTGCAACTGTCCACTGATTGAATCAGGTGCTGTGGCAGCTGGGGAGTAGTTTGCCTGCAGCAGCCAGTGAAGAGAGGAGCTGATTCTCTGCCTTTTTACAGCAGAAGAATCTGTTTAGCTGCTTCTCCACACTCCAGTGTGCTGCAGTTCCACCATAAGGAGCTCTTCCAATTGTCCTCTAACCATTTATTTGCCTGCCAGTGTGAGCCCCTCTTTGGTGGTGACACAGGAGTTCCTGCAGCCATGAGTCAACTTGAGTGAACCTCTGAGCTGAAGCGGGATTTTATAATCCTGAAGCCTTTGCGGGTTTTTAGCTAGGTTAGCTTTTTAACCCAGATAAATTTTCTAATCTGGGTCACAACAGAGTTGCATGAAACTGTTTGCTGGCATGAGGAAAGGAATAGGATATTGCAGGGGCTTGGCAAGCAGTCAGGGAGAATATGGAAACAATTCTCTAAGTAGCTCTGCTGCTTATGCTGTCAGATGAAAGTGGTTGTTGATTTTGTTTTTGTCTTGGAGTCTTAAATTGTATGGTACCACGTATTTAAATTTTTCTTCTGAGACTGTAGATAGGTACAGTGACTGCAGATTTCTTTTGCCATCTGAATTTCTTAAGAAGGTGGGTGGAAGGAAGAAATGGATCCGTGACACTTACGGGACAATTCAATTGCCTAAAGATAGGCATGTGTTTCTATTTGAGATAGCATAGCATAGCACCTGGCCTCCAGCTGCTGCTGCTCAGAGGGAGGCTCTGTGTAGCTCTCCCATAGATCCTCTTATAATTGCTAGCTCATTTTTGATGCCTTGGATACCTCAGGGCAGCTCAAGTGCCACTTGGTGCCTCTGCTTAAGTACCACGTTGAAAAAAAAAAGTTTTAGTTAAAAAAATGTAGCATTTTGAGATCAGCTTTGCACATCTTTTGTGTTAGAATGCAAAGTAAATTTCTGGTGATGAGACCTCAAGGCAGATTCTTAATGTAGAAGTTACACTGATAATTTTGCACAGCTTGATTTTGAGAAATGTATAATGGCCTTCTTTGTCTGAATTGTGCTATTTGTCTGTTTTGTGTTTCCAGTCATGTGAGAGTTTATTTGCCACCGCTTGAGTCAGGCACACCAACCACTTACTGCTCGAGAGCTTTGGAATTCCAAACTCCGTTAATATTTAATGAAGTGTTCCGAATCCCTGTGCACTCAAGTGTTTTGAAATTAAAATCACTGCAGCTGTATATCTGTTCAGTTGATCATCAGCAGCAAGAAGAACTATTGGTACGTGGTTCTGTTTCTTAAAAATCATTTGATATGAGAAACTAAAGTTACTTGAGGACAATTTTTTTAAGATTAAAAAGAGAATGTAAAGACCTAATTTTCCCATAAGAAGTTCCAATAGAGTTGCATGTTAATGTGTCCATTTGTTCATATATATAAATGTATTTCTATAAATAAAGAGGTGGGATTATAAGAAAGGCTTCATCTAACACACCTTTTCAGACTACAGTTTGCTCAAGACTTAGGTTTTTGTGTGCCACTATAATGCCTGTGTGAAGAATCTGCACCATTCAAATAGGTTCCTTCTAAAAAAAATAACAAATACCAGACCCGTTGTTACTATACAACATTGGGTGAAAAGGACTGCTGTTACATCAGTCTTAACTTTATTTCAGGATAATAGTGACCCTGGAACAGTTCTGTTACCTCAGTCTTTTACCTCAAACTGGTTGAGGTATCATGTGCTAACTTCAGGTGTGTTAAATGTTAGCTTCATTTAGCTATCATCAAATACAAATAGACATAACTAAATCTGCCTTGGGGCTGATGTCCTGGCTATTTTGAAGTGAGTGGGCTGGCTTTGCAGTGGGGGGTTTGAAATGGAATAGGGAAAAAAAAATTTAAGCCTATCAAAGAAGTTAAGAGGTATAGGCATCTCACTGTCATGCTGGGCTGTGGATAAGAGATGCTTATTTGAGTAAATCTGGTCAAGAATGCATGTTTGTTAATCCAACTTTAAATCTAAGTAGCATCTCATATAAACAGGGGTCTTAATGTTGGTAGAGATGTTGTCTGCAGTAGGAAGTTTTGCCTAAAATGTATTTAAACAGCATCTCAAGAACAGGCTGGATATATTGGTGTAAAATGCTTTATACTGGTATAATCTGTTCCTCTGGGAAGCTAAATAGCTATTTAAGTGTAAAATACTTTCTATTGAAAAAAAGTGAATCTAAGTTTAGGGTGCTTTTATTCTAACTGCTGTTACTGAGTTGCCAAAAAGAAGTTCTTCAGGTTATCTTGGTAAAGAGCTTTTTCTCTTTCATGTTCATAATTTGGTTATGTCAGAAGTATCTTTGTCAGCAGTAATTGCTAACATAGTGTAAGGTAATTTAATAATACTACTCAAAAATAGAGAAACAATGCCAGTTTCTTAAGATAGGTGCATTGAAGTATTTAAATGTGATCATTGTTCTCTTCAGCTGTAATTCGAGAATGAGCATTTTCTGAAATCCAAGAAATCATGTGCTACCTGCTACCTCTCTTTGGAACTGCTGTGATGGTGCCTGTCAACAAGGCCTCTGTCTTTCAAGATGTCTTCCACTGAGAATACAGTTTTTCTCATCTATTTAGTAATGCATGTATTTCTCAAATTCTTGATGACTGCTTTCTTTTCTATTAGGTCATGCCAGTATAATATTTTCCTAAGTGCAAAGGCCAGACTGGAGTTTGTCCTAATTTATAGTAATACTTGTACCTAAAAGGTATCTCAGTTATAAAGGTATCTCAGTTAGAAAAAAATAAATATACTACACTTGTGGTGATGGTCTTTCCATTTCCTCAACCTTTTACTCTTCTGCCTTGCATAGCTGAAAGATCTTTTTCTCCTAAATTGGCTTATTTCTTCCCTTGTGGCCTTGTCAATGTTGAGATAAGGGAATTGTTATTTTCCATGATTGGCATATATAGTTCTTGTTAAAAGAAGTATGAATGCCTTTCTTGCAATCACTTGGCCTTGCTGTTTCACTCCCCATTTCTCATCTTTTCAGCCCTGACTAATTATTCCCCATGTCTTAATTTATTTGATTTCTTCTTGAGTGTAACTTTTTTTCATTTTTTGTTTTCATTTCTGAACATCCTATTTTTAGCATGATTTTTAAATCCTGATTGTCTTCTTGAAAAGAGACGTCTGTCAGACATCACAGAGATACTCATAAATACTTTTACTGTTCTGTCACCCAAGTTTTTAACAAATTCATCAGAGCTGGCAAACCCACCTTGGTTTCTTCATCCTTTTGAGTAAGCTCCAAGTCTTGAGGTGGACATGAAATATTAATTAGTCATTTCAGTACTGATAACTCTTACTTGAGTTTGATGCATTCAATCACAGGAATTACTGATTCCCTTTGTAGACGCTGCTTCTCCAGCAGACTTGCTTAACTGCATAATAAAAGCAGTGCCAGGTGTCTTAAGAGTTACCCTGTGCTTCTTCCAGTATTGCTGGCAGGAAAACAGTTGTACACTCTACCTCCTAAACTAAACTCAGTGTATCTTAAGCATTTTCCAGCTCTGATGTAGAAGTGTGAGTATTTGATACACTTTCATATTTTCCACTGCATCAGAGCAAGTAGATAATTAAGACATCTGTGTTACACAGAAAAAAGAAAAGGCATCTCTGTAGCCTCTGATACAGTGACATTAAATGACTTTCAGTAACATGCTGTATCCCCATGTCACATTATTTTGTTAGTCTCAAAAACTTTTCTCCATTGTCCTCTGTGCACCTGTTTAAACAGAACTCCAGGGAACTTTTGTCTTGGAAAAACAATGCAATGATTTTTTAAATTATTGTTTTCTAATTAACCGTTTCCTTACCTGCTTAAAGTTGAATGCACGTTCTGTCTACATTTCCTACTGCCTTTGTTGGTAGAATCATTGTATACAGTAATTTGATTTGTGAGAGATGAAAGCCATTTTTACAGGACTTCTTCAGTGATACAAAAAGAAAATGTTCTTAGCATGTGGCTTATTAGCATGGAAATGAACAGGTTGCAGAGATAGCCAGGGAAACAAAAAGCAGTAGTTAAAGGCTAACTGATATCAAACCATTGATAGGTCCAACTAGTATACCGATTGAAAAAAAACACATAAATAAAATAGGCAGCATGGATGTGTTCACAGCTGTTTTTCATTTAGGTTAACACCACTGAGAAATTTTTTACATGAGCTCTCTCTGATAGAGTAGGGCTATTTCAAAGTTTGAAATACTTTTAGTGAGAAGCCTTCATTAAAAATATTTTTACCTGAATCTGGGAGGTACAAGGATGGCCTGGAAAGTAGAAAAATTTGCTGTATAGCCCATTTGACTACCTTATGGTACAAATAGGCATGGAAAAAATTGGTTTACACAACATTTTTATTTCCATTTGGAAGATGCCTATGAGGGCCAGAGAATGGAAGGAAATCAGAATGCAGTTATCTCAAAAACCCTTCAAATTAAAATATTATTAAAGTGATATTAATATATGCAAATACAGAGATCAGATGTTTAGTGGGGAAGGTTTTAAAAATAAAATATAAATAGCTTTCAGGTGTAATTTACATCTACATCAGTCACACAAATTTTATTTTTCAACTTTAAAAAAAATTGCTATCTACTCTGATTCTTCCTGGTAGTAAAGAAGAGGCAAGATATCCAGAATCTTAGAAATCATAACACAAAAGAATAAAACTGTCTCTTTTTAAGAGACAGTAGTGTTTGGTGAAGTGGGAGTTTTACACTGTAAGTAAAATATGCTTTAAATGAGAAGGTGTCTATCCTGCAGAGTATATGTATCTTATTGTGGTCAATGCTTTTTGTTTTTTATAGGGCATTGCTCAGATAAACCTGACTGATGCAGAGAGTTCTGGTGAGATGCAGCTTCACTGGTACCCTGTTCAGATCTTCACTGGGTCAGAGCCCCAGAGAGCGAAGACCAAAAACCAGTGTGAAGACAGTATTCCTCAGTCTTCTGGAAATGTAACTACAGTTAAAACAGTATGGCTCTAAAATAGTGATTTGTTTACTTTATTTGACTGACAGGGTGATTGTGATCTTACTTTGGATGCAGGTTTTTGAGTTATCACAGGAAGTAGTAACTTAATTTATATCTTGGGGCAAGAGCTAGATTTTAGAAGATTACTTGAAAACTAGATCATGTCTGGGCACATGCTTGAGATAGTAACCTGTATATGTTTGTATGCACGTTTCCAGTTCAGCTAAAATACACTAAAGCTTTCTGCCACTGCACTTGAAGAGGTTGTCAAGAAAGGTTTTGCAGTTTCCATGCCCCTTTGATTGGGTTCTGGACAACCTGACTTGGCTATGATGCCTTGTTTGCTTCAGGCAGCACATCAGAATAGGTGACCTCCAAAGGTCTCTTTAAAATCTGCCCAGTTTCTGTGACAAGTTGAACACCACATACTTTTGATTGTTAAGATTCAAGACAGATTTTTTTGTTGTGGTTTGTTTTTTTATTTTTTTTTTTTTTAGGAACATATGATGGTTTTGTTTTTATTTTTTCTTGGAATAATACACAGTAAGGACATTGGTTTGTTCAAACAGTGTTAATTGAAGTCTAATTTACCTTTCAGGATGCAGTGACAGCCCTGTTAGCTAGGACCACTGCCCAGCTGGAAGCAGTTGAGAGAGAGCTGGCAGAAGAGAGAGTGAAACTGGAGTACACAGAGGAGGAAATCTTGGAGATGGAAAGAAAGGAAGATCAGGCAGAAGCCATATCAGAAAGGTAAAAATTGTTTAAATACCTCATCAAACATAATAACTAATACTTCCTCAAAGATAATTACACTATGGTTATAGTCTGAAATAAAGCAGGAAAAACAGTAGGTTTTTATTCTGAGATTTGCTCCCTGTTAGTGGTACAAGTATAAAATTCTGTTATGTAATGATCTGCAAACAGGAGGAAACCTAATTTGAATAGCTGGTTGAATTTAAGGAGTGGGAAGACGTTATATCAAACAGAAACTTTGTTAGGGAGCAACTGTAATGAGTTTGTAACAGCCCTGTATTAAGAAAAAGTGAATAAAATGTAGTGGTGACATGGGACATTGATACTCCTGATTTGTTCTGTGAGTTTTGTTGTTCTTTTTTGTTATTGCTTTCTTATTATTGTTATAAAGACCAGAACACAAGCCTCAAGAAAATTAGGGAAGGTGAATTTTTTTCAATGAAATGTATTTGCTTATTTGCATTTGCAGAAATGCAAGTGTGCTATGTTCTCGTGTCGAAAATACTGTATTTTTATTTGAGAAGTAATACTCTAAAATTATAAACTGGATTAGATAATGTAATACATAAATGTAATGTATAGTTGTGTGGGTTTTTTTAACACCTGCAAAATTATTGTGATGTTTTAACTTCAGGAGTTGGCAAGCAGAATCTGTTGACAGTGGATGCAGTAATTGCACCCAGACTAGTCCTCCTTATCCAGAGCCATTTTGCGGGGATCCATTAGCTGGACACATGTTTGCAACTCAAGCAGGCCAGTACAGTTCTGGAAAAATGCAGCCTCCACCATTAAAGGTAATGAGAGAAGACACTGCCTGGCACAGTGAGCTACTGCTGTGCCTGGAGTTTGAGTCTGAATTGGCCAGCAGAAAGAATCAGCAGTGACATTGGCAACCCTGAATGAGCACTGAATTCATGACAGCTGTATGGCTATCGAGTTGGTAGAAGTTCACTCTTTAGGGCTAGGTTTGTTTTCTTTTTTCTTGCTACCTACTTCTGAACAGAATTTGGTTCTTATATCAAAAGGCAAACTCTTTTTACTGTGGCCTTTATCTAATCTATAAATAGGCACTTGTATCAATTTCTGCATTTACTCGAATTTTTTAACAGAAAAGATCATGATCAAATTCCACTGCTCTTATTTCTGTAAGAATTTTGAAAGGAATTGTGAAGAAAGAAATTTTAGGACTTGCGTTACTATTTTAGTGTTACAATAACATGGAATGATTGTGCTGAATCGGATGTATTTAAAATCTTCTGTAGTCAAGGTATGAGACACTGACAATAATCCTTCACAAGCTGAAATCAGCATACTTCCATTGAAGTAGAGGAACATAAGCTGTTTGTGTTGTCTTTAGGGAAGATCCTTATGGAGGAGTGAGTTTTCTAAAAGTTTAGAAGCTTTGCTAGAGTAGCCTATGTTTTCTGTCTTTCTGAATATTTTAGTGTTCTTGTATAATTGTGTGAACAATCTTTCAGTTCCTTTTTTCTTCCTTCATTTAAGTTCTTCCAGTTTTAAGGTGGTTATTTGCTTCAGAGTCACTGTGCTCATTGAAAGGAGATTTGGTTTTCTTCTGTTGAGGCTGGAGATCAGGTGGTAGTTTGGGTAATGCCAATTGCCAATCCTGAATGCAGTCCTTGTGCTCTGCAGCTGTGATATAACTGCATCACATAATTGTTACTGCTCCAGTAAAGGCTTCTGAAGGTAATCTCACGATTTTGAATGACTCAGTTTTAAAACTTTTGCAAAAGTGAGGTAATACATCCTCTCAGCACTCATTAAAATTTGAATCGAGCTAGGAGGGCAGTTGTTTACTTTTAATATTGTTGAAATGTCTAATTGTCTTTGCTAGGAGAGAGAAAATAAGGAAGAAATAAAAAAATTTCCTTTGTTGAAATTTTAGGTGGATAAGGAAACCAACACTGAGGATCTGTTTCCTGAAGAAGTTGCTATTCTTCCAAAAGAGAGAACCAGCCGCAGGCCACGGGGTTCTGCTTTTGTTCGCAGTAGCACAATTGTTCGTTCCCAGACCTTTTCGCCTGGAGCACGAAGTCAATATGTTTGCAGAGTGAGTAAAACTTGAAAAGGAGGAGGGGGAATACATCACACAAGTATATTATACATTTTTTATAATTTCACTATAAGAAACATGGATTACTTTTAATACTAATGAATAATCTTTAATTGAACTTAATGCAGTGGGGAAGGGCTTCCCTATCTCTTTTTACGGGTTTTTACCTGGATGGATTTAATTTGAAATTTAAGAATCTGTGATAAATTAGATACCAAGTTCTTTTCCCTTGCAACCTTAGATATTAGGTGAGGGTGGTTGATTTTACAACGCTGTCTAATGAGCTGTATAAGCAGTTAGATTAGAAGCTGTTTAATTTTCATATACATAGAAGTTTGAAAAAGGGCACTGAATGTTTAATCTCAGGGTTATTGCATAAATATTCATACGACTATGATTGCTGTCATGAATATCAGTCATGAGGTGCCTGTTACTGTGGGAAATAGGATTCCTTGGTGCACTGATGCAAGTAATTGAGGACCAGCACAGCAGTTTTCAAGGTCACATTTTTTTGTTTGCTGCTTTCAGTGGCAGAAGACTTATAAGCAGTTGGCTTATGGTATTACAGATGAATATATGGGTATTGGTTTTGCAGTATTGGTGAAATATTATCATACCTTTGTATTCTTTCATAAGCTTCTGAGAGCTTTGAAAATTCAGGAAATGATTTTCAAATTCTGTATTCACTTAACCTGCACTTAATTAAAATCAGATGCGGGGAAAAGTGGGAGACTGTGTTGTTTGTACCCATGACAGTAAATGTTTTAGGATGAAATATTGCTTTTGAGTCCTCTCTCCCTCTTATTTTTTTAAGTTAGATTGTCTTGGATAGTTAGTAGAATGGTTGGTGAAACTTACATGTAAAACATTGATGGTTTGTAAATTTTCTTTATTTAACTACCATATGAGCACTATTGTATATAAATGTTTATAAGCAACTGAAAAAAATCAGTTCTTAAAACAAAAGATTGTTCCAGTGTATTTTAAAAAAGAAAGTCTCAAAGGAAAAAATAAAACCAACAACCCAAATTTCTTAATGAAAATGATCTTGCAAGCAGCCTTTACATTCTATATCTTTTCTAATCAGCTGTATCGCAGTGACAGTGACAGTTCAACCCTGCCAAGGAAGTCTCCTTTTGTCCGGAATACCTTGGAGAGGCGAACTCTGCGGTATAAGCAGGTATGCCTAGAAAATGATCTTCAGCTTTCATTAAGTTGTTAGAACAATGGTACCTTTATACTTAAGAGCTTTAAGACCTGTCTACAGGTACATTCCAATTGTTTTAGGAATTGTACAAAACTTCTGCAATGTGATTGGGGTGGGGTACATGTTTTGAGTTTGTTTTTGGCTTCTTAGGCTAAAAGGTAGACATGAAGAAGTTAAATGAAGTTGTGAATAATTTTAAAGGAGGGAAAAAAGTTTGGCAGACAAAAATTAGTTTAACGGGACCGAATTTGTATTGATTTAGATGTGAAGTTTGATAAATCTTTCATATCTAGTTTATGATGCAGGGTGCAGGTTCAGAGGAACGCATGTGAATGTCATGTTAAGACATACATCTCCCTTCCCATACTGCCTAACAAATAATAATAGTATTTGAGAGTCAAGTATTCAGGAATGAATAGGTTAAGCTCTCCTTTTGCCCCCGTACCAACCCTCATGCTGTCAAACCATTGGACAGAAAAGAGCAGATGAGATATTAATGTTGTGTATATAAATGACATAAGATGTAGTCTAGTCATCAAAAGTTTATGCCTTGCTGGTGTAGGCGAGTAGACAGCCGTGCCTCCCATTTTGGTTCAGAGTGTATCTTAAAACCAAGAATGAAGCCTGTCAAGAGGTGTCTTGCTCAGTACAGTATTTTTCTGATGTCATGCCATTGAGTTTTTCTTACTGCATCTCTTTTATTATCATCATAATAAGGAATTTTAGTCCATTAAACTTCATTAGGTAAGTATTTGTAAGTTGAAAGGAAACTGTAATAGGCAGTAGTAGAAAGTATTAATTGAAAAACTTAGCTGTAGGGGCTTTCTGTACCATGCATTATATAGCCTCTTCTGGGGATGTAAATAATCTCCAAAACTTTTTGTAGATGAAACTTTGTGTGTGAAGTAAGTACAGCAAATGTGTGGTCGATAGAGCTAAAGACAGACCAGTAAACTATGTTGGGAGTAACATATTGTGCATTTTATTTGAATCCTAATAACTCAACAGTCCTGCAGATCATCTTTGGCTGAACTTATGGCAAGGACATCCTTAGACCTGGAGCTGGATCTCCAGGCATCCAGAACTCGACAGAGACAGCTGAATGAGGAGATATGTGTTTTAAGAGAGTTGAGACAGCGTCTGGAAGATGCCCAGCACAGAGGGCAGACAGATTTACCCCACTGGGTGGTTCGGGATGAGCGATTCCGAAACTTGTTGAAGGAAGCAGAAAGGCAGGTATGGTAATATGACATAAACACTCAGTAACTTCTCATTTCAAAATGTCTTTATTTTGATAAAATGTCTAAACATTGGTTTGTACAGTGAATGTTTCTTTCACATTCTTGAAGTTAGCACAGTAAAAATTATTACAGTAATTTCACAATTATAAGCTGCACCTGATTATAAGCCGCACATCTGGGTAGACCACAGGATTTTTCCATATATAAGCCTCACCCGAATATAAGCTGCATTTTAAAATTTTTTTTTTAAGCGAGGATCCATGTGCGACAAAGTAATGAGTTAGTAACAGAATTGCACCAGCAGGGTTTGGTGTCAGGTGCTTAAGTTGCAAACAGTTTTCATAGACCAGCAAAGCCTTTAAAGGCAGCCCCAGGCACCCTCCCTGGCCAGCTCTCACTTCCAGCTTGGCATTTCACTGGGATTTGTCCATAGATAAGCCGGACCTGATGATTAGCCGCACTACTGGGGTAGGCTGGATTCTTCAGTGAAAAAGGTGCGGCTTATAATCGTGAAATTACTGTGCATTGATCATTACCAAACTGTGTATTTATTTGTAGACAGTTTTTGGAAAATGGCGCTGCTTACCAGTGGCACTTTTTGTTTTGTTTTGGATTTTTGTTGATTTGTTGTTAATTTTTTTTCCCTTTCAATATTTGTTATTGGAACGTCTAAGAATTTCCTTTCTTCTGGTATTTAAAAGAATTTTTGGTCATTTAATTTATTCTTTTACAAGTATTTGGAATGTTCCCTAAGTATGTGATTTTTTTTTTTCCCCCCGGATTCTTAGAGAAAAAAGTTGTAGATAAAGGTGACTGCACAACAGACAAAATTGTCATTGGATTATCAGAGACAAAAACTGAGCCTAAATTTATAGTAAGATCTTGCTTGACACATCTATATGCAGTAAATTTTTCTTTATTACATGTCTTTCTGAAGATCATTAATAAATGAAACAACTCAGTCTTTTGCATTTATGGTTCTTAGATGATCGAATATTTCAGACAATATATTAGTGTGGTTTGCTGTGGTGAGTGGGGAAAAATATCCATTCTTTTACTGTGAATATTCTTGTGTTTTAATCATTCACGTGCCCATTTTAAACATTATGTTCTTGTTTTCAGACCAGACAGACCAAATTTGAACATCACCAAGAGCAAGCAGCTGAAAAGATGCTGAAGAAAGCATCAAAAGAAATATACCAGTTGCGTGGGCAAAATCAGAAAGAACCTATTCAGGTGCAGACTTTCAGGTAAGGGGTGATGCATATTGAAATAGCACAGCAACAGTTCATTAGTCAGGTTAAAGTTTTTGAAATATTTAGCTTAAATTTTGTGGTTTTTTATTTTAGTCAGAAGTAGTTAAGCAGTAATTTTAAACTGTATCTGGATTTGGACATGAGTTCTCTTTGAATGCTTTGTTCTGCAAAGAGCCAAAGGTAAGATAAAATTGCAGTGTTACAATTCTAGTATACATGGCGTTAAAAAAAAAAGCTTCAAATACAAACATAGCTTAGCTGATTTTCCAACTTAGCCTAGTTGCTGTGAAGTCCAAATGATGTGCCAGTTCTTCAGTACAAGCCTTTAATAAAGTCTGTTTAATGTAAGACATGTAAATTGCTAGAAACATACTCCCCATAAAAATTACTCAGTAATACTGGAATTTTCTTTCAAGAAGCCATTGGACGCTGTTTCCAGAGTTGTCATCTTTTTTCCCCCTTCATTTTTGTAGGCTTTATTTGCAAAATGTACAAGAGTGAACTTTGCATTAGAGAACTTGTCCTTTGGAACTTTTATGTTTAACTATGACTGAAGTTCAGTGAGTCATATAAAGCTTCCACCTAGGTTTGCAAAAATAGTAATTGTGTTCAATGAAATGTTGCCAGAAGTATATAATGAAGTTTAGTAGTTTTTTGGAAGTTTGTCATACTCAAATAAAAGACCAGTTCAGTACATAAATAACAAATATTACCATTAACCAGAGTAAAGATACTTTGTTCTTGTGGGGAGGAGGGAGAATGTACATAATTTTATTTACTTCCTTTTTGTTTTGATCACAGAGAGAAGATAGCATTTTTTACAAGACCAAGGATTAACATACCTCCTCTGCCAGCTGATGATGTATGACATGTTGCATTGTAAACATGAAGTATTTATCGCTTTTATTTTAATGAAGTTCTTAGATTAGACAAGTTTCTTTAAAAAAATTGTGCAAAAGCTAATATACACGTTTTGTAAAAAATAAAAAAAAGTAAAAAAAAGTAAACATAAACAAAAACATATATATAAATATATATACATATATATTTTATAATAGCGACTACAACAAGGCTTGGTTTTTCCTTGTTGTGAAACTGACATCTCTGAAGACAACTTATTTTATAAAAGATCGACTATCCTGTTAAGAGCGTGTACAGTTTTTATGCTGTTTTATTTGACTTAAAGGCTGGAAGACAGAAACAAAGTGAGTTCAGGCAAATTCACTGTAGTGTAATTTATTTATAGTGCCTTTTTTTTCCTTGAAGGAAAATACCTACTTTAAGATGTATTTTAAGACTGAAATTTTGTTCCTCAGTATTTGTCATACAGTAGAATGGAACCATTGAGCTGGTTTTGTTTCTGATACCTGAAATGAAAATACTATGTTCTAAAATTGTCACTTTTTTCAGCTTTATTATCTGTAGCTTATTATGTACATTGTATTCTTTAGCACTGTCTGTGTTATAGCAAAATATTATCACCTGCAATGTGTTTAACACTAATTAGAAGTGATGTTAAACATTGCAGAATTCATTTGCATGTTCTTACTGTGCACTAATAGATTGTTTTCATTTCTGTTGTGTCTAAAGTATCTTTATATTCTTAACTAGATCCTCAGTTTAAACGGGGGAAGGAAAAGGGTGACAGGTCTTTGTTTTGCTGTTTAATGAAAAGGGAATTCAAGGAGCAGTGTGAGCTAGCTTTGTGAAAAGCCTGCTAATGGACTATTTTAGTAATTTCTACAGATTCTCATCTGATTCAGGAAAGCACATGTGTTCTGATTTCAGAAAGCAGCCGCTTTAAGTAAGGGTGCTTAAACACATACTCATCCTAAAGGATGTGCTTTGTTGTTACCACCAGCGAGTTCTGTTGAACAGTAACACTTTCCAGGAGGAAGGTGTATAATTCTGGAAGGTACAGCTCACTTGATTGCTAGCTGAACCAGCTAAAATCTGGTAAGAAATAATTTTATTTGTAACCATGCATGTTAATGAAAGACTGTCGCCCTAAATTCCCGAGAATGCCAGTTTTGTGTCCTTGCATCCTGCAAGTATGTAAAAATACTTCTTTACTAAGCTACTATAATAGAGTTTCTCATATTTTTCTAATTATGCATTACCTGCAAAGAGAGGTGCCCAACACAAGACTGACTTTGCAAATTACTGGAATATCCCCTAAGGAAGATTGTGTTGTCTCTTAATTAAAGATCAAATTGCTTCCAGATTTTTCTATGTCAGGAAGTCGAAACAACAAGGGCCAAAAACCAAACAGACCTATCAGAATATTTTAAAATATTCTGTAAGTAAGTTCTCTTTGTGAGTTTTGAGAACTTAGACTCTGTTACCTTGTCAAAGGTCAGAAAAACCTCGAAGAGAAATTGAATTACTTTAATTTATCCATGCTGAGGCAAAAAGTAATGGGGAAAAAAGGTCGTAAGCATAAATGTTAATTAACACAGACATTTAAGGTAGTATTTCCTGTTTCCTAATATGGCCTATAGTCATTACAGTGTTGTGATCATACAGCAATTCATATGAAATTGAAGTATATTTAGCATTTATTATGCTATTCATCCTGAAGGCTGTTTTGCCAGTAAGTTTTGGTGGCTGTGTATTGGGTTCCTTTGGGCACAACGAGACTTATTCAGAAACTATGCAAATAAAAACCAAATCATGTGAGAAATTTGTAGTGTTTGGGTAAAAGTCTAGGGCCAGCAAGCTTTTCAGTGCTCATTACTTTAAAAGACCAGTTAGTCAGAATTTTGTTTCTAGTTTCCAGGGAGGCTGTCACACAATAGTGTTTGTCCAGAGTCACCATGCAGTGACACCAGAAGTGCTTGGTATGAATTAAGAACAGACAACACCATATTCCTGTGAGGCTGGTCAGGTACTGGAAGGGGTTGCCCAGAGAGGTGGAGCACTCTGTCCATTGTGTGGATGAGGACTTAACTGGATATAGCCCAGAGCATCCTGGTCACATTAGGCCTGCTTTGAACAGGGATTTGGGGTAGGGACCATTTTTCCACCCTAAATTGTTCTGTGACTATAGCCAAGGAGCAATGTCCGGTGGTCTCTCTGTCGGGGTTTGTAAATTGTGACCGCTGTGAGATGTCGTTGGTGTATCTTGTGGGTCTGTGATTCTGACTGCTATAATGAGTTCTGTCTTGATGTGGTAATGAGTTATCATATTCAGTATTCATCTCTCTTGTTTTCGTCACATTTCTGTATGATTGTGTCATTTTTGTATTATTTGAAAGTATTTCTTCTATAAAATAAAATAATTTGCCATAAACAGAAAAAGGGTTTTCTTGTATGTCAAAGATGTTTGTTGAATTTTTTATATTTACCATATTCCTGATGATTTAATGAAAAAAAAAAGTTTTTTTAATAACTATCATTTAGGTTAATGTAATGAATTTTCAAATAAAGATAAGAGGGAAATTCTGGGAAATTGAAGATCTAGAGGGGTATACTTAAGACCTGAAAGTGATGCAGAGTGTAAGGAATGGCAGATACTTTCTTCCAAGTGCTTGTCACTCTTGATAAGTTGACAGTGTATCAGAAGCTCTTAGTTGAATACTCCCAGAATTCTTCAGTAGCTCCGCTTAAAACATGTCAAACTGCCTTTTTTTCATAACAAACGTTTCCACTTTCTAAATTAGTATTGAAAGCAAGTTGACATTATTAGTTCTGTAATATCCCACTTATGACTAATTCCAAGGTGGAAGCCACTCAAAAGAATACTGGTTGACTTTTTTAGGCTGGTGTTTTCTGCTGCTTTCACAAAGGAAGCATTAAATCTGCAAATTACAGAACGGCCCTTTCTCAGTTTCCCTCTGCAACCCTAAACTGCAGGAGCACAGGCAAAATCACAGCAAGGACATGTGACTCCTGTCTCTCCAGTATTTGCAAGGCATCAAGGGTATGACAGAGTTTAGGTTATTTTTAAACAGTCTGCTAGAAATAGGCATTTAGAACAGCAACCGTCCCTGTCTCGCTGCTGTCAGGAGAAGAGCAGAAGCACTAATGGGTACGTCGGGTTGGGGTTTCTCTTGTAAGGATGAAATCTTACTTGTATTTCTTGCTGCAGTCCTTCTAAGCACTTCGCAGGACCTAAAGGTAAGTGCAGTCTAAAAAGAATATATTTTTTTAATGAGTTAGGTGAACTATGTCTTTTGCTTTTGCTTTTTTTGAAGTTTGAATTTTTATGGAAGAGGGCCCCAACCTCCTTTATGACTATAGTGTACATCTTTGAGAGGAAGAAGCACTTACAGAGAGACTTGAGTAACTGCAGGCTAACAAAAGCAAGAACAGCCTCATCTAAAACAACATGTGAAGAATATATTTTATTTCTCTGAGATCACTCAATTGACTGAGTAGCGCTGGAAGAAAATACCAAGGAGTAAAGTTTTGGAATGATTTGGTTTTGGAGTCTATAAATGCCAGTTAAATAATTTGCCTGCACTTGGAAAATCTCCATATTCTTGCATTTGAAAGCTTCTTAGGAGTTGGTTCTGGTTCCTTAAAATTTTTGAAAGTCTCTTACATTTGAACATATATATCTATTGTATTTTCAGTCTAGAATCAGATATTCTGTCCCTTTGGTTTGTCTGCAGTTTGACCATCCAACTAAAAATGTACTTTCAGTAGGAGATTTAATGAGATCAGCTGGTAATATACAAGATAAAACCAGAAAATTAATTTAGCAAAGTCTGTTCAGATAAAAAACAGGGATTGAGACCCTAACACTCATTTGTTAAGTGCACAAAATTACTATTCTGTGTCTAGGGCACAGTGTTTGTGTTATGTGTGTCTGGCATAGAAGTTCCCAGGTGCAGATGTTTCACCAAGTAAACGCTACTTCCTGTTTTCAATATTTTCCTCTCATAAACTGATTGAAGGAAATTGCAGTTGTGTTAGCAAGAAAATAAATCAAGTGCTCAGTGTTTAGCTTCCTTCACAAATTCAATTATATATTAATACTGATTTTAATGGGCACAAAGAATAGATGCTGGCAGGAAGCTGGCACTTGTATCACTTTTCCACATTTCACTGTCGTGGTTATGAAGGCATGGGGCTGTTACTGATCTGAGTCATAGACCATTATGATCTGCAGTGCTGTGTGTGAAGGGCATAATCAAACCTCTTGTCTAAATGCATGATTCTTGGGAACTTCAGGTGAAGCATGGTAAGTGTTTGAATTTTCTCAATGTAATCCAGTGTGTGGCTTCTGCATATGGAGTCCCTATCAGAAATACATGGCACATCCATAAACTACTGTGCAAGCACACTGGGGCAAAAAGATCTTCCAGAACTGAATTCCTTAGCCTTTGAAGTGAGTGGAGTAATTTATTTGCCTTCAGTCACCAGTGGGTATTTTCATGGGTGCTTGTGCAAGACCCTCTCTGCTCAGCTGTTGCATGTTGGAAATACAAAGCCCCTGTCTGGTTACCTGTAGGGGTAAAACCAGTCTGCTCAATATTCAAATACAGAAAGGTGAGCAATAAGGTGAGTGTCCTGAAATATAACACTCTGCACACGTACAAACACGTACAGGATCTTCAGAAAGAACATTTACAACCTCTGCCTTGCAGAATACACCCCCAGTGGCTTATGTAAAAGCTGTGCAGTCAGAACCTTGGCAATTCTCACCTTCTTGTAGAAATCAAGAACGTTGCTGTATTGATAAATGGGTATGATCAAATTCTTAAATACTCCCCTTAAATGAAAAAAACCAAAAAAATCCCCCCAAAAACCCCACAAAAAACCCCACAAAAAACCCCACAAAAAGAAACCCCACAAAAAGAAACCCCACAAAACCAAAATCCCCAAGATTACAGTTGAGATGCTATATACAATTAACAAAAAATTAAAAGTCAGGCTAAATTGCCTTTTAAAAAAAATATTCTAGGAAGTTCTAGCTTTTCAATATTTGGGAAAGCTTAAGCAGATGTTTTGGAAAGGAAAAGTAAGCTGGCATATAGGAGAGGATCTTTCAAGCAGTAACAGTTGCATTGAAGAAAATGCAGAGATGGATGGATGGTGGGGCGAGTTAAGAAGTGAAGGTAACAAGCATGAAGCCTTTTAGGGAGTCTTGCAGAGCATGAATATGACACAGAAGATGTAGGGAAGTCAACTTGGGTAAGCTTGAAATGCCAGAAAACACAAGTGATGGTGAAATTGCAGTTTCTCATTTCCGGGTTGCTGTGATTACACATTTCAGAGCAGGAACCTGGCCTGCAGAGTCACCAGGAATTCTTGCTGGTGTGCACACAGCCTACTATGCTTTTACCTCGTGAAAAATGTGAATGTTGTTGCTGTTGCCAAAAAAAAAAAAAAAAAAAATAATAAAAAAACGCACAGAGTGATTTCTTAGCTCAGGTTAGGTAGGGAAAAAAGCAGCGTGTGTTGCAGTGACGGAACAGGCAGGGCTTTAAAGAGGCTTGCGGTTTAATCCCGCAGGATTGCAGGCTGTGCGTCTCCCCAGATCAGATATCCTATAGACGGAGGATGCAGTCACATGATGGTTACTGCTTCCTCCCCATGACATCACTGCTGCTGCAGCCGTACCACCCAAGCAAGGATGCTATTAAAACCATTGGGATTGGGCTAGATGATGTTGCATTGCAGGTAAGCAGCATAATTCTTCGGGAAAAAAAAATAAAAAAATCATTTGCCAGTTACTCTTGTAGAGCTGCAGCTCCTTCGCGCAGAGTTTCTGCTGCGAAAGAAAGCGGCACATTTTCTCAGCGAGCAGGTGCAGCGGCTGCCTGCTGGCTCTGTGCTCATGTCCCGGCTGACATCTCCAGCAGAAATGCTGCCAGATGGAGCTTCATAGCTAAAGAAGGCCCTTTGTTCCCTGTACTTTTCCGATGGCTCCTCCGGGTGTCTGCGGAATTCTGTATTTACGTGAGCAGCCACCATCATTCAGTCGTGCAAAGAGAACAGCAAAAGTGGCTTGCATGCATCCCCTGTGTTTTTTTCTTTTTATCCCCCTGGATGCTTAGAGGAAGTTGCTGTTGTGTGTAAGCTTATAAAGGAATGAGGATTAACTTGCTTGAGGGGTTAAGAGGTGTATTTGGGGAAAGAGGCTTTTCCTTTATTGATCATTTTTGCTGATGTGGTTTCAAAGCACCTAGTCCGACAGGTTTCCTGCATAATTTGCTGTAGTAAAGGGTCGGTTTCTCCTTGTCCTACATAAACGTGGAAAAGCCGTTTCCAAAAGGAATGTCGGAGATGACAAGCGGATTTTTGCTCCCTTGCAAAAGAGACTGAAAAATCCACAGCAAACCGTGCTTTTGGACTTAATATTTGTGGAAGCAAAGTCCAGAGTCTGTTTTCCTGGTGTGGATGTTTGCTTATGTGCTCTGTACAAATACCTGAATATATATATGTAAAGGAAAAAATGGTGACTCTCCTGTGGGGCTTTTTTTTTTTTTTATAGCTTTTCAAATATATTTTAGGGTTTTAAAATTCTTAATTTTTTAAAACTTTAATTCAGATGTTGACAGTGTGAGAAACTAAATTAATTTTGAGCTTATACTAGTCAGAAAAGAAAATGAGGTATTTTTTAAGCAATTGTAATAATTAATCTGTGCCTTTGCCAGAGAACAGAGGATGACTCAGCTGCAGCTTCATCAGGCAGTCAGGTGACTTTTTACTCCTGGTCTACAGAAAGTTGTTTTTTTTTTCATTCTTCCAAATCCCATTCTTTCTTCAAATAATTCTTTCCTGTTACTGAAAAAATCTGAAAATTTGGCATGCTTAGAATTTCTGTGTGCTCACCCATAAATTAGGGGGGAATGTTTTGGGTCTGCTGTGATGAGTAGATTGTACATCCTAATGAGGGGTGAATTCTGGTTTCCAGAGATCAGGTATGTGGTTGTGTTGGGATCAAAAAATAAGGTGTGTATGGGGGAGAAGTAGATAATAAATTATTGAAGTACAAAAAGACTATGGTTGCTCCAAATTAGAAAGAAAGATAAATTTCAATTTTATTTTTCTCCAACAGAACCTCTCCTGTTTTTTCAAAACCGAGCTTCTAAAGTGCTAGAAATACAAACCTGTTGCTGAGGTGAAGGGGGCGGAGGGAGATCCTCTCGGTGCCAATGCTGGGTTTCTTCTCCTCGGTTCCCTCTGGAGTCAAGGCTGGCTCAGTTCTCTCCAGCACTGGCTGTGAGCCGAGCTGTCCTCCTGCCCACCAGGCTCACTGAGACTTGGCTCTTTGCCCATGCAAGCAAGGAGCACAGCAGAGCTGCCAGCCTTGAGTTCCACAAGGGTGAGGTGTTCCCCCCTAGTCTGGATCATAAGGAAGTGCCCTATGGAAATGTGTGCCAGGCAGGGGTTCTCCTGGGCTCTCCATTTGAGTCAGACATCTTCTGTGCAACAAGGCAGGGCACCAGCCTTACCTGTGTGCTGGGGACATTGCAAATTAAGGACTTCAGTGCCCTAAGATTTACTTTGTATAAAAGGGGGACCCTGGGACATCCACAGCAGAAGGTGCCAGGGATGCTATGGAAGAATTCCAGCACATGGTTGCAGGAGTGCTCAGCCCCTTGCCTCTCTTACAAAGGTTGTACTTTTTCACAGGTAGTGGCTCGTAGCTTTTAAACAGGGGCCAGAGGAGAAGGAGACGGGTTAGAGACCCTGGGTTAGAGAACTTCCTATCTGCCTGAACCCTCCTGGGGCTGGGAACTGCTTCATCACAAAGTTGTTGTTTGCTGACCTGTAGGGCAAAGTGGACTGTAGCCAGATGCTATAGCAGGGGAAAAAGGGATGCTCCCAACCCCCAGTCTCCTCCACAGTCCAGAGCCATCTTGCTTGTGTTGGAGCTTGGTGTTGTGTTGTCTGCAGCCTCTCTCAGGCCTGAGCAGCTTCTAGCTCAGCATGGTGCTCAAGCCTCAAAACTGGTGTGGTGCCAGAGGTACCAGTCCTTTTCCTGATTCTTTTTCCATCATGGTGCAGCTTTCAGGGGTGTGTGGGTGTACGTGTATTAATTTCTCCTCTTAGTGAGAGGTTGTAGAGAAAGAGTCTAAATTAATTTTTTGCGTGCACATACAGTTGTTGTTTTCCTTCAGCTTTCTTCATCTCTAGCCTGGCAGAATAAAAAGTCACACATATGACTTAATGTCAAAAGAGAGACTCCGTCAGGGTTGCACTAGGCTGCTATTCCTAAAGCACTTTTAACATTTTGCTCTTAACACCCCAAGGAAAGAGTTTCCCCATCTTGCAGAAGCTTCCTCTCAGGGGAATGAAATAACTTGTCTGTAGCTGTACAGCCCATCAGCATCAAACACAGCACTGAGAGCCAGTGCCTTGTGAACAGGAAAACATTTCCCTCCTATGTGAAAATGACTCACGGCCTCTGCTCAAATCACGAAAAGTGACATGGTAGAAGAGAGTAATGGTGTTTCCATTGCAGGTTTATCAGCTTTATTTCAAGCTGAAGGCTTTAAAAGGTTTTCAGCAAGATGTAGAATGCTGTTGTGCATCCCATTTTAGGAGAGAGTTGTTTATCTGTGTACCAGGGCACTTCCCTTCTGACAGTGAAACTCTGCTGTCTCTGAACGCATCCACTTTTTTTTGCAGTTCCAAACTTGGTTTTCCCCCTTACTCTTAAAATTTTCTGAATAAAGAGGCAAAGAGCAGCACTGGAACACGAAATCTGGTACTGCAAAGCTCAGCTGTGTTTGGCATGAGGAGGAAAACCCTGGAGCACCCTCTTCAGATGTGGCTTAGAGCTTGGTGGCAGTAAAAAACCATGGGTTCAGAAGGGAAATTCCCACTCTCTTTTGGGAAGAAGAGGACTTGAGGGAAAGCAAGAATAGAAACCATATATGCTCCTGCTGTTAAGGCTGGCTTCTGGGGCATCCTGTGTCCTGAAATGTAGTTTCTTATCCAGAAGTTGAAGGCTTCCAGAGTTTTCCCTAATCATTGTTTCCTTCAAGCAGTAAGGGGGTGTGGAGTTGATATAGTTCATGAGGCTCATCTGCCCAAACTTCTGAGCTATTTGCAGAGGAGCATCTTTTAATAGAGATGTTTCAGCTCAGTTTCAAAACTGCAGGTAAAAGTTCCAGAGGCACTGATGCTTCCCTCCTGCTTTTTCCACAGCCTCAACATCTGCACTAACAAGTACATTTATTGCAGAGACCTTTAAGACTCACTGGAAACAGAGATGTGAGTTTAACTTTTTTTTTTTTCTATAGAGCCAATTTTGGCAAACATTCCATTTGGAGCTTGCAGGGAAGGAGCTAGGTTTTTTTTTTTCCCCTTGCCTTTCTGACATAACTGAGCAGCTGAACTAATTTTGCTCAGACTTTCCAAGAAAACTCGAAGGGGCAGTTGGCACATGATATTTCATACCAAAATAAATTGTTTTCTAAAGGAAGAATCATCGTGGGAAGGAGCCAAGAGGGGGAAGTTGGGGTGTGGTTTACCCCTCAGAGGAAGAGAATGCCTCTCAGGAGGAGAAAAGGAGAAGAGGAGCCAGGCTGTGATGGAAGGGTGGGAAGCTCTGTTGGTTGGGTATCAGCTCCCATGCCTCCCTTTGCCTGTGCTCCTGGCCAGCGCTGTTCTCTGTGCTGAGCACGTGTGGTGCCTGAGGAGGGGCTGCTGAAGGCTGTGCTTTGGTCAGAGGAGTGCCTCAGCTTTCTGCCATTTATCCCAAATGTTCCCTCCTGCCTTTCCCTTCTCTCCAAGGCCCTCTCCCCTGTGATCTTGTGCCCTGTGTTTTTTGAGCTCTGTTGTGGTTTCATAATTTTTTCCACAGAGGTTATTTGGGGTAAAGCTGCACATCAAAGATGTGACTGTATTTAACTTGACCACACTATCATAGCGGGAAACTCCATAATGTGTGGTGGTGGGGCCATACAACAAAATGCTACAATATTTTACAGTACTGTTTCTGATACTGCAGCCTGCCTGTGCCAGTGTGGTGAGAGACTGAGGGTTTGCAGGGCTATCTACTTGTATTTGGAGGCTATGCCATTAGTCCTTGAATTAAAGGAAAGGCATTTGCCTTTTAAGGTATTGGCAATTTTAATACCTTGTCTTTGCTCTGTATTTTCTCAGTTTATAGGGAATTTTTTCCCCATTTTATGTTTCAAAAAAAGGGCTGTAAGTGGGCTCAGTATTTTCTGCTTTCAAGTCTGAACTTGATTACTTTGATTCAAGGCCATTTTAACACCTTTTTATAAATTTCATTATTAAGACAGAAGGTCAATAATTTGTTTGGCTCATTCAGTCTGAAACTTCTAAATTGAATAATCTTAAACTGCCTGTAAATATTTTGCAGCCTATAGAAAATCACCCATTTAACTTGCTGGGGATTCAGCCTGCTTGCTTTTGCTGAAGACTTCTTCCTTGTAAAATCACCACCCAACATCATCTTACTTCTTGTTGAGAAGAATATTAATAACTGTTTACCTGTCTTCTGTATCCCATATTGCTTTTTCTAAATCATCTTATACATGGCAGGTGGTGGAAGGGGAATTATATCCACACCACCTTGGCCTTCCTTGGTTTCTTCTAGGCTAAGCAGACCTCATTCTCTGACCCCTCCCCAAAAGACACACACCCCTAATCATCTCCCTATACTTTTCATTTGTGTCTTTCATGGTAACCCTGTTAATAATCTTGCTGGCTGCCCCATTTTCTCTGCCCAGGTGGTGCTGAAGACCTGTGGTGTAACCATGCTCTGCTCTAGGAATGTTCTCCTACAGCCTTACCCTCTTAGGGCTCTGAACACTGACCCTTCCAGCCCAAACCATTCCATGGTTCTGGGATTCAGCTCACTCTACTGGCAGCACTGGCCTGTTTGCCTGCATTCAGACCCTGTGAGGAGAGTGCTCTGTGTCATCTCTGTGATGGGTTCAAATTCTTTGGGAGTAGGTATGGAGGGATGGATGCTGGCAGAGCACCCAGCTCTTAGGAGGAGGTGCCTTTGCTTGACAGATCACCCTGAGGGTAAAGCCCTTTGAGGCTGGAGCACCATGCTTGGTCCTTGGAAC